>JAVTVY010057121.1:0-318539 GCA_036873755.1 Hanleya hanleyi | reverse complement strand
GTCACCTACGAAGGCAAAAACATCCGGCTCACCCTGCCCGAAGGCCAATACGATACCCCCAAAGAGTTCATGGGTGGGCTGTCAAGACTGATGCATGATAAGGCGCCACGGGGGGTGACGGATAGTGCAACACGCCTGATAGCCTTGCGCTTCAAGAGAAACGTGTTCTTCGATGTCAACGTACACAACGACAAGGCACAGCTTACCGTCACCGATACCGTGAATGTGAAACTCGGTCCTACACTACAGCAAATGCTGGGTTTCCATCTACAGACGTTCGCTGGTCCTACCCAACACCATGGCGAGATGCCGATGGATATGAAGTCGGGTATGTACGGACTCTACGTCTACTCGGACGTGGTGGACAACCACATCGTGGGCGATATCAACACACCTCTGTTACGGGTGGTCCCCATTAAAAAGACGTATGGCGATCAAGTCACCCACAGTGTCAACCATATCATGTACCTGCCCGTACGACATACCGACATCAACACGATCACGGTGGATATAAGAGATGACACGGGACGAGCGGTGGCATTCGAACGAGGAAAAGTGGTGCTGACACTTCATTTTCGACAAGCACGTGCTCCCCACTTTGCATAATGAAAGTACCTTACGAGTGCGATGCACGCAGCTATGCTGACTACTATGCCCAACAGGCCGGGGGTGGCTTTCCGGTATTTAGCGGTGCACGCATGCAACGAGGACATGGACTGGGGAACATACTCGGCAGCATTGTGAAAACGTTCCTGCCCTTGGTGACGCGCGGGGTGAAAGCAATCGGCAAACAAGCGGTACGCAGTGGACTGCAAGTGGCCGGTGATGTCTTGGGGGGTACGGCACCCCGACAAGCCTTGAAACGACGGGCCAAAGAAGCGGGAGGCGTCTTGGTGGTCAAAGCACAACGCACCGTAGGGAATAAAAGAGCTGCCCCACCGAGGTCACGCACCAGTCGACGACCGACCCAGCGACGACGCACATCCAAGAAGACCCGGGATATCTTTTCTTAAAACATGGCCTTAATCCACGCCGAGTCCTGCCCCTCCACCAACAGTGAATTTGATTGGTGGACCGTGCCGCCCACACAAACCAGTGTCGAACAAGGATTATGGGTGGAGCATCTCCCGCTCTCCAGCATCAACGAAACCGGGCCCATCGAGTTCATCATCAGTAATGCGGATACGGCCTATGTGGATTTAGCCCATACCTACTTGTATGTGAAAGCCAAGGTGGTCAATGGAGCTGGCACCAGAATCGCTGACCAAGCAACGGTGGGCCCGACGAATCTCTGGCTGCACTCGATGTTTCAGCAGGTGGATATTTTCCTCAGCGACAAACTCATCAGTGACTCCACCAACACGTACCCCTATCGAGCCTACATCGAGACACTGTTGTCGTATGGCCGAGAGGCTAAAAAATCTCAGCTGACAACCGCTTTATTCTACAGGGACATGGCCGAGCACATGGACACGGCGGACAATGGGGGATATAACAAACGGAAGGCTTTCACTGCGAACAGTGCCTCGGTGGATATGATGGGTCGACTGCATGCAGACATGTTCATGCAAGACCGGTACCTCTTGAACAAGATCCCCATCAAAATCCGACTGATACGGGCGCCTCCGACCTTCGCCTTGATGGCCACTAACGTAGAGGGGCAAGTAGCGGACTATAAGATTGTCATCCAAGACGCAGTCCTGTATGTCCGAAAAGTGAAACCGAATCCAGCCGTTCAATTGGGACACATGAAAGCCTTGGAAACAAAACCAGCCCAGTACCCTATCCGACGTGTGCAAACCAAAGTGTTCTCTGTGTCTGCTGGAAATATGAGCGCCAACAAAGAAAACCTCTTCCTGGGGGAACTACCCAAGCGATTGATCCTGGCCTGTGTGGAAAATACCAGTTTCAGCGGAGCCTACCCAGAGAATCCGTTTGACTTTAAATATTTCGGCATCAATTTTGTGGCCCTGCATGTGGATGGACAACAGGTGCCAGCCACGGCCTTAACCCCGAACCTTGGGCGCGCGAATTTCATTCGAGCCTATCAGAGCCTGTTTACAGCCACCGGTCAAATCAACCAGGACGAAGGGAATTTCATCAGTCGGGAGGACTACGGGAACGGATACACGTTGTTCTGTTTCGATCTGACCCCACCTTAGAGAACGACCATCAGCTGGCCCTGGCCAAGCAAGGCAATTTACGGTTGGAAATCCACTTTGCACGAACCCTCGGGACCACCGTCAATGTGATCTGCTACGCCGAGTTTGACAACATCATTCAAGTGGACAAGGCGCGCAACGTCCTGTGTGACTTCTCCACCTAACATGGATACAGACCAGATAACCACCGTGCTGGAGAATGACCCAGAGACACGTAGGGTCTTTCAAGGGGTGTTCGCCCGAGATGTGTTTCCATTAGACCGTATGTATCCGGCTGCTTACGTTCTCAACACGCACCCGATGGATCGACCCGGTGAACACTGGGTGGCCGTGTACTTGACAGAACAGCAGGGAGAATACTTTGACCCGTACGGTCTGCCACCCCTCCATCCCGATTTAACAGACTTCATGGATCAAGGCACAGAGACGTGGTGTTGGAACAGTCAAACGTTGCAAAGCCCGACCAGTAGCGTGTGCGGACAATATTGCTTGTTTTACCTGTACCATCGATGCCGGGGAAGACCCTTATCTACCATCGTACAGATGTTTGACGAGTACCCCCAGGCCGAGGACCGCGATGTACTCGTCTATGACTGGGCCGCCCATCATTTCAATGTACAAGCCCCGTTCTGGACTTAAGTTAATGACAAGCCCCTTGTTCTGGGCTTCAATGTACAAGCCCCTTGTTCTGGGCTTCAATGTACAAGCCCCTTGTTCTGGGCTTCAGTTAATTACAAGCCCCTTGTTGTGGGCTTGAGTTTTCACGTGGTTGTTCTCACGTTGTTGTTGTTCACTGAATAAAAAAAAAAAAAAAAAAGAGATCTCACCAAAAAACCCTGTCTTGTGTGTTTTATTCCTAATGCATCAATGCCCAATGTGGAGATTCAGTCAAACTGAAATCCGTGGTGTAGGATGGGGTCAAAATGTAACCCATCAAGGTTAGAATGCAACAGCACTATAGTAAAAAATAGAGAGCCAATGAAATCAGCCTACAGACCAAGTACGTGTCTTTGGTCTAGGTTTGGAGCGGGCATTTCATTGAGGTACGTGTATACGGTGAGTGAAGAGACTCGTCCAACACATATAGATTATGACTATAAGTTCTATGAGCATAATGCATGAAAGTGGCTTTGAACACCGTATTAGCCAATCAGTGGCCTAGAATGGAGCCAAAGGTAACCCATCCATGTCCAGAAAAACATTACCCGGGTATACAAGAACCCAGATGTAGGCGCGGACGTCAGCGAAAGCACACCGTGAATACCCCAATTCGATTGGCTGATTGTTCGATCGCTGATTCGTTCTTTTTCTCGACCGCTGATTGGCTCTTTTTCTCGACCGCCGATTGGTCCACATGGAACTGCCCATCTTTCCCAGGTTCATCTAGAATCCCCCTAGAATCTAGAATTTTTTATTGTGCTCAAGCTCTGACTATAGCGATACCGCAACATTGTCTCATTGGACATTGGACCGTCTGACCTGGAGGTGACCCTTTGACCTTTTGACCCGCGTCCGCGCACTGCCGGGGATGACGCGGGATGACGCGCGCGCGCGCGCTGCGGGGCGCTGGGGCGGGAAAACACCCCGGCGGTTGAACATTGCAACTCTTGTATGTTTGGAGGTAGTGTTTAGTGAAAACCCGGAAGTGACGTGACAACCCACGTCACCTGCGTATATACTCCTGTAAAATAGAGCCGATTTTATTTCTTTGGAAGGGGCAAGGTAAATAGGACTTGCGCTTTTTATACTACTAAACTGTGATGTAGATTACATCTTACATAGGCCTTAAGGCCGTGATATGCATATGAAGTATTCTGGGGCATGGTCAGTACTTTCCAATTTTCCCTTCGTCTACTACTCGCCGATTTATATTTTCAATGAATACAAGGTTGTCTTGAGAAATATATCTCAAAATATGTGTACTTCCTATTTCCCGCAGGAATTTATGGAATATCAATTCTTTCCGCAATAAACTTACAATTTACTGGCTATGGTAACGAAATTCTCCGTGTCAATTTGAGGTGGATATGAAAACGCACTGACTCACACGTGCACTGGCAACAATTCGCTACAGTGTAATGAAATGTGTTCATTTTTTAGGCGCCCGTGGTTTATTAATATGCACACACATATGTTTTTCTTATAGTTCATTGGCTGAACCGCGAGGCGGGGGAAAAATATCAAACTAATTTCGTCTCGCGAGCAGCGTGTGCGGTGAACGCAAGCCAAACAGCTCAGCAGTTTTACCGGACAGGCCAATGAATGGCATGTTATTTTGACTCGATTCATACGCTCGACTCTTCAAAATGGACTTGAAGAAGACGTTATGCGGGAACTGAAATCAATTTCTTGAAACTTTTGCTCACCGTGTGCGCTGAAACAACAACAGAGCTGACAGGCAATTGAGGCCGTTAGCTCAGCTGATATCTCTCGTGTGCGCCGGATTTTATACCGAAGGAAATATCTGTGAATTTCGATTAGCATACGAATGCATGGTGATGAAGGCTTCATGGTGTGTTATACCCACCTAGGAAAAAAAACAGCCACAGATATGCATCAAACACCCGGGAGTATGGGATATAGGTATACATCTGGACTAAACTCTTTTATCAGGTAAGCTAGTACTATACTTGCGTTGAATCCCATGCAGACAACCTATTCAAATTTCAATGCATTGGCAACATAGCGTCGCACGAAATATACGCACCCCTGTTGACCAGGATTTTTTTATACTCCCACAACAACAGACAATTTGAAGACAATTTTCTAGCGGGGTGTTTTCTTGAACATAATTGCTGTAATATACTCTTCTTTTTGTGGACGCTAAATATAGGGGAGAAAATGGCAACATTGTGACCAAACCATAACAGTTGACAGCTGTAAAAATAGATACCGTGGCATAAATTAGTTGTGTGTCCCAACTAATCTATTGAGAACGTTTTGTTTGATTTTTTGAGAAATATATATTGTTGTGTTCTGAAACTTATGTCACTGGTAAAATGCAATTATTATAGTATTCATTCAAAATATTAGCAAACAACATTCTGTAGAACTATCTGTTTGAAACATTTTCTGTTTTGGGTGTCATTCTCTGGGTTAAATATTGGCGTCAGCCATTGTTGATTTGGACCAGTTCAATACTCGTAGGTTTGATAGGCATTCTTTTCCATTCATGGAATTTTTACAGTTCCACAGTGTCACAAAAGTCCGCCATTTTGAACCCACCCCACTCACATCCAAAAATCCTATCCCTAAAAATCGACTCCTTTTATACGTTTTTTTATACATGTGTAGTGGGAAACTGATTGACATACATGTGTAGTGGGAAACTGATTGACCTGAGTGGGGTGGGTTCAAAATGGTGGACTTTAGAGTTGTCTGGGGAAAATATAGGGCCGCCATTTTGAACCCACCCCCACTTAGGTCAATCAGTGCACAGGGTGAGTGGGGTGGGTTCAAAATGGCGGCCCTATATTTTCCCCAGACAACTCTAAAGTCCGCCATTTTGAACCCACCCCACTCACCCATGGGAAACTGATTGACATACATGTGTAGTGGGAAACTGATTGACCTGAGTGGGGTGGGTTCAAAATGGCGGACTTTAGAGTTGTCTGGGGAAAATATAGGGCCGCCATTTTGAACCCACCCCACTCAGGTCAATCAGTGCACTGGGTGAGTGGGGTGGGTTCAAAATGGCGGACTTTAGAGTTGTCTGGGGAAAATATAGGGCCGCCATTTTGAACCCACCCCACTCACATCCACACAGGCCACGCCCCCTCATCACGCATGCGCACCCCCTAATCACGCATGCGCACATCCACACTTATGACGTCACACCAAGGTCTGCGCATGCGCAGTGACCTCTCCTCCTCATTCCCGCCTCAAATTACCTCTACATCCGGGTTTAAATTAACTTATCTTGCTGGCTGTATAAAGTAACTTCCACCCACAACACACACAAACAAGCCGCCATTTTGAAACACACCACCCATAACACACACAAACAAGCTGCCATTTTGAAAAACCCGGAGACCTCATTTGCATATTTTCAAAATGGCGGCTTGTTTGTGTGTGTTGTGGGTGGTGTGTTTCAAAATGGCGGCCTGTTGTTGTCCACTGAAAATATGCAAATGAGGTCTCTGGGTTTTTCAAAATGGCAGCTTGTTTGTGTGTGTTATGGGTGGTGTGTTTCAAAATGGCGGCTTGTTTGTGTGTGTTATGGGTGGTGTGTTTCAAAATGGCGGCTTGTTTGTGTGTGTTATGGGTGGTGTGTTTCAAAATGGCGGCTTGTTTGTGTGTGTTGTGGGTGGTGTGTTTCAAAATGGCGGCAGGTCAATCAGTTTCCCACTACACATGTATGTCAATCAGTTTCCCACTACACAATGGGGCAACAACAGGCCGCCATTTTGAAACACACCACCCACAACACACACAAACAAGCCGCCATTTTGAAACACACCACCCATAACACACACAAACAAGCCGCCATTTTGAAACACACCACCCATAACACACACAAACAGGCCGCCATTTTGAACCCACCTCCACACACCGGCACTTATGACGTCACACCAAGTTCTGCGCATGCGCATTGACCTCTCATATTTATTCTGTGAAAACATGCAAATGTTCGAATCAAGGGAGATAACCAGAAATTTGTCAAAAATTAAAAAAGTGCAAAAAGAGTTATCGTTCCCGGCTTAACTTTACCTATCTTGCTGGCTGTATACTACTGAGGTGCCGACATACTGACTGCGTCATATGACTTCACAGAATAGTCTTCTGGTAAACCTATTCTAAAGCACATACCAAGAATCTAACGATTCGAGATATGTGTTGTACCTCAGGTACGCTTTTATTGTACCTGTTCATGTGGCAACTTGAATGATATGACCACACGGCCCCTATCATTTTAGCTAAGCGTAGCGATTTTGTGTTACACCAGTATAAAAGCGAATCATCACAGCTACTGCTTGTTTGATACAATAAATTCAAAATAATTGCTTAACTTGCTATATTACTATTTCTAAATTCAAAATTCAGACAGAATCGCTGACCGTGTTAGCCAATATAAATATCCGTTCAACGTCCAAATGTTTCCTTCATTTAAACCATGAACCATCTCAACTTACAAAATGTTTTAACTACCTTAATACTAATAGTTATAGATCGACCATTCCGGAATCGTATTTAATTCTGACGTATGTATGAAACGGACTAGATTTGCTAAGCAGTGTTGTACAAAACAATCTTTGATGGTAATTAAACAATTATTAACACTACGAGACGACGGATTTTCAACATTCAACAAATAATCATATCCACGTGACTCAATTAACTGTCGGACTTCTCCACTCTCGTAGAATATTATACTGTTACGGATATTCTGTGAAATGATTTTTGAGAGAGAAAGAATAAATTGGTCGTCAGCGGGATTCGAAACCACGACCCCGGCTTATCGCGCCGATGCCCTACAGACTGAGCTATGACAGCTCATAGGTATTACACCCGTGGGTTGTCCATGCGATGACCAACCTTCTGTCTCAGTGCTGCAATGTGCGCAACTGGCTTCATAATGAAGAAATGGTATTTGGTATGGCATATAGCCCGCTACTGAGCATATGTGAAATGAGAGAGAAAGAATAAATTGGTCGTCAGCGAGATTCGAAACCACGACCCCGGCTTATCGCGCCGATGCTGTGATAACTACAATTGCTGTATCCTAAAAGCAATGACTGACCTCTTGTCTATATTTTTTTTCCAGAAATTCAAAACCCTGCATTCACAAGCGATAGACAGACTAAAATAGCCACAGCCAAGCATATTTGAACAATTCTTAGGTAAACCTAATATTCTTTTATAGAACTGGCTAAATACAGACTCAACTCCGTTTATATCTGATAAACCCAATAGCTCGCAACCATAAAGAAAGATAGGCTTCACCATTTTATCCACAAATTAAGCTTAAGATAAGTTTTAAAATCTAAGGATAATTTATAAAAAAAACCCATTGCCTTAAACCAAACACAAATTACTTTGCCTTGTCTTAGTAAACCGAGGTAAACACTCCGAAGAATGACAAGCAATTCATTTTGACTCAATATTTCGGTTTATTGTTCAAACCATCATAAGGAGTAAAATTATCAGAGAAGTAAAACAGTGTATATACAGATCAAATGATAAAATAATGGGTGCTAAATAAACAAATAATACAGAAGTCTATAAACGTATCAACTATTGACAAGTACAGTGTGTGTATCAGCAGATGTGTGTCGGAGGATTCTCGGGTCAAATCAATTTCACAGCACCTGCAAAAGCCATTACCAACAACCGGTTTCCAGCAACCGACATGCATGCAAACCATGTACATGTACATTGTGAATGGTCGAGTTGGCGTTGATCGTGGTGTGGGTAACATCACCAGTAGTGGAGTCTAATAGATTACGCTATAGCATCACCATGTATGTTTTCATTAATTAACGATTTTGAGGTTTTGGAGTTTAATCCCTCAAGCAAATGAATGTCACGACCAAATTAATTAAGACCTGCTACATGAACTAGACGTGGAATTGGATAAAATGCAGTTTACTGATGAACTTGCTTTAGATGGAGCGAAAGATATGGCATGTGAACTTGAGTTTTGAACGGATGCCTGTTATTAAAGAGGGTGCGGATAATATTATGACTAGAATAAATACTATATATATATATATAAACTACAGAGAGGGTATTTGGTTATTAAAGAAATAATTAAACGGAGAGGATATAAATTGAATAAACCATGGTTTCGGAAATATATGTAAAGAGAAAAGGTGGCAGATTAAATTAGCTAGGAGAGCAAATGAAAATATAAATCTGAGCAGACCAAGACATCTATGAGAAATTCCGGTAGAAATTACAAAAATGCCTGAATAAACATTTTAATCGATATAAGGGTGAATTTGCTGAAAAAAAATGAGAAACCTGAATAAAAATGATCCGAAATCCTATTGGCGGCTTATCAATAACTGTGATAAACGTACACGTGCTACTGAAATTGATCTGGAATCTTTTACGGAATATTTCAAAAAATTAAACGAATGTAATGTAGCTAATGCTGTGAATCTTCTGTTAATCGAAGAAAGTGACACCCCGAATTATTTTATTAATATGCCTATATCTGCCAATGAGATAACAAATGCAATAAATGATTTAAAGAAAAATGAAGCCTCAGGGATGGACGAAATTTGCAATGAATACATAAAAAATACTGCTGATGTTATGTTACCAGTTTATGTTAAATTATTTAATATTATTCTGATTTTATCCCCGAATCTTGGTTGACTGGTATGATAAAAGCAATATACAAAAACAAAGGGAAAACAGAAGACCCAGAGCTATCACTTTCTTAAGTTGTGCTGGGAAAACCTTACTGCCATTATTAACAAAATATTGTCGAATTATGCAGACTCCATCAGTCTTCTTTCAGAAGCACAGACTGGATTCAGAAAGAATTATTCCACATGAGATAATATTTTTGCTTTACATGCTTTAAATGAAATTTTCATGTTGTCTGGGAAGAAACTGTATTGCGCTTCCGTAGCTTTTAGGAAGGCTTTCGATAAGGTTTGAAGAGAAGGCTTGTGGTATAAACTAGTAAAAAGTGGAATTAATGGTAAATGTTTATGGTTATTCAGAACATGTATAACTCTGTGAAATCCTGTGTTACGTCTGGTGGGAATATTGGAGACTTTTTGATTGTAAGATAGGGGTGCAACAGGGGGGAGAATCTATCCCCATTGCTATTTTCTATATTCTTGAACGACTGAGAATCTTTCTTGGAAAGCGAAGGTATAGTCGGATTGCAAAGTATTACAGATTCTGCCACTGATAAAATAATGTTTTTATAAAATTGTTCGCCATACTTTATGCAGATGATCGTCATATTAGCGGAATCCGCGAAAAGCCTTCAAGATTCATTAAATTTGTTCGCTCTTTATTGTAAGAGATGGTCCAGTCCGTACTCGTACCTATTACTATATACATATACATACATGTACAAGCAGACTGTCTTTAACCTATGGAACACTTGATTTAACCCTATCTGGCCTGGGCGATTTGGGGTGTATCGCAGCCTGGGGGGGGGGGAGCGGAAAGTGCCCCCCTATATATTTTCTCTACCACTAAGGCTAGAGCGCTGAAACTTGACACACATTATCTTGGGTTCAAGCTCTACCGGGAAATGTAAAAAATCCAAGATGGCCGCCATGATGACGTCACAGTGACGTCATCATCTCGGAAGCCATTTTTCGGCCTGTTTGGGGTCGATTTTTCAAAATTTTCATTTTTCAGATTTTTCTCTGGAAAAAAATCTAATAAAATAGGGAATAATTAGTTTTGCATAAATAATATACTTTCAAGGCCTTTTAGGCAAGGAAAGTGTGAAGAAATGGAGCGAAAAGATTGAAAAACACGACTTTCGCGGATACCACATGGCCGCCATTTTGAATTTACCCATGATCCTCTGCCTGGGGTATATGAAAATAGGCCCAAAATGACCCCAATAAGATAAGCTTAAAAGTCACCAAGTTTCAGCCTCCTCGGTTTTGTTGTTTCTGAGCAGCAGAGAAAAGTTCACTAGGGGGGCACTTTCCGCCCCCCCCCCGGCCAGGTAGGGTTAAAACTAATGAACTACTATCTCTAATATTTTGTTGTATATATTTGTTCATAGAATACTGCGTCTTTATTTAGTCTTATTTTTTATATTTGTTTTCGTCTCAGTTGTTGCTCCACTACTATCAACATTATTCTATTATCTTAGGTGAAGAAAAATCTCGACAAAATTTGCTTGCTAGTCACACTTATTATCAGTCTGTATATATGGTCTATATGACCATGCATGCAGACACATTCTTCTCGCCAAACCCTGTTCAATTTTCTCTCTAACAGTACAATGATCTCGGTCTTGTCACTATTTTCTGAATTTGAATCACTCGCTTATTTTCAATTGTTTCAAAAAGTACCAGGCGAACACCAGGCTACTTTCTTTACGTGAACAATTATCTTTTCTTTCTATCGGTACAAAGATTTCGGTCTTGTCACTATTTTCTGAATTTTACGCCCTTGCGTATTTTTAATTGTTTCAAATAGCACATTCAGCTACTGTCGTTACGTATGCAATTGATCATTCAATTCTTTTGTCTATTCTCAAGGGCAGCTCGACGCATGCGAGTCTTGATGTCGGCGACATCACATCTCTCTTATCAGTTTTCTTTTACTTTTTGTTTCGATGTTTGTCTCATTCAATGTATTGTTTCACTGTTTCACCTAAATTATATACCTAGCAGAGCATGTGATCCTGACATATATAAAACTAATCATTAAACCTACCTTATTGCTGAATACACCATCGATACCTTTGTTCACCCAAACTTCATTCATCATAGACATTTCTTACAATATTATTACTGTATGTGATTCCGGCAGGATCAATCTCTTTATCCAGAGCTGCCTTAGCCATTTTATCAGCCTCAGTATTGCCTTTGATGTCAACGTGACTAGGCACCCAAATCTAATGTCATATAATTGTAGAATTTTCAAGATGGTAGAATGGGTTGAATTTCCACTTTTAATCGCTTGAAGACATGATAGCGAATCCGAGAATATGACATTTTGATATACTTCCAATTAGGTAGTTGGTTATCCTACTCCAAATGAATCTACTCAGTGAACTTCATTTTTACAATGCTGATATTGATACTAATCATAACCACTATAATCAATCTGATGAAAAACTCGATGGATTCGAAAATATGTGTTTCATTCCTCTGCAACTAAATTCTTCAGAAAGTTCTACATACCTAACAGATGACACTGATGACCCTTCACAATAGCTAACTCTATCTCAGATGAAACTTCTCTTTCAACATTACACATTAGCGCGAGGAGTCTACAATATTGATCTATTTAAACACACTGCTATGGCCCCTCAAAAGAATTATTAGAAATTATGAAATCCTTCTATTTTTTCCCAAAATCACGAAGCCTACAAGAATAAAATCTCACTCAGCTACCCTGATTGATAATATATTCACAAATTTTCACGAAGACGACCTAAGCTCTGGTCTTATCCTGTCCGACATTATTGATCACTTTCCCATTTTCTACATAACAACATGCCACCTTCTCTCATCTCAAAATAATAACTCAAAACTAAAATCTCGAAAAATAAATTATGCTAAAAAAAATGTATTTAGAGATAAACTAGCTAATGTAGACTGACGTCATGTCATAAATGACGAAAATACTTGTAATGCGATGGATAGTTTTCTAAGTAAATTTCACACTTTGTACGATGAATGCTTCCCTATCATAACTAAACATGCTCATAATGTGACTATTCTTAAACCCTGGATTACCCCGTGTTTGCTAAACTCAATTAATGAAAAACAAAAATAGATTATACAACTTACACTTAACACAAAAATACAATACTGTTACTGGTGAATATAAAACCTATGGGAATAAATTAAATCATACTCTAAGAATAGCAAAGAATATATACTATGAAAACAAATTTCACGAGACTTACAATGATATAAAGGGACTTAGAATGTCATACATGGATTGCTGGGCGCAAAAAGTCCAGAGCTCTTCGGAATGTATTCAAGATAAAAGGCAACGATATAACGGAACGAAATGAAATCGCTACACACTTTAACGATTACTTTTCCTCAATTGCCTCCGATTTGGCATCTAAAATTCCACCAACCCAAGATGATTTTACAACATACCTCAACGAATCATACGAAACAGATTTTTCCTTTAAGCCCTGCACACCTTCTGAAATTTCCGACATCATTAACTTACTAAAAAATGAATTGGCATTGTTTGGTGTGGGGAAAACATTCACAACCCGTCTAAAACCTCTCGTGATTCTTCAGAAAAGACTAATTCGTACAATAGATTTCAGTAATAGAGAGAGTGAATTAAGGTTTAACGTCGCATTCAGCAATATTTCAGCTGTATAGCGACGATCAAACAAAATTCTAAGTATTCAATTCAACAACTCAGTAAACTAATGCGTTAAAACTAGTACAAACATTAAAATTCGTACAACAAACCAATCTCTCTCAAACAATCTAAACTACAATCTTCTTTTACTCGGTTAAAAAGATCTTCCACGGTAGCTGCTCGATAAAAAGTATCTCTTACAATCTTAAAATTTATGCAGCCTATGAGAATATGTTTCACCGTGAGATCTTCATGACATGGAATACACCTTGGGACCGGCTCCTGTTTTAGTAAATATTCGTGAGTTAATCGTGTATGACCGATCCTACATCGTCTAATCATGGCCTGATCGAAACGTTTCTGGCTGTTCAGATGAGTATAACCAACAATTTTGTGAACTCGTGAAGTTTGTTATTATCCATAGTATCCCATAAAGATTGAAACAGCTTCCTTACATAAGCACAGATAGATGGTCTGAAATCGCTGTATGGGATTCCGGCAGGATCAATCTCTTTATCCAGAGCTGCCTTAGCCATTTTATCAGCCTCAGTATTGCCTTTGATGTCAACGTGACTAGGCACCCAACAAAACATAATATCTGTCTGTTGATCAAATCTAATGTCATATAATTGTAGAATTTTCAAGATGGTAGAATGGGTTGAATTTCTACTTTTAATCGCTTGAAGACATGATAGCGAATCCGAGAATATGACATTTTCTCCTTCTAGTGGACCCAATACCTTCTAAAGCCGACAACAGAGCTTTGGCCTCTGCAGTGAACATGGAACTTTTACCTGGTAGACGATAGGTTTTAATTTTGGAACTAAAGATAGTAGCACATGCTACTCTCTCACCATCTTTAGAACCATCTGTATAAATAGTCTGATGTGATCTGTATTTCTCTCTCAGTAGACCAAATTCTTGTGTATACACGAGCTGGCTCGTGTCTGTCTTTTCATATTACTTCTGGTTTGGCTAACTGCCATGGTGGAGTTGCCAAGAGCTTGTTAGGTAAAATTTGATTAACTTTAATACCAGCTGCCACAATGTGTGGTTTCATACGGATTCCAATAGGTGGAATAATCGAGGGTTTCTTTGAATAGAAATCTGCGTACGGAGGGTTGAAAACACAGTCATATGCAGGATTTGAGTGGTTTATTCGCAATTTTGTGATATATTGCAGCGATAGTTTAATTCTTTAAAGATCTAAATGAAATTCATCTGCTTCGACATACAAGCTTTCTTTAGGTGATGTTCTGAACGCACGCACCGAGGCAAAGTCTTAGTCCTTGATGGAGAATATGATCTACCTTTGCCGAATTTGACTTGCTTGCACCGTTGTAAACAATAGAACCATAAATAAGTTTGGAACGAACAAGTGATCGATATAAATGGAGAAGAGTTTGATTATCCCCTCCCCACTTATAGCTGGCAGCTACCTTCAACAAATCTGGAGCTTTCGTGCATTTGGCATTCAAGCAATTTATATGCGATTTGAATGTTAGTCGTTGGTCAAACAATATGCATAGGAATTTGACCTCTTTTACCACTTCGATTTCAGTTCCTACTAATGTAAGTACTGGATTTTTGTGCTGGAAAGATTTTCTGCAAAAGTGTATACAATTTGTCTTAGCTCTGGAGAATGTGAAGCCATTTTCTAGACACCATTTCTAAATTCTATTTAGACAAAGTTATAATGTTCTCTCAATATTGTGTATACGTTTCCCACTACACGATATGTTGAAATCGTCTACAAAAGGTGAACCATCAATTGATTTATTCAGAACTGCAGCCAAGCTGTTGATCTTGATACTAAACAGAGTAGTAAATACTGCCCTGTGGGATACCCTGCTCCTGATCAAAATGATCATACATAGTTGTACCCAAACGAATTTGGAATTGTCGGTCATTCAAAAAGTTGGATATAAAAACGGGTAAACAGCCTTTGAATCCCAAATTCTGAAGATCTTTCAGAATCCGGAATTTCCGTGTATTATCATAGGCCTTTTCTAAGTCAAAAAAGATAGAAACCACATGTTCATTCTTGGCGAAAGCATTCTTGACATACGAATCTAATCTGACTAAATGATCAATGGTACTTCTATTTTTACGGAATCCAGCTTGAATATCAGTAAGTTTTTTTCAGTTTCCAGGTACCAAACAAGGCGATCATTTATCATGCGTCCCATTGTTTTGCAAACACAGCTAGCCAATGAAATCGGGCGATAATTACCAGGGTCTGTATGGTTACGGCCAGGCTTTGGTACTGATATAACTATGGCATTATGCCATGACGGTGGAATGTCTTCTCTTGTCCAAAGTGTATTGAATATGCGTAATAGGATTTCTAGAGAAGATTCAGGTAGATGTATCAAATTACAACGAATATAAGGGAAGCTTATGATGAATATTATCAGAGCCTGCAGCAGAATCGTTAGCTTTCGTGAGAGAAGCATGAAGTTCTTCAATTGTAAACATAGCGTTATAGACTTCATGGTTATGGGAGGAAAATTTAATTTCATTTCTCTCTTCTCTTTTTTGTAACATTGAAATTTAGGTACATAATTTGGCAATTGTTTCACCTAATTTATTTGCAACGCTAGACTGGGAGCTTTTACCCTTTATTCTTTGGATCATATTCCAAACTTTTGTTATAGGAGTATGTGTCTTGACCTTAGAAACATAATTTTTCCAAGAATCAAGTTTATTCTGTTTCATGGTTCTACGCGCTTTAGCTCTTGTAACTCTGAAATCTTTCAAATTTTCAGGATTTGGATGTCGGCGGAAATATCGTTCAGCTTTCTTCCTATATTGTCTTGCTTCTTTGCAGTCATCATTAAACCAAGGTTTCTTAATATGTGCAACTCCTGAAGATGTGGGAATGGTTTGGTTGGCAATTTCTATCAGCATATCTGAGAATAACTGTATAGGATCTGGAACATCAGCGAAAGAAATTGCTTGTAGTTTTTGTGAACAAAGCTTTTCAAATTCGGGCCAGTTTGCTTTCTTGAAATTATACCTTGTGAAATGGGGGTCATCAGCTGAATGAACAGCCTTTAAGACAGTGGAAAAGTGATCACTTCCACAGAAGTCATCATGAACAGACCAAGAAAATTCTTCAAGAATAGGAAGGTTGCAAAGAGAGATATCTAATGCTAAATAGGTTCCATGAGCTGAGGACAAATGTGTATAAGAATTATCATTAAAATGACACAAAGAATTATTTGATATAAAATTTTCAAGATTTTTACCTTTGCAATTGTCTTCATTATCCCAGAGGATATTACGACCGTTAAAATCACCCATCAATAAACAAAGTTTCTGGAGCTGATCGTAAAGATTCTGAAGTTCACTAAACCGGAGACTACCAGAAGAAGGTATGTACACTGTGTATAATGTAAAAACAGAATTCAAGGTAATACGAACTGATACAGCTTCTAAATCTGTCACTAAATCAACAGGACTGTGTAAAACACCCATTTTAATAAATATTGAAGTGCCGCCTGTAGCTTTTCCATGTTCGTCTTAAGCTTAGGAATGACAAGGTGTGTATTAGTGAAATCTGAATTCATCTTTATCTGGTTTCTTCAGAAAGATCTCGTTGAGACAAAAAGCTGATGGTTCATACTCTTGAGTTAATAATTGGAGTTCATTCAAGTTTGGCCAAACTGAATGATAGTTGGCAATTGAGCTATTTTTAATCTGTATAAAGAAATGACATACAAAACTACCCAAGCTAAGATATATATAAGGTTAACTTAGAGAAGGTTAACGTTTTATTTTGGGTAATTCTTTTTGATCTTTCTTTTTATTTTTCATTGCTTCTTTCTCATCTTTTTTACTTTTTCTCTTAAAAAGATCTTTCTCTCTCTCGTGTCCCAACAAGTCTTTCGACCTTTGGAAGTCTCGCCTTTCAATGGACGTTCATTACAATCAACATACTCCTCATAAGAAAGTATTGATGACTCGTTGGTAGGAGTGGAAGTACAATGTAGTATCGACTATTTTAGGCTTCTTGCCGGTTTCAATATCTACAGTTTTTTCCTTTTCCTGATTCAGGGTAGCTTTTTCAGCACAAGATTGTTGATTACTTTCATCTTCTGTGAATTCATTCATTGTTTCCTCATTTGGTGTAAAGTTTAAATCTAGATCAGAGTGAATAGGATTAATGAACGAATCAACAGACTGCACAGTTGCATCCTGACCCGACACACGACCAGTATCCGGTAAGTTGTCTCTCTTCAATTCAGATGAGGTAACATCTCCCGGAGTCAATGCGATGTCAACACTTTCAGTCTGATCAGAAGCAGACTTCTGATCACCTGACTCGGCATCCACACCACCGCAAATATCACTATCACTGACAACATCTTCATCCTCCGAACCACAATCTTCCTCCATCTCGTCAAAGAGAGACGCGTAGTGGTTTGAGGTTTTCTCGTTCTCTTTTGTAGTTTTCTCGTTTCCCTCGGCGGAGTCTATCCTCTGATGACCGATGTTGTTTGTTTTTCCTTTGATGGCCTTGCCATCAGGACCTACAGTCTTCCATGCGTCTACTGTTCTACATTGGTTCTCTCTAGCTGACAGATGTTTTTCTGCCTGAGAGCCTCTGCATAAAGTTCTTTTCGAACTTCTGTGAGGGGAACAGGACAGGGACCACGTTATCTCTAGGCACCTTTTTGACCTTTGGACAGTGTTTTTAAAGTGTCCTTCCTGGTAACAAATTAGGCATTTATATTTTAAAGGACACTTCGAGTTCTTGTGATCTTCTGATGTATAACATGTTTTCTCTTGACTTTTATACCAAACAGGAAGCCTCATACCTCCAACTAAAATAGAAGAAGGAAGAGTACGTTTGAAACTCGACATCCAAATTCTTCGAATTCCTGTCTCAAACTCTCTATCAAACGAATAGAACTCTTTTTCTATAGATAAAACATCACCATAGAACTCAAATGCAGTTATAATCGCAGAGTCTGGGAAGTCGCATGGTCCTTTCATCTTTACAAGCAATTTCCTTTGTTCTATTTCCGCAAAATCACCATGGTGATCTCCAACGCGAATGCCTTCCAGCATTAGGCGAATTTTAGAAATTTTATTTGCTAGTGTAACGTTCCACATGGTACTTGATACGTGTACCAGACCTGTAAGGGCTGACCGTCCTGATCCAACATTGTCTTTCAATGCGTGGTATATATCAATCGCATTAGCGTTCTTTAAGCCTAAGAGAGAGAGAGAATTAAGGTTTAATGTCGCGTTCAGCAATATTTCAGCTATATAACGACGATCAAACAAAATTCTAAGCACTCAAGTCACTAACTTAGTAATCCGAGTCACTAACTCAGTAATCCAACGCATTAAAACATACACACATTAAAACTTATATAACAGCCCGATTTCTCTCAAATAACCCAAGATGCAATATTTTTAGACTTTCTAAACGCCATAGTAAAAAAAAATAAATTCAAAGTCCCACTAGGGAGTCTCACTACAACTACAGAGTGACACCCACACACCTCAACAGCGTGCTCTCCCACAGAGTACACATTGCCTACCCCCCGAGGGAGCCTCAACCCAAAGGTGTATAATACAACCAGTGTCTCTAAACAATACACTCTCTTCCCAAGAGAACCCCAGGTCTAGGCAGAACAATAGCCCAGCTCTATGTCTTGCGAGTTGCTTGGCTACACCGAGGAACAAAAGAACAGAGAACAAAGACTAGCGCACACCTGTACACTCAGGGCTAAGTCTACAACGCACAACCTTATACCTTCACTATGGTACATGTATTCAACCCACCTCGATGTACACAAATATTATGTGCAAATCGACCTAAGTCAAACCGAACGAAAAACGAACCAACTACAAACTAAACCAAACCAACAAGGAAATATATACGCCAACGGAATACGAAATATTTACAGACAGCGAGCAAACAGAGAATAGAAGAGAGAGACAGAAAAAAATCCGCCGACTCTCTCAGTGACAAAGACCGAAAAGGCAGCAATGGCAGACCCTGCCCTCCCAAACCGGGCCAAACCGACAAAGACAAAACACGCCATAAACAGCAAAAAACTGAGTAATAATTCCAAAATTTCACCACAGGTACTTGTCAAAACTGTTCACAAAATATATTACACAAAAATCAGAGCTAAGATCAGCTGAAACCCGCAGAATTGGACAAATTTCTTGGAGCGAAGTGTAAACACGTCCGACTCTCTACATCTGGGCCTCCGCATACACTACGAATAACGTTTAGTAGTTATTCCAATGTACATAAGCACATGTTGTCGTAATCTTGATATTTCATTTCTCCATTCATCACATTAAGTTAATCCACTCAATCCTTTTGTCTGTTTATATAACCAATTGCCATTTTAACTACCGTATTATTCTGCCAGTCCATACTTTACATGTCACTTTCTGACACTCCGCAGTCTTCTGTATTGTTTATTTAGCATCTGTTGTTTCGAAACATAACTTGTATTATTATTATTGCGTCATATCGTTCCCTATTAACCGTAATCATCAAAAACTGTTAATCTGGTCAATCCTTTTATCAATGTGTATTTCCCAATACTGACTGCCACGTTGTCATAGATCTTCTAATACACACACTGTACTTGTCAATAGTTGATACGTTTACAGGCTTCTGTATTATTTGTTTATTCAGCTCATTATTTTGACAAGTGGTCTGTATTTTAACTGTTGTACTTATCTGTTAACTTCACTCCTGATGATGGAACAATAAACCGAAATATTAGTCAAAATGAACTGCTTGTCATTCTTCGAAGTGCTTACTTTGCTTTACTATGCAAAGCTAGTCGGTGGGTATATTTGCCTGACCTATTAGATGTTTTTTGGTGTCTTTCATATTCAAATTATATCTAAGAGTACTATGGCATACTTTTTAAATTTGCTGAACACAGTACCTTTCAAGGCCGTAAAAGGGGTTTTAGCTTCAGCAGTAAAAAGAATTGTTTGGCAATCGATGGTTTTGGATTTTGAAATACAACAGCAGCGCACGCCACTTTGTCACCATATTTGGAACCATCAGTATATACAACCTGATGCCGTCTCATACCTTTTTGAGTGGACCAAATATTTGCTAATACACAATTTGGTTTGTGTCAGCTTTTTTAAAATTCCCTCAGTGTAATATCTACTTGTGGTCTCACTAACTGACAAGGTGGAAATGGTGAAAGTTTGTAAGGTTAAATCTGATCAAGACTAATACTGGCTGCAACCATGTGTCGTTTAACACTAATTTCAAGTGGCGGAATAAGATTCGGTTTCTTTCAATATAAATATACTTGCCGAGGCTTAAAACACATGTTGCAGTGACTGCTTCACACTTCGGAGTTTCAAAGGGAGTGTAGATGATGTTCTGATGTTCCGGGAGAAAGTCTTAGTCTCTGGTGCAGAACTGGATCTAACAGAGCCAAGTTGGATTTACACGCATCGTTGTAAACAATGGAGCCAAAAACAAATTAAGAACGGACAAGTTATCGATATAGATGATTTGTGTTGCCGAATCTCCTCCTCACTTATAGCTGGCGACCACATTCAACAAATCATGAGTTTTTGTGCATTTAGATTTATGGCATTTTGTATGGGGTAAAAACGATAATCGGTTATCATTCAGGATCCCTAAAGAAATTGGCATCTTTTACTACTTTTAGCTCAGTTCCATTCAATAGAAGTTTTGGATGTTTGTGAGGTTGATACCTCCTTTAAAAGTGTATACGCTTCGTCTTGGTCTCAGAGAACTTGGAGCGATTTTCTAGACACAAAGTCCGGATATTAATTCAGACAAAGCTGCAACGTTCTCTTAATGTTAGAACATGATCAACATGTGTATATTCTTGGAAAGCCTATTTCTTATGGGATTGCAAATATGCTAATATATTGGGTGTGAGATTGAGAGGTATGCTTGATAACATGTGCTCACATTTCCATACGTTTATTTTTCGAGAGGTTAGAAATTTTCCGTTAAACTGTTAACTTTGCAATATTGATGTCAGGAAATTTTCTGTGGAATTTTCTGGGTTTTTAATTGAACAAAGGTGGGTGAAATGCGATGGTCACAGTTTGAATATTAATATCTCAGGAAACAAGAAAATTTAGACAACCGAGACAGTGATTTATTCTTTAACTAGTTCAGAATAACCATGGCAAATATTGAATCTCAATCATGAAAACTTTTCCAGAAGAGAACTGCTTTACTTATAAACATGATAAATCAAATAATGGAATTAAAGCGATGAACAGATGAGGGCCTATTAACTGATGGTGATGATCGTATTTTTTGTACCAACTTTTCTTCTTTAAATTAGTTGATGGCTGTCATATTCATCGCATGAGGTTCCATGTTTAGTAATCTGAGTAATGACCTACTCAAACCAAGCTCAAAGTGACTATGCTGTGAGAGAGCTAGACGTGTAATTAATAATATATAGACCTATAGTTTATGATTGCCCCCCAAAATTTGCAAAAAATCGTTCATTTATGTTATAAATAAGTCTGGACGGGGTATGGTTTATATTTTGATGTTGAAAACTTTCAATAAATACATATTCAGAAAAACACTGCTTAGCAGTTATTACTGGTATTCACAGTCTTGCTCGCTCATAGTTCAAATGACGCCCCTTCAGTATTCAAATGACGTCGAAACCTCCAATCAGGGTTGTCACCCCTTCGACCATGTCGAACCCGCCTGCTTCAGTCAGGGAGAAAAAAATCGCCAGGCATTCTCCTCACAGTCGGTCTTCAACAAGCCATGTAACCTTCGACGGAGAATAGAAGTGCGAGATTATCAGAAGTGTTCTGTATCGCGACAACTTGAATTAAGCAGAATTAATCAATTGCAGCGCATTTGGGAGATTCTGTAGACAAAAGAGAACAAACAAATGGTGAATAACTGTTCACATCTTTACAACAACTACAACACAACATCAAAGCTAGTGGTCGTTTGTAATCAACAATGATTTGTTATCAGTCAAAAGTTTATGCATATTCAAATCTGAAAAATTAAATATCTTTGTATTTCGTAGGTTTATAATGACTTTCAGGCTGGTAAGATGTTGATGTTTTGGTACAGGGCAATATAAGTATATATGGCAGGAGTGTTTTATCTGGCACAATGGGAGCCAACATTGGTCGGAGGCTGCTACTGTAAGCTTAAATTAAACTGAATCTACTCTGATAATTTCTCAGCTCCGTGCCAACTGTCGTTGCATCATACTACCCCTAAAAATGTTTTGAGGAAAATGGATACCGTCCCGGTGACGTTATACGATTAAATTACAAGAGTAGTTCTCACTGCTATTCGTGCTTCATATAGAATACTGTTTACACATATTGAACCAGTAAGGATAATCCTATTACTTATTTAACACAAATGTTGCGCAGTTTAAACGAAGCAACACGCTAAAAAGATGAAATTATTATATGTAATAAAGGATTGACTAATATGGGCCATAATGAAATATAATGTAGCTGCTAAATTACATATACCCCCGTTATCGAGTGGGTTTATTTTATGTGAATGCTACAACCACGTGACATTATACGGCTGATATAGAGAACACAACTTTGATAATAATGAAACTTTACAAAATATTCTGAGGTACATATGCTAATGTTTAGATATTATTAAGACAATTATGTCAACTCCAATACAAATACCTCTCATACAGTTGAGATGCAATAACAAACTATATGCGATACAGTTATTCAAACATGAGCAGTGTGACTAACGTCACAGGACCTACGAAGTAGTGTAGGCATTAGGACTCCGACGCGAACTGAACTCTTGGAAATCCCCACCCCCACTTGAAATCCTGCCTATTTTAAGATGGGCACTGCCCACGTCAGAATCACCAGTGATTTTCATCAAAAATCACCAGAAATTTTCATCAAAAGTAGGTCAGCTCAGAACTTGTTGGTAACAGTCTCCTAATGTGCCTTCATTCCAAAAATAAATAACGATCGCCGATTTAATTTTACAATTTTTTAACTAAAGGAAACAGATTGAATAATAAAAAGTTCAGTAGATTTCAGGCTTTACGTGTGAAAATACATTTACATCTCTTTAATGGTTTCAGTGCCCTTGTCCAGGACCAAAACAACTTTTTGAATCGCATTATTTTCCCAACAATACAACAAATTCTTATATATAGTCCTATAGTAGAAAGGTAGCATTTATGTAGTTTACGGTAATTCATCTCAAGACCAACACCTTCTCGGCACAAGATAATAATGATTCTATGTCATTCTCCTGAGCATGACCGGTACAAAGACGAATAAATAGCATCTCCACATTACGTTGTTATCTTAACTCCCAGACAGATCTGTTTATTTTTGTCTTCCCTGCTCTGACCTCTAAGAACAATTTAATTATTACACCATGGGAGTATTAACTGCATTCTCGAATACCAAGCCTATCAGACTGTTAGTTCTGATCTGTTTATAGGCCTATAGGGGGTGACCCAGCTACACTGCTGTGACCTCTAGCTCTCAAAACAATTACGGATGGCATATCCCACCAGGTTTTGTACTGTGTTATATATACAGTGAAACATACAGCCAAGGGTTCCCGATGAGCATGACAGTGCACTCGCTGAGCCATCAATAAATAATAAAAAAATAACTATAAATGAAATTTTCATCAGAATTCGGTCAGCTCAGAACTTGCTGGTAACAATGCCCTAATGCACGTTCAAGCCAAAAATCAAGGTTCTAATGTCAACGGTTCTCCTTATTTTGCCGACGAAAGGATTCAGATGGACTGACTGACTCACTGACTCACTCATTACCGGACAATTTGCGATCTGTAGCCTACTTCGTAGGAATAAGCCTACATCCTTTCTCGACAAGAGAAAACGAATATCTACGGAGGGTGAGGGGTGAGGTGTTTTGGTGGCAATAAATGAAAAACAAAACAAAAAAAATTGCACCACTTTGGTGATCCACCAAATAATCTAAGCATGTCATGACATAGGAGATTTTTCTTGCAGATAGGGTGAACATTTAACTAACTCGGCTCCCAGACTATGTGTATGCTCATTTTTGTGCTGATAGCCTCTTCCTGTCCATATCAACCATCATCAATGGCGAATGGAAATCAGTCCACTGTACGCATACATGTTCACTTGAATGATAGAGTTATACACAGCTAGGTGTATAAAGAAGCGGATTTTTCGAAAAAACCCCTGGGTTTATATATTTTCATAGAGAAGATATGCAAGCGCTGAAATTTAGTCGTTGGCGTTCCAGAACAAACAGTATTATGTCGTAATTGGGTTGGAATATTAAACAGATGACCGCTGTATCATACGTATTAGACGGTGGCTTGACATCCAAAATTATCCCGAAACCCTGATGCTGTTCATTTTTTAATTTCTTACCTCTATGACCAGATGACGAAATGCAAAATTCGTTCACACATCCCCTTGCTTGGTATATTTATGACAATTGTGTCATTAGCGGTTGCTACAACGTTTCAGAAACGTATGATTCAATAAACATATTTCTACTCTCATACATGCTTTAGTGAAAGAACTTGTTGGCCCCCAATATGGCTATGCTCGCTTCTTGCATAATACAATAGCACTTTCTGAATCAATACTGGGGCCAAATATTGATGTTAAGTTCTGTTTCCAAATTTAGGGTCGGAGAATGCTCAAACATAGCGACACGATCATTGTCGCTACATCATTAATTCATTGGTGACGTACCAATAGTCGAGAATGCAAAGAACTTCGTTTCAGAGTCCGAAGTATCTGGAATATATTCCATAAAGGGATTGTCTTCTATCAATACACAGACAGCTGGTGCGTTTATTATTCAATTGTGTCCGGCACACACACGCACCGCAATGCACATATTCAAATATGCATCTACGCACACACAAAGAAATGTTCTGGCTTCTTATTTAATTACATCACATGTAGTACACGCAGACGCATCAACCAAGCATAATTCAGAATAGACAATGTATGCTCGGTGATATTTGAACAGATATAGATGCCAAATCATCAGAAAGTCATTGTTGAATTTTAATCATGAACATTTCAACACGACCCGTTTGATGGAAATGCAACTTGAAGTATAATACAAAATGAAAGGTTTTCACCTAACATAGCAGTAGATAATTTGAGAATACACAATTATAAGCGTCTGGTCCGCCATTCATTATTCAACCGCGGTCCATTAAGAATATCCGCGTCCAAAATCCAAAGACCTATTTCATATTCCAAATAACAGCAATAGCACCAAATTCAAAAAGACGCTCATAGTATACAAAAACATAGGCTAGTTTCCTGCAAGAGAGAAGCGGTCAACAGTTTAATAATGCCGACAAGACATCATGGTATTCCAAAAATATCAAATCCGTATCGCTGATCAGTGTTCTTACTCAATATGATATTCGTTGTGAAGTCGTCTTTGAGAGAATGATGTATCTCAGTCACGATTTGATTGTGACTTTTCATATGAACCCTATGAAGATCTTGAAGTACATGTGTTCATACGGCCCCTAGCCTCGGGCTAAGCGGAATTAGACACAAGTTACGAAACGTAACGCCATAGAAATTGCACGCTACTCTCGTATTTGTAATATCATCTGTATTTAGAAGAAGACTAGCCCACCTTAACACATACATCATTGCATACCCTATCTTACATTCGCTGAAACAAAATCGATCAGGTTTCCTACGTGACTACAGGTTAATGAGATGACACAGTTTGAGATATTTATAAACCTGTACATATTTCGATCCTGTGAAAGTCTTCAATGCGAAAATGACGTTCGGTATTCATTGGAGAGTCGTGACACAACAAGACTCCCAGAAGAAGGGTTCTTGGAGAAGAATTTGAATAAGGCACTGAGGGAGCTTTTGTCTCCAAAGAGCAACCTAGGAATTGAAGAACTTGAAGAACTCCCATAGAACCATTGATGGTTCTTTGATCAACCTTGGAATGTTCGCCTTTGTCTCACCCAAATGAACCTTCAAGGGTAGGAATCCGCCATTTTGGTAGACCGAGATAATACCCACCATCTACTGAAACTCACGAGCTCTGGAATATATCTCCGTAACGCCAGATGCATTGTAGCCATATACTATCACATTGTTGGCACCAATTTGCAATAAAGTTCATAATCCAGGCGTGACATAAGATACTGCTCAAACTCTAATCCCGCTTAGGGTAAACTTATTTTAGCTGTTTTGATGACGTCACAGTGATTAGGTCAAACTTGTTTAAGATATGAACATTTATCGTTTCATTTTAGTTCAGTGTCTCAGAATTCCACCACGAGCCATTCCCAGCTATTCGAGAGGCTACTCAGTCCTTCCGTATACGACAAAGATGTACGACCAGGAACGGATTTGGGTAAGTGTTCGTAATTGTTAAAAGTGTTTTGGTTGAAAGTGAAAAATCCATAACAATTAAAGCAGCTGAATTATTGCCCAAAATGCAATATAGATTCTAGGTGTCTTCCCATCCCTCCAGTCTTGTGGGTTCCCTTGCTGCTCGACATTAGGGGATCTTTCGTTTGATAAATTCCATGAGTACATCGCTAAACCTCATCTGTTTCATTTCCCTCATATAGGCGAACAAACTGCTGTGACGGTGAGCGTACATACTAATATGGTCAGCGGAATATCGGAAATATTCATGGTAAGTAGGCTAATTGCTGAAGAGCAAATATAATGAGAAAATCCATTCAAAATTTAAGGGGGACTTAAATCGCGTGCGCTAAGCCGACGATGTGTTCGCCATTGGTGGCAGCTAGATTCGGCCAATTAGAGACAATGGTAGGTATGCAGCCCACCGTATATCCACCAAAAGAGTGGAATTTCGCTCTCCTGTTTTGACGTAATGTCTCATCATTTATGAAAAAATATAATCACCATAGAGTTTTCAAGTAAATCTTTGTCTTTCTGGTGAGCGGTCAATAAATTGTCCATTAGTTATGCAAGTGAGTGAAAACCATCATCTTCGTTAGACCTATTTCATCGGTCAAGCCTTCTCCTATTCATTTAAATTGAAGAAGGGGTTCGCTGTGCTACATCTTTTACATCAAATTTTGACGTAATGTGCCAAAACCTTACACTATACTAATTTATACCATGGAAAAGCTAATGAATTACAAAAAGTTCGTAACGGTAAATATATTTCAGGAAACCTATATTCATTTAGATATACCTGTTTTTATTCGACCCTGCTACGTTGAGCCAAAGTAAAATTGGATCGGCTGGCGAGCCGTGAGCTGTAGTGCGCGCGTACAAATCACACCTGTGTCCCATTTTTTTGCACATGTTCCTATGATCAGTAGGCGTAATGCTAAAGTGCGAATCTCCATGGGAATTATGAGTTACAAGCGTCTAGTCCGTCATTCATAATCCAGCCGTCGTCCATTAGAGAATATCCGCGTCCATAATCCAAAGACCTATTCCATAACAGTATTAGCACCAAATTCAAAAAGACAATCATAGTATACGTAAACATAGGCTTGTTTCCTGCAAGAGAGAAGCGGTCAACAGTTTTCAATGATGCCGGCAAGACATCATGATGTTCCAAAAATATCAAATCCGTATCGCTGATCAGTATTCTTAATCCATAATATTCGTTATAGAGTCGTCATCTAAAAAATGATGTATCTCAGTCACGCTTTGATTGTGACTGTTCATATGAGTACCATGAGGATCCTGAAGTACATGGGTTCATACGGCCCCTAGCCCCGGGTTAAGCGGAATTAGACACAAGAAGTGAATGTACCGATGAAGTGAAAATCTGCATGGTAATTAGCTGTATAGCTGGCATACATGTTTCCATATTGATCCAACTATGAGGTATATTGGAAATCCTTGTTTGTTAACAATGCCTAAAATTACACAATAATAGATCTTTGTCGATCCACCCTTTTATTTGCCTAGAATTAACTGATGACTAAGTGAATTAACAAAAACTATGGAAGTATTTCTGAATTTACAAATGCTTGCAACCACATTGTGATCAGTCGATATTCCTTGTTGTGCTGTGTTCTCACGCCGAACATCACTTACTCGTGTAAAGCGCCACGGTATCATACTCACAAAAGTATTGCTGCTGTTTTATCAGAAACGCCGCTTCAGATGTATCGTGTGAAAACCCCTTGTCACAAATACACGATTCATCGTTACCACAAGTGTTCCATGAGCTTGAAATCTAATGACCTTGGATGATGGGTAATAATGGTTTTCAAAATGATGTTCCTCCCGTATGCATTCTTGAAACGCACACTAGAGTCATTTTGTTTAGAGATAAGATTAGGTTATCAAAGAACTGTATTGCGAACGGCGCTTTGAACCAACTAACTCATATGGCAACTGTCTTTCGTCTTTACGGTTGACTCTACGCTTTCGTGGCACAATTAATATATCTAGATTAAACCGTCGTACCTCATTTTGGAGAAGAAAAAAACTGACAACAATACGCCGACCAGCTGCCAGCTAATGTCAACGCATGACCGACACGAGACGTGGATGGCGAGGACATTGGGCTGTATGGGACTATGTACAAGTCGCCGGTACTCGTATACTCTCTTCACCAAGGAACACCTATCCGAGCAACCTGGCTGGTTATTCATATCAAGGGATGTTCACACTGTTCTCCTTAAGCATTTTGCGGCAGTGAAATAATTTCTAGATCTATGGTTGCAGAAATCTTGCGACAAGCCCACCGTCGAGTTTTACGTCAAGTGACGTCCAAGGCAGAAAGCCAGCACACCATGGAACTTTAAATGTCTACGATATGGTCGCAACCAGTCTTTAAATTCAAATGGCTACCAGCGTCACTTTCTCCAGGGGGAAAAATCCTTTTCATTCTCGTTACCGTTCCCACGAATTTGCATAGATCAATTATATTTCATCTGAAATCGTATACTATTCGAATTCCAATTCGAAAGGAGAATCCTCCGAAAATATACAAGAATCAATCAGATTCGCCAGAACTACGCCGTTCTGTCAGTTTCGAATGTTTTTACCAATGCTCCAACCATTGTGGCTGAACCTGTGTTTTATTCTATAAAATACTCATGGTTACGCCCTGTGAAGTTATACCAGGCTGTGAACAATTTGATTTTAGATCCGTGATGCATTTAATTCTAATCTCACAGGAGTTTGGAATAGACATGTATTTTCGGCAGTACTGGCGTGACCATAGACTTGCCTACACCGACTTCAACGAGTCAGTGACGCTGGGATACGGTCGAGCAAACAAGATATGGCGGCCAGATATCTACTTCCCTAACATGAAAGGTGGTCATCTCCAAGATCTGACCATGCCTAATGTCCTGGTGAGGCTGGAACCAGATGGCGCCATTCTCTACAGCCAAAGGTTCGTATCCACTTGAACAAATATTGCATGATACTGGGGCCATATGACAATTTATGTCATTGAGTGGTCAAAAGGTATATTCAGAATCCTATATCATATGAAAACACAATCATCAACGGAACAGTTTTCATACTGCAGTAAAACATTTCAAGTATGTGTGGAATCTATAGCTAGAAAATTTAGCAAATGCTTCTTTCAACCTAACTTAATCTCCGTACTTCTTTTGACAACTCCTGTTTGTATAGAAGGCCCGTCAAGATCGTCGCTACATTCGTTCGTAATTGCAGAAGGTTGAGATTAGAAACAAATATAATTGTTTGCAAGGTATGTGTGCAGAAAACTTTCAGTGAAATTTCTTTCCCATCACACAGTAACGCCTGTTTATTAGGTTATGTGTTGATTGCGAAATATAGTCACTGAAACTGCATCAACCGCCTATGCCGGTACATGCAGTTCGGGTTCATTCTTTTATTTACCAGTTTCATCCTTTATGAACACACAAGTGTATGCATCATAAAGTTATAACAGTATTTTTATCAATATTATTGTCTAGTTCATGCCATTATTAGTTTATCCTGTATTTTATGCTCTTGTAGTCTTTCCTTTCATCTCATTCGATTAACCACAGTTTCACGTTAACCATTATTCCATATTCGGAAAGGAGACAGAAAAGAAGCCAAACTGGCAAAATTGTATATAGGGCGACGACATAACGTATGAATGTTCTCGTGGCTTGAGATCAATAAACCTTTCAGGTCCTCTTTGGAAACCAGTCATGTTATAAATGGGCTATTTTGGTAAAAAACACTGATATGACTTTGAGAAAAAGGTCATGAATGGTGTATGCGTTATTGTAATCACTTGCAATTCCAGGTAAAAGGCTCGTTAACCCGCTGCTGGGCATCGTATCTGTAAATAATAGTTAAGCTTCTTATGTTTAACCCGACAATTTACATAAGATAAAACATCCAAAGGAAGCCTGTGAAAAACTATATCACAAAGGGCCGCATCACAAGGATGTATCTTATCTAAGCCAGCTGATCGAGATCCAACACATCAACAGAATCCGCCATTCAGCCGCTAATTTACAGGTCGAAGCTTGGGAGCTGGTTGCTTGGCCTATTACCTGTACTTGTTCACGGGCTTGTTGTAACAGTGTATGTCCGATTTGTTGGGCATGAGATAAGTCGATGTGCACAATTAACGCATGGATCGTTCAGTCACTTTCTTCGCTATATAGCTGAAATATTGATGAACGCAACGTTAAACCTTAACCCTCTCTCTCTCCTATTAATTGGTATATCGGTGCATGAGACAGGCCTGTTGACGTTGAATACGGAAAGCGAATCTTCAAAACGTGTTAACTGTCCTGGATAAATGGAAGTTATTGTGTACATCCCAGTTACACTGTACAAAAACAAAAAACAAAATTTATGTAGAATCAAGCGTTGAAGTTAACAATCCACAGTGGACGACCAAGTAAATTTGACAGAGTTCAGTGATATAGACAACAAGCCTTTCTTCATGGTGTAGTGTAGGATTCTACCCCATTGACCTTTTATGTGTCTTAGTGTGAACTTTAAAATAAGTTGTGTCATTTGTGTACGGGTCGAACTATTTGTTTTCATCTCAGATTGTTCTTAACGCTGGCCTGTGCTATGGATCTGGGGAAATTTCCACTGGACAGACAAACATGTCGTTTGGATATCATGCCTTGTAAGTTTATTGAATCCAACTATATCGCATTCAGCGAAGTGCGATACGTCAACCGAAGTATCAAGCACGTGGATGAGATTCGTGTAACGCATCGACAATTCAGCTTTCCATCTTGCAAATATGTACATGGAAAGATGGACCGCTCCCGCAAACCAGATTGCATCCCTAAAATTTAAAGTAGGAAGATGGAAACCTCCACATGGCTTTCGTATCCGAGCTATCTTGCAAAATTGAAAGTAGAAAGATGGAAATCTCGACACCGCTCCCGTAGTTCAGCTTTCCAAAATGAATTTATACTATACATAAATACGAGAGTGATACTTTGTTAGAATTAGGCCCATTTCCCTAAATCTGCGAGATATGCACGTCTCATTGAAATTAACCATCTTGTACACATATCGCAAAATGCAAGCGCTGATATTGGGAAATAATTGAAGAAATGTTAACAAAATTTGGCTCCGGTAGTCCTATGTCATAACTTCATTTTGGAAAGTTTCTGCTCCCCATTTTGCAATATGGAAAGCTGAACTGTCAAGGACCGGATGACACCCCTTTTCTTCCAAAATCCTGCAACGCATACGCCGTTCAACCCCATTGCATGAATCACATGAAATATAAAGTATAGATTAATACATAAGCGTCACATACGACAATCAGAAGTCAGCCATCGTCTACAATCGACCCCCGCGTCCATAATCAAAATATCCCATTCCGAAAAAAAATCTGTTAAAAGAATCGCTAACACAGATAAAGAAATATAATGATAAGCTAGTTTTTGCAAGAGAGAAGCGGTCAGCAATGTTCGTTGTTGCACACAAACTTTATATAGCATCAAATCCACACCAATGAGCAATATTGTTCCTTTCGACTACCCATGTGGTTAAAACGCCTTCACCACGCGAATATCACAACCGATAAGCACTTGGAGAAACGGGTTTCAATTTCTAACGATAGGCTGTGATATCAATCATTCCAGGACAACACTCAGACTAGGTTAACAGGAATTTCTAGTTTACATACATTCACCTCGCGACTACACGCTTTCCATACACGTCATTTGTTCGTTACAACATATCTGTTTTACAATACATCTATTGCAGATGGTCACAGAGAGACTGAAATATCCTTGTCATGGAACAGTGGCAACAATTTCTCTCTGAACTCTCGTATTATGCTACCGGAGTTCTCAATTACTGGATACAGTCTTGGAAGATGTGACGAACAATTCAGTACAGGTACTTATATACTTTCATGTTTATTACTGTATTGGCAGTGTCGAACTTTGGCCGTTGAGCCATTGCATCATATATTTCTGAGGAGCAACAATGACGATTCCCAGAACCAACATAGGCGTCAGATCGAAAGGTGTGTTCAACAGCCGGGCATGTGGTTATTAATGTATATTAAGATTGGGAAAGGTGTACTATTGTTTCTCCACGCTTTTTCTATACTGCCTGCTCGATTCATTCAAAACAGTCACACAAAAAAACAATTTCCACGCAAGGCATCAAAGTATTGTCTGGAATCTTCTTCCAGCGTTCCACCTGGCAGAAAAATGAATCTTCTTCCAGAGTTCCATCTAGCAGAAAGAATGAATCTTCTTCCAGAGTTCCACCTAGCAGAAAGAATGAATCTTCTTCTGGAGTTCCACCCAGCCGAGAGCATTCGTCAGATCCATCTGTGTACACGATTACATGGTTGCATGCCCTTATTTCAATGAACCCATATACACCCACACCCTATTGAGTAGACAGGCGAGTCGCCATATATGAGTATCCGCGTCGATGAATAATGATTTCCATGTGACATTATTCGTACCTAATGTCATGGATAACACGTGTACATTAATTGAATAAAGATATACAATGCGCCTTACAAGCCAGTTCTGGGAAGAGAAAACCTGCCATGTCCCTATGATACCAGCAACAAATGCACTCATGGAAAATCCTGATTGTTCATGTATGTTTTCTCGATATGAATTCCCATGTAGTGTTCCAGATTTATTATTTATCTCAGACAAACTTTAACTGTGACTTTTCAAAACAATGGAGGTCGTATTTTTAGTATATAGTGTTCGAACGGTGGGGGTTTGAGAATGAATATATCTAAAGGATCGGAATTAAACACAGTGAACGTTACGAACAATCCCACGGATATCATGCGATATTTTCCAACGATTTTATATTCGCTTTATTCTTCTCAATAATTGATAAAACATGAATAGAGGCACATACAGTGAGGCCAATTTCAAGATAAGAGAGATCATTAAATTTAACATCAACTTCAGATAAATTTAAGCTATATAGCAACTTCCAAGAATGGCCCAACCATCATTTATGCTATTCTAATGACCGTATAGAATCCGGTATATTCAAGTCAATTTGTTGATTTCTCAGGGTGAACCATTTTATAAAAGGACATACATGTTAAAACTGTCACTCTATGCCTAGTATATGTATGTCATAATCAGGCATATTTAACTCTACACATATATCGATATATATATATATTTGAAAAAGCTTATATAGCCGAAACCGTTTAATTTTTGCTCACATTCTATACATCTGTATTGTAGCGTGTAGCAACTCGATGCAAAGAGGGTATTTAATGAATACCATTTTAAACCCCATTCTTAGTAATACGACTTTTAATTTTTATCGTGGTTGCATTTGACGTAAGGTATTTTATTTGCTGGATCTTGTTTTATTTTGGTCGGTAAACAATTGTAAATTTGACCACTATATATGTACTCGTACCGAGTAATACGAAATGTTTTTGTTTTGAAAAGGCGATATGTCGGTGAAAATGGTTAACAATATTGATAAATGCAAGTTTAGACACACCAGACATTTGTCTTGTATTTGGTATACATTTTGTATTTGCTTCAGTGGCGTTAGTAATTTGTAATGTGTAATTTGTATTGGTGTATTCAAAATAATCATATATAGTTCAATTCTTTTCAGGATGGTACGATTGCGTCTATGCAGAAATCGTCATTGAGAGACAGTTCGGGTATTACATATTAGGGATTTATCTACCGGCCTCACTTATTGTGATTCTGTCTTGGGTGGGTTTTTGGATTGATCACAAGTCTATTCCATCCAGAATCAGTTTGGGTCTACTCACCGTGCTCACCATGGCCACTCAGAGTGTTGGCGTTCACCGCTCACTGCCCCGCGTTTCCTACGTAATGTCCCTTGATGTCTGGTTGCTGATCAATACGATGTTTGTCTCTGCTGCCCTAGTGGAATTCGCTGCTGTCAATTTCATTGCAGGGAAAGAGGAGGAAGACGAAAGGAAACTCTCACAAGAGAGTCAAATCGAGAAATTAATGGTGAGCTGAAGGTTTTTGTGACATCCGTTTTCACCCACATAACATTCTCCCTAATATCACAACTAACTATTCTCTGGCGCTTGGAATCACGGAGGAATCAGGGTAATGAGGGAGGTGACCGCTCCAGAAAGGGCTACAAATGAGCAGATGCCAACCGCCGCTTGTAAGAACACGAAGAATACCCTTGTTTCAAGCATACTGAACGATAATTCTCAAGTTTTCGGGAACTGTTTTTTTGTACGCAACCTGTTATGCAATCTCATGCATTTCTAAGCTGTGAAAACCAAAGCGTTCAATGCTTGACAAGGCTGACAGACGTGCGGCCGTGCGGACTCTCTCAGCTTCTGCTTTTAGGGCATTTGGGGAGTCTTTGTCATAGTTCTATGCGCAATCCCAACGCAGTCGTCCTGGTAGTTAGATTACGACTCCCAAGTATCTGGTAGACATCTTTATTGTTTGTGAGCGGGACTTAAATGTTCTGCAGTCAATGTCACTAAAGTAATATTTTATTGTTCCATTTGTCTTAGTATTTGTGTTGACAGACATCGCTTAAATACTCAAATCCAATCAGCTGTCTTAACCCATGTGTGCAAGAATACGATTGTGTCTGAGGCAGACTGTTGACTACATTGGTCTAAGCTGGTAACATAGTACCATATTAATATCCGCACTTCACGCGATGGTTAAACGGAATTGTCTATTGTTTTGTGTCGACGCCGCAGGCTTAGTCCTGAAACATAAAGGCAATTTTGTTTTACCATCCTTCATCTTATCAGTTAGAGGACGAAAACTACCATTGTTCAAAATTAAAGAATTAATGTGACAATCGTACTCATTTGAAATTCAATGCCCCGGACAACAAACTCTGGGCCGTCTATTCGCTATTGCGAGGAGAGTAATAACCCTCAGGGAACGATATTCCGGTATTTCGATGCGGAGAATGTTCACATGTACAGTCGTTTTAAAAATTACAGACTTCGTGTCGACGCGATCTTATGTGACGAAAAATAATTTACACCAGATTCAGTTAATTATCTCACCCCGAGTACGGCGTTGATCTGTACATGCTCGAGAGAGTTGCCTTCATAGTTTTTCTGACTCGGCCGTCAAGCAGCGCGATAGTTTTTAGCCGAGACAAGAGCTCTGCCGATTGATTCTGATGGATTCTGAAAATCTGGAGGGTTTTGCATTGCACGCTTAAAGGGGCACCGTCTCGTGTGAACAGCGGAAAGTGTGTATGCGTGACACCTGTCGTCATTGCACTGTTGCGATTTCATGAACGATTTTCGATTCGCAAAACTAATTGAAAAATATTTAATGCAGAAAATAATCTTTTGGAATTCGCGAGTAAATCTTATTTATAGCCTTTTACTATGAAGCAGAAGGTGCGCTAACCTAACCATCCCGTCCAAGTAGTATTTGGAATAGGTCCATTTTGAAATATGGTCAGTTGAGGAAGGGTAGTTTATCGTTCAATACAGGACAGAAATCTTCCTTTGCTTTTCAATGGTAAAGAACAGACAGATGCTTTAGAATTGGTCATAACTGAATAACTATAAATTGAGTAGTAACAGCTCAGATTAACTCAATTTGATAACCTATACACTTTGCATTAAATAAATTTGTAAACCAATTAAAAACTACGGAAGCTGAGAAGGGTTATCTCACAAATACATTGACGGCTTTGATGCCCTAGATTAGGACATATTTGACATATTTAAGGAGGATTAGTATACAACACGTTTTGTCAATTCACCTGCAAGTCCAAATATATCAAACACATAATTTCATGTTGGAATGATACTAAAGACTATAAAACACAAGAGAATATGACTATGACTGCCTAGAACTGACTTTGTGAAACAAAATTGTCCAGTAATGTAGTGGATGTGCTGAAGTAACGTAAAGAAAATAAAAAAGTGGGGCAACTGTAGGACTCAGGAATACAGTTCAAGCATCACAGGGTTTACTGTGATGAACCACTTGACTGTTAAAAATAGACAGCTGCAGACGGCCAAACATTCGTCTCGAAAACGGAGTATTTGGCATATGACGACTTCTTTGTGAAACGAGCCGCTTCAAAAGGCAGTACTTGATTGAAGTTTTCATAAAAATAATCATTCGAGATATGCATTCCGAACTTTTAACGTTATCAATGAAGCAGATTCGACATTTCTCATCTGTTTTCACACTGATTGTTTGGTCACGTTTATGGTACCTGTTCAGCTCAACAATTGCAACTGATGTTTACTATGCACATGTTTGGTAAACAGACAACTTTACACGCAAAATTTCTTGATGAAGGACAATTTCCCTTTCAATATTATTGAAATATTTCATCCAGTGGACGAGCGATAAACATCTCGAGAAGTCTCGCGATAGTCCGACATATTCATTTAGCGGGAAGGACAGAGGGAAATGAACAGTTTTCTGAGAACGTGTAATTTCAAACAACGCGCAAGAACGTATATTATATTTCGGAGGGTAGCCCATCCAGCTGAAATCGCAACAAATGTCAAAATCTCTTCGGACTTATTGAGACCATAAAGATGTATTACTCAGTATTTCAGTGCTGTAATTATATATATGTATGTGGACTAATTTCAGAAGGCGGTGTTGATAGCTACTCCCAGTATGTACAACAACCCAGACATAGACGAAGAGAATCGTCAGGTAAGCCAGACAAACGCAGTGGACAGCACAAATAAACCACCCACAAGGCTCTGGATGAGTGACGGAAGGAAGGCAGTGGGCATGCGCGGAAGGGCCCAAAATGGCGACTCAGGGGAAGCAACTGCCACTCAGCCTAAAAGCAAAGCCAAAATGATAGACAGAATTTCTCGTGTTATTTTCCCTTCAGTTTATCTGATTTCACTCGGGATTTACCTAATACTCTGTCGCAGATAGCTCTGAATGATTTTGCAAATAGCGAAGGTTAATGCATCAAGAAACCAATTGATTAGTTTTAACTGTTGAATTGTGTAACATAATAGTGGATGCATGTAACAAGAATTCTTACCCCGTACACCTTCAAATAATTGGGTGGATGTTTAGATACTATTTGATGGTCTTTTTTTTGGGGTAGAATTGACATCATGTTAAGCCCAAGATAAACAAGTTCGAATAATATAAGTATATATAACGGAACAACTCTGGTAACTGTAGGGAACCAAATTGGTGAGATATGTAAGAGGTGAGAAAAGTTGACGTCTGTCGACTAAAAAGCAACGATATGACTACACTGGAAAGCCTCTCTCGGCACCTCAGACTAAAGTACGCAGGTTTCTAAGACGTAGCCTTGGTATTCCAGCGCTTTTATTGCAGTGGTTCAGGTGGAAACTATTAATCTTACCATACGGTCTCCCAGCACCGGCTTAGGCGGAATTACATACACTAGTTCGGTAGAGGTCATGGCATATCAACTCAAGTAAGTCATCTGATGTTCATGGATGAGCATCGAGGTCGTCTGATGGAGTGAACGCCTCAACATTGGTAAATACAACGACATTCAAAGAAACTGATCTGTAATGCTCGACGTCGTGCGGTAAATTCCTACCGAGAAATTAAATTTACATATTTTGTCCAATGACACGTAAGAGGGCGGACCTCGGGGTTTAAGTCCATCAGCAGAACTCTACCATATACAGATAATAAATGACTGATGATGTCTTGATGATATCATTGAAATCTATTAACGGTTAGCCAGCTATTCGCTTCTTTTGATCTGGTTTATTATACTTTATACCTCATTAGATATCTTGTGAGAACCGTCCGAAATATAGATGTTTATATGCTTGACAAAAACAGTTTGTGTGCCTGATGGTCTCACATATAGTACGTTAATCTTCTCGAACAACCGTGATCGCGACATAGATCAAGTGAGGTTTTATATAATTGTTTCTACGAGTTGATTATTACCACTTAATATGAACAAATATAATCGCTGTTGTACTGGACAGATAAATGGATTGCATCAGCAGTCAAAAACGTTGAGAGATAACCTAACCATCCCGTCCAAGTAGTATTTGGAATAGGTCCATTTTGAAATATGGTCAGTTGAGGAAGGGTAGTTTATCGTTCAATACAGGATAGAAATCTTCCTTTGCTTTTCAATGGTAAAGAACAGACAGATGCTTTAGAATTGGTCATAACTGAATAACTATAAATTGAGTAGTAACAGCTCAGATTAACTCAATTTGATAACCTATACACTTTGCATTAAATAAATTTGTAAACCAATTAAAAACTACGGAAGCTGAGAAGGGTTATCTCACAAATACATTGACGGCTTTGATGCCCTAGATTAGGACATATTTGACATATTTAAGGTGGATTAGTATACAACACGTTTTGTCAATTCACATGCAAGTCCAAATATATCAAACACATAATTTCATGTTGGAATGATACTAAAGACTATAAAATACAAGAGAATATGACTATGACTGCCTAGAACTGACTTTGTGAAACAAAATTGTCCAGTAATGTAGTGGATGTGCTGAAGTAACCTAAAGAAAATAAAAAAAGTGGGGCAACTGTAGGACTCAGGAATATAGTTCAAGCATCACAGGGTTTACTGTGATGAACCACTTGACTGTTAAAAATAGACAACTGCAGACGGCCAAACATTCGTCTCGAAAACGGAGTATTTGGCATATGACGACATCTTTGTGAAACGAGCCGCTTCAAATGGCAGTACTTGATTGAAGTTTTCATAAAAATATGATATGCATTTTAACGTTATCAATGAAGCAGATTCGACATTTCTCATCTGTTTTCACACTGATTGTTTGGTCACGTTTATGGTACCTGTTCAGCTCAACAATTGCAACTGATGTTTACTATGCACATGTTTGGTAAACAGACAACTTTACACGCAAAATTACTTGATGAAGGACAATTTCCCTTTCAATATTATTGAAATATTTCATCCAGTGGACGAGCGATAAACATCTCGAGAAGTCTCGCGATAGTCCGACATATTCATTTAGCGGGAAGGACAGAGGGAAATGAACAGTTTTCTGAGAACGTGTAATTTCAAACAACGCGCAAGAACGTATATTATATTTCGGAGGGTAGCCCATCCAGCTGAAATCGCAACAAATGTCAAAATCTCTTCGGTCTTATTGAGACCATAAAGATGTATTACTCAGTATTTCAGTGCTGTAATTATATATATGTATGTGGACTAATTTCAGAAGGCGGTGTTGATAGCTACTCCCAGTATGTACAACAAATCAGACATAGACGAAGAGAATCGTCAGGTAAGCCAGACAAACGCAGTGGACAGCACAAATAAACCACCCACAAGGCTCTGGATGAGTGACGGAAGGAAGGCAGTGGGCATGCGCGGAAGGGCCCAAAATGGCGACTCAGGGGAAGCAACTGCCACTCAGCCTAAAAGCAAAGCCAAAATGATAGACAGAATTTCTCGTGTTATTTTCCCTTCAGTTTATCTGATTTCATTCGGGATTTACCTAATACTCTGTCGCAGATAGCTCTGAATGATTTTGCAAATAGCGAAGGTTAATGCATCAACAAACCAATTGATTAGTTTTAACTGTTGAATTGTGTAACATAATAGTGGATGCATGTAACAAGAATTCTTACCCTGTACACCTTCAAATAATTGGGTGGATGTTTAGATACTATTTGATGGTCTTTTTTTGGGTAGAATTGACATCATGTTAAGCCCAAGATAAACAAGTTCGAATAATATAAGTATATATAACGGAACAACTCTGGTAACTGTAGGGAACCAAATTGGTGAGATATGTAAGAGGTGAGAAAAGTTGACGTCTGTCGACTAAAAAGCAACGATATGACTACACTGGAAAGCCTCTCTCGGCACCTCAGACTAAAGTACGCAGGTTTCTAAGACGTAGCCTTGGTATTCCAGCGCTTTTATTGCAGTGGTTCAGGTGGAAACTATTAATCTTACCATACGGTCTCCCAGCACCGGCTTAGGCGGAATTACATACACTAGTTCGGTAGAGGTCATGGCATATCAACTCAAGTAAGGGAGCGTTCCCATTTAACGTTCGTGTTTTCATGGTTTAAACCATTTCGTTTAAACCATGCCACGAACGATGGGTGTATCGTTGGTTCGTTTTTTCCAAAAAACCATTGAAAAAACGAACGACGAAAAAAACCATTGCGTTCGTTCGATGGTTTTCTATAGAGTTTCCAAGGCTGTGACTTGCTGCAGAAAAAACGATTAAAAGTAGTTCCGCCTGAGTGACGTCACACTAAGACACGCCCACACACTGCTCGAATGATGGTAGCTCAAACGTGTAGGCTAACAGGCCTACCGGTATATACCCGGCACCGTATTAAACTGACCAAGGTGTGTGTGCATTCTGACGAGAATTTATAAATATAATCTATCATGAACTATTCAGTGTTGGGTTTTTTCTTTTTCTTCTGCTTCTTTTTGCGTCCTTGTCCACGAAATAAGTCAATGTTTGCATTTACTACCCGTTGTGAAAAACTACGAGCGCCATCTGATAATATTATCGCAGAAGTATAGCTAGCGGTATCTCTACATTCGAATTATGAATTTAGATTGCGCTACTTGTACAATGAATTTATTAACACCACTGCCCATAATAATTATATCGGCCACGAATATGTCTAGCTTTAACTTTACTCTATTATTTTCTAATCCAGAATCGCAGAAAGCCCCTATCGATTGCGTTTTCATGGTAAAAGGATTAGAAAATAACTAAAAATACTCTTCATTGTAGAGTGATTTTATTCACCGGAAATCGCTCTGAACGCTTCCCCGGGGATCTAGACCCCAGGAGCTTCCGGGACCCAGGCGTCCCCTCGACACTCCCCTGAAGTGTTATGATAGTAGTCCCCCCCTTGCCTCGTGAGGCCGTACCACTATTCAATTTGCTTTCGACGCCCAGCCAAGATTCACATCTCACATTTTTTCAGGAATAAGACACCAAAAATTTCTTGTAATGTTGAATGATTGATATTATTTTTTATTTAAATTCATTTAAAAACATACGCAGCGCTTTTGTGAAGAATGCCTAAATTTCCATGTCAACACAATTTAGTGTTATTCTTGAAATAAACATTTTCGTTTCAAAATTATTAATCATTTGAAATGCCATCATGTCATGTATTTTGCGATACATACTAAATGATATAAGAGTTCAAATAAGCGTGGCTTGAATTTTCCGGCAAAATTTGTCTATCTGGCCTATGCAAGTAATATATTTAACTCCATGGTTAAACTGAATTACTCTTTTTGTTGTATTTTTTTTTTCAGTCAGTATTTTTAATCAAAATAGTCGGCCCAGTGCTATGAGTATTTTATTATATAATCTGGTAAAGCTATCCAGTTGTGATACTGTAATTCAAGGCACATTATTAAACATATCTCAAACGATGGTCGCTTGTGATGCTGAATTAGATTTTGTCGCATTATATATTATAATATCATATGTCACTATATGATATTGTCTAATAACATTTTATTTCTTTTAGATATGAATTATTAATAAGATCAAAGGCTGTCGTTATACATGTATGCAATAAATCGCTAGTCGCAGGTTGAACTTCCTTTACGACAATAATTTGTGTTCTGTTCCACAAATATTGACCTTTGGATGAACTCGGCTTAACATGGATAATGTCAAGGATGGTAGTTTCCAGTATGTCATGATTTGTATATTTGTTGTCATCCATTCGAAACAATTATTTGAATTATTAAAATAATTGAGACATGAAAGTATTGTTATTGTTGATATTTTTTCAAATGTTACTCTTACTTCTGATGGAATTGACTTTTTGATGATCTTCAAAAATGTAGTTTTCCTAGTTAATAAATCTAACCATGAACTGTGGCCAGGATAACCTTCGGCCTGGACAGACCGCATGTTGATTTATGCTTTCCCAGCTGATTGCATCGAGTAAAAACTCTTGGTCAGGCTCATTAAACTTAGTAGTTTGTTTATTATTATCTGTTTGCCAGAAAAGTGGGACAGGCGGATTTTATTTTTAGTTGGGAACAATTAGTCATTGTTAATTCAACTGGCAAAATACACAAATATATTACTGTTCTCCAATTCATTTCCGAAGCATGTGGAACCTTCCCAATATTTATCAATGCTTATCAACGAACTATTAAGTTTAATGGGCCTAATGTACAAAATATCATCGATTACATATTACATGTATTGTACAGGGGCTTTACCATGTCGGGTAATAAACTCGTTTGGATGAACTGGGATGAGATTACTGGTTGGGCGACCTAACCTCCCCCTCCCCCCCACTCCTCCGTCAACCAACACTGACCCTGATGACCATAAAACCCCGCCCTCACCACATCAGACTTCCATAGACCACACATAACGGTTCCATAGAAAATAATTACTCACCTGACTCGCTTGCCATGCTGGGGGGTAAATTCCTTCCTTGTAAACAAACAGTCGGTCACAAAAATCGAACGACTACTTATCAGGATTAGCAGGAAAGTACAATGCGACGATAAACGATCATGTGGTAGGATACTGTGATAGATACGACTTGTGCGACGAAAAACAATTAATTGAGCAGATTAGAAATAGTGTATGTCCTTTTATTGCAATATACCCGTGTGTCTCTCTCCACGTGTTCCTTTCATCGTGCGTACAATTTCTACATTTTGTTTTGTTTTGAAAGTTTCTTGACGCCATTACGTGTCTGGCAGCAAAGCATTCTTGTGATGTTCGCGGCCACACTTCACACCTGGACACACAACGGTGGTCTCCTCGATACCGTCTACAACTCAAATGTGTTTATTTAACCTTAGACCAACAGAAATTTCGATTCACGGTCTCCGTTACAGTCCGTATATTGCCGTTGTTTTTATTTATTGAATAGCAATTCAGAAAATGATAGAATTTTAGTTACGACAATTCTCAACACTGGGACGTTATTGTCAAAATGGCTACTATAGTAGGCTCCATGGTATTATATACGGTCCGGATTAGAACTTATTACGGTTGAAGAACTTTTGGATATTATATCCCACAGCTTGCTATCAGATGATAAGTGTCACAAAGAATATATTAATTTACAGATAGATAGATTTATTGCTCAGTTTTGTCCATAGGACTAAAATGCATATACATTAAGACATACATTAAAACAAATATAACAGGAGTACATTAAGACAGAACAATTAAGACATTAAAACAATAGGACATTAAAAGAAACATCATACAAGAAACATAAAAACAATGTGAAAACATCACAGACAATATCAAACAAAGACAACAAAATACATTGAATACATCACTGATGATTTAGCGTTCTCGTGGGTGCCTTGGGTTATACTTGTGATGTCAGGTTAGGATATACATGGGCTAAGACTGCTGTGCATTAAAACATATATATAAATATTACATGTATTTATTTAAATCTTGATATTTTTGTAATTATAAGCTGCTATTTCTATGTTAAAACAACACGTCTATGATTATCTATTGATACTATCTGTAGATATTCCATTATAATTGAACATTACATACAATTAATCCTTGTAAGAAATTTCTTATTTTAATTTACTTCGGATTCGGAAGTTATTTTTGGAAAATTGGTTCCGGTAACTGTGTATGCTTAGTTCCAACCGACCTTCTGGGGCCTTATAATTCACGCGCCATTCTGAACGTATTTACTTCAAGAATTCAAATAAGATCGCTGTTACATGCAACACATAAAATATATCACATTTGGTTAAAGTTACGGTAGCATTAAACAAACTTGACCCAAATCTGCACCCTTAAATATAGTTAAAAGTATTAATCACAATGAACACACATCAATAAAGATTCGAACATTTGAAAGCTAACACAATGCTGCTTTTAATTATTTGTCATATGTCAAAAAAAATCATTGTTCTTGCTAAAACTTATATTTACAAATTGTTAATCGAGAAAGAAATAAATTTTAAAAATGAAAAAAATGAAGATTTCTTTTTGGGATGGGAGTTACGAATTACGGAGCTTATGAATTACCATGGAAAGATTGATATTCAATAAATGATATCGCGGTGCTTGTGGAATTCGGGGCTGGCGTTTGTTTACTACACGTACATATAGCCATCAATATATTAGACCAGATATAATATAAATTCAGATAACAATGAATAATGCGGTCGAGGATTGGCAAGGAGATAGCCTTCAGAACGAACCGAATAACCATGCAGGGTTTGACGCGAGGGTGTCTACTCAAGTCGGGGGAAAAACGTGCATTAATTACTTCTGTCGTCTAATTATGTAGCTGAACTTCAACATCTAGTTACACGTAAAATTAATTTACTGCCTATCCAAACGTCAGAGAATTCTGCTTTGAATTAACGGATTCTTTTCTCCGTGCCCACGGAGATTGTGTTATCAGGCTGGATAATGCGAACATCACGTGATTGTATTATTGCGCCATCGTTTCCAGCGAACGATCGAACGATGGCAAACAAAGAAGGAAAAAAACGCAATGGTTTTCTGTAAAACGAACGACTTCGTTCACTGGCGAACGAACCAATGCGTTGAATGGTTTTTTCAATGGTTTTCCACGAAAATCAAAACGATGGGTGTAGAACGACTTGGTTTTTTTTCGGTAATTTAAACGAACGAAGCAAAACCCATAATTGGGAACGCTCCCTAAGTCATCTGATGTTCATGGATGAGCATCGAGGTCGTCTGATGGAGTGAACGCCTCAACATTGGTAAATACAACGACATTCAAAGAAACTGATCTGTAATGCTCGACGTCATGCGGTAAATTCCTACCGAGAAATTAAATTTACATATATTTGTCCAATGAGCAGAACTCTACCATATACAGATAATAAATGACTGATGATGTCTTGATGATATCATTGAAATCTATTAACGGTTAGCCAGCTATTCGCTTCTTTTGATCTGGTTTATTATACTTTATACCTCATTAGATATCTTGTGAGAACCGTCCGAAATATAGATGTTTATATGCTTGACAAAAACAGTTTGTGTGCCTGATGGTCTCACATATAGTACGTTAATCTTCTCGAAAACCATGATCGCGACATAGATCAAGTGAGGTTTTATATAATTGTTTCTACGAGTTGATTATTACCACTCAATATGAACAAATATAATCGCTGTTGTACTCTACAGATACATGGATTTTCTTCGAAATCGGACAAGTAACTACATGTAACTAAGGAATTAACTGACTAACTCATCAGAACAAACTGCAGTCACTTTGTGCTCGCTATTGTCTCCTGACTAAACTCATGGCCATCCGATCGATGTGTTGATCATACAATCATGTCCGGTACAGAAACATTTGGCGCTTTGTAATAGGACGGAAATAAATACTGCGAAAGCAAACAACACATACACGTTGATCGATAACCATTGTTATATATTTCCTCTTTGCTAATGGATGTTGTTTATTGACCATCATCATATAACACAATTCAGAGGAACTATACTTACATGTAAAGTAAGGTAAACTGCGTATGCTGCTTAATATATGAACAAGATGTTGGTCGCGGCTGGACTTACTTCCGTTCTGCATTGGCACATTAGTGCAGCTTGTACAGATTATATGTCGAAAATGTGGATTAACTGTGTTTCCATGTCAATATATTCAATATACAATGGTGGATGCGTTGTTACAAATGGGGAAAGAAAATTGATGTTCTGACAAATCAGGTTGATATTCTTGAATATTTCTTTCGGCGCTTATCTCTGTATGTCTGATTTATGAACTTTTGTAGACAAACCTACCTACATTTGAATTCGAGCCAGTGAACCAGCGCAGATGTATCATTTATCTCTGCAAATTCCTTAAAACGTCAATGCGAATGAAATGATAATTTTTCGAATATAAAAATGTTTGCAGCCACACCCCAGTGGTTCGTTGTTCCTTGTTATTCTGTGTTGAGCGCCACTAATTGACCGTAAACGCCATGGAACAAATAGGGCAGTTGTGAACAAATTGGACTATGTCACATTTTTGACACGCTTCGAGTGTATGGCGCGAACGCTTCGACCCAAATACACGATTCATGGGGGACCTTAGACGATAGGCGTTGCTAGCATGTTAACGAGTAATTTTCATGATTTTTTTTAAGCGAGATGCAAGCTTGCATCAGCAGTCAAAAACGTTGAAAGCTTCTCTCTTGCAGGAACCACCTAGTGTCGTTAGGTTTTCATCGAGCATATTTGGAATTGATATTATTGCCATGATATCTGTCGTACGAAAACGGTCTCTAGATTTGTATCTAATACCGCTTATGCCGGTGCTAGGGGCAGTGTGGTCATGTCATCCAAGTTGCCACATGAACAGGTACAATAAAAGCGTAGCTGAGTTACAACACATAACACGAATCGTTAGATTCTTGGTATGTACTTTAGAATAGGTTAACCAGGAGACTATACTGTGAAGCCATGTGGCTCTGTCAGCATGTCGGCACCTCTTCCCACTTTCCTTATATGCGTTGTAATTTTTACATGTATATGGCGATATTCTGCTGGTGGACGTTTCGTTCCCGAGGCCCGCCCCTGTACAGACCTTTTGGTCTTTGATATATGTTGGCATTGTGGGAAACTGATGCTGGGTCGACATCGGGCCTTCAGACTAGTCTTTTGTGTTAAATGTCGTCATTTTCATCTGTTTGTTTGTTTGTTTGTTTATTCACCAATCAAAAGAAATCAAGTTAAACAGTCATATACAGAAAGGGAATACAAGTACAGTAGTATATACAAGTTGCCACGTCTGACGACGATACAGCTCACCAATCTCCAGTGTACGAGTTGTCACAGCGACACAGCTCACCAATTACCAATATACGAGTTGTCAGAGCCTTTCCATCATAGCTCTCTAGATTTGTATCCAATACCGCTTATGCCGGTGCTAGTGGCCGTGTGGTCATGTCATCCGAGTTGCCACATGAACATGTACAAGAAAAGCATACCTGAGATACAACACATATCACGAATCCTTAGATTCTTGGCATGTGATTTAGAATAGATTAACCAGAAGATTATACTGTGAAGTCATGTGGCTCTGTCCGTATGTCGGCACCTCTTCCCACTTCCCTTATATGTGTTGTAATTTCGACCAGAGAGTCCGAAATTATTTTATGGATGACTGGATATTGAATTTAGAATGTGACGCCTATGGTTATCGCTTGAAAGTTTTCCGATTCAAATCCAAAGGAGCACATATCTGAGCCTCCTGACCTTTGTAATTATGTCGAGGAGTGTTCACACTATTATTCTGAAACAATTAGAAGCTGTCGATTTGACGGACTAAGAATAGTTATTGATATATAGGTTACATATTTCAAAGAATACTATAGCGTTTTACGCCCGTGAGTGACATTCGAGACAAAGACAGCATGTGAGAAGACACAACATGGATATGATGTGATCGCAAACAAGTTTCTGATGGAATCCACCGTCACTTTTCTTGTGGAAAATTCGCTTTTAATTCACATTGACATCCACAGGAATGTGCATGATATGTACGCTCTATAACAATGCACGTAGATTGTCGACGAAAGCTAACATAAACAGAAAGTCCTTTATATATTCACGAATCGTCGAATGAAATACTCAATGCAATAACCATTTTGGATGAAACTGCAATTCAGTGCTATAACATATCATGGTGTGAATATATGCAAAGCGAAATAGTTGCAAGAAAATAGCCAAATACATGTATTAGATAAATTATTGAATCTGAATCATCCACGGAAGGATAGAGTAGAAAAAGCACAGAGCCGTTTTCCAGATTATCAACAAAACGCACAGTGACATCTCGTCGAAAAGATTAGTACATCAAGGTATACATTCGTTTTTATTCGATGACAAATTGCGTAATTGTATCATATTTTCCGCAGTTCGGCGTCTCAAATTTCTACCCATATCCACTCAGACCTATTAGACATGATACAAATCCTTATGACAGTAATGTATAAAAAGAGAAGACTCAGATGAGCGTGACAGATTTTTAAGAACAGAGTACATCGGGCATTATAAGAAAATAAATATGTAGTGAAGGACTGAATATGCATGGAGTTCATATGTAACTTTCGATGGCAGATCAGATTGCTGGTATATGCCATCACCAGTATCAGCCAGAGAGATTTTTGCAATTTTCCTTGATGCTGATGAATTTCTCCTCAGTTTATGTAGTTCCGTGCGTTTTATTCGAATATGCATGTATACTTGACATCCTTTGTTCCATTTCTTCATCAGCTTTCAAGGGAGCATGTCAAAATTTGAACCGTTCTATTTGCATTTTCACGTGAAAAACAGATCGTGTAGACGGTTCAACTCTCCCAGCGTTCAGCCGGCATTATTGTGTCGGCAAACAACTTTATTCGGACAGCGGTCGAAAGAAAGTTTTGGATCGGTCCAGAGGACCGGTCCAGCAGGATCGGGCCAGCGTGAACTTTCGACCGCGCCGATAAAAAAATCTGGATGCAGCACGTCCTAATCGGGCCGGGCATGCGTGGAAAATGGGTTGCGTTCCACGGTCCAAATTTTGACATGCTTCCCAGTAAGATTAAGATTATAGTTCATGGGGCTACCACTAAAGTTCCGTTGTCAGAAGCTCATCAATTACAATTTCCTCCCCGGAATGCACTACATTCTGACAGTAACATTCCAGTGGGACCTGCATGTGGCGTATACATATCTCGCCTAGTAGCATTTGCTAGCTCCTGTGTTGAATGTGACGATTTTAATTGCAGAAACTTATAAAACAGGGCTATACCACAAAGCGCCTTCACTCAAAGTTTCTCAAATTTGGCAATACATATCGCATGCTGATAGAAATATACGAGCATATAGTATAGATCTTGGTGTTGCGTTTCGTAACTGGTGTCTAATTCCGCTTAACCCGGGACTAGGGGCCGTATGAACCCATGTACTTCAAGATCCTCATGGTGCTCATATGAGCAGTCACAATCAAAGCGTGACTGAGACGCATCATTCTCTGGATGACGACTTCACAACGAATATCATATGGATTAAGAATACTAATCAGCGATACGGATTTGGAACATCATGATGTCTTGCCGGCATCATCGAATCTGTTGACCGCTTCTCTCTTGCAGGAAACTAACCTGTTTATGTATACTGTGATTATCTTTTCCAATTTGATGCTAATACTGTTATATGGAATATGGAATAGGTTTTTGGATTATGGACGCGGATATTCTTTAATGGACGACGGCTGAATTATGAATGACGGACGAGACGCTTGTAATTGACCACAGAAATGAACGGCAAAGTTATTCTTCAAACTGGATAAGATTCTTAAAGGATGACACTTTCTACGCATCAGTACCCTTCAACCAAAAGTACTTTATTTTTCCTCGGCTTAGTAAATCCGCACAACATCAGAATTCATACAAGACCACAACTTCTGGGAGACTTATATTGGATATTAGTGCGCCCGATCCTCTATCGGTCAGGGGTGCTCAGCCGTCACCCTATATAGTGAGGTAGCTTAGGGCCATATTTTGGAAAGATCGTGACACGCTGTACCAAAGCACCAAACTTGGTACACCCATCACTTGAGACATATAGAACAATATCAGAAGGGGTGCCCGTTGCTCTGGGCTCTGTGATGCCCTCTGGCCCCCAAAAGGGCATCTGAGGGGCAATATTGCTATTCAAAGAATAGTTAGCCTCCCAACAGCTTCGTTATTTTTATTATCCTTGAGGCTGGGAAGCTGAAACTTGCCACACTGTATCACTGGTTCAAGCCCTACCAGAAAATGTAACAAAATCCAAGATGGCCGCCATGATGACAACATTTTCCAAAAATAAGCCATTTTCCTGACGATTTTTCGGTCATATTTTTCGATTTTTTTTATTTATGCAATTTCTCCGCAAAAACTGCGTGATAAATTAGTAAATATTATTGTGATGTGAAATAAAATAGTTTTTGTCCACTTTTCATCGCGAAAAAGCAGAAATTTTGAAGAAATATGACAAAAACATCAATTTTCTGGTACCCCACGTGGCCGCCATCTTGAATTTACCCATGATCCTCTGCTCGGGGGGTCATGTATATAGGCTCACAATGACCCCAATATGATAAACGATAAAGTCCTGGAGTTTCAGTTCTCCATTTTTTGTCGTTCCGGAGATAGCGCAGAATATTTGGCGGGGGGCCTAGGCCAGGTAGGGTTAATTTTGAAGGAATATGAGGAAAACAGAACTTTCCAGTTACACCCTAATAGCATCCATTGTCTAAAACTACATCTAATATATTCCACTGGGTGCCAAGACCATTACATATATATGTGCATGGTTCAACACCCGTGCATTACTCTAATTATATGCATGTACATTGTAAGAAAAATGATACTGAAAGGAGAGGATCCTGTGTTCAATTGTTATTAGTGGATTCAGATCCAGTCCCCCCCCGCCCCCCTCTGGGGCTCGCAACTGTTTAAAGCTAGCGCTTTGTGTCTTTATAACGAATCAAATTAGGGGCATTTTATTCTCGGAAAAGAGCATCATGGGTAAATTCAGATTTGACGAAACGGTGGTGTACCTCGAAAATTTTGTTTTTGGAGTATTTTCCTCAAAATTGGTGTATTATTCTACGTAAAACTACCCAATAATATCTTAAATCACATCAGATGATTAATTACTAATTCGCAAGGTAATTTAGGCAAAGAAAATTGCACAAGTAAAAAGTTTGAAAAATCGATTCTAAAAATCAGAAAAATGGCCTATTTTATAAAATGACGTCACCGTGACATCAACATAGAGACCATCTTGAATTTTGTTATATTTTCTGGTAGCACTGGAACCCTAGATATAGTGTGGCAAGTTTTAGCTTCCTAGCCTCAAGGATAATAAAAATAATGAAGATATTGGTAAGCTATCTATTTTTTAATTGGTAATATTTCTCCTTAACCCTGCCTGGCCTGGAGGGGGGGACATTATGCCCCCCCCTCCATCAAACTTCCTGCGCTATCTCCGGAATGACAAAAAACAGAGAGCTGAAACCCCGTAACTTTATAGTTTATCATATTGTGGTCATTTTGAGCCAATTTGCATAACCCCCCGAGCAGGGGATCATGGGTAAATTCAAGATGGCGGCCACGAGGGGTACCAGAAAATTGATGTTTTTGTCATATTCCTTCAAAATTTCTGCTTCTCCGCGATGAAAAATTGGCGAAAACTATTTTATTTCACATCACATTAATATTTACTAATTTATCACGCAGTTTTTGCGGAGAAATTGCATAAATAAAAAATTCGGAAAATCTGACGGAAAATCAACCAAAAAGTGCGATTTTTGAAAAATGGCATCAGTACACAATTAATTCTGTTACTTGTTATGTATTAGCGTTAAAAATCGGCAAAAATCCAGAAAATTCACAATGCATAAATCCACCTGGCATGTCAATATTTACCTTGTGGGACATTACCAGTGGAAGTCTTGACAGATGTTGACCATGGAAATTTCAAATTACCGCCACTGACAGCTGATTGGTGCTACAGAATGTCATTCGATTTGTAAACAGGGAGCCTTCTCACCCTTCACTGATCATGTCTTCATCCACCATGCTTTTTTCAAAGTGGCCCAAATCAACACCAGGAAGTACAGTTTGAAGACTCATCTGCAAGTTGAAATATCAAATGTATCAGAAATGCTGAAAAATCGCAGCTCATAAAATCCATAAAGATCTGCTCTCAAATTTCTAAACAATGTAGATCGTGGGCACCGATCCGGAAGTGATTAATTGTGTACTGATGCCTGTCAGGAGTGGAACCATTGTTAAAATAAGGAATGCTCTCATATGAACAAACCATACCCATCCCCAAACATTCTTGAGAAGGCACAGATAAAACTATGCACAGATAGAGATTTTACAGCCTATATACCAAGGGTACCCCCTTTATAATTTCCCCTCAGTTTGCCCCATATGACTTAAGACTGAGGTACAAGTAAAAAGTACAATATCTCACTAACCTGTACATATTTTTCCATCTGGTAAAATGCACCAAGTCGACAATCCTTCTGCCTATAAAAAGAAGTATAAAGCATTAACTAGATATGTTAAACACTATTTTTAATTATTTTTTTTATTATTTTAATTCATTTTTTTATGAAATTATTCAAATTAAAGTTTAAAAATAAAGAAAACTTAAATTCAAAATGTGGCAAAACATAATTTGTTTTCAACGTGCTCATTTAGGCTACATTTGGTAAAAATTTCCTTCATGGCAGTGGTTAACTTCTTCATGTAATCAGTGGGTCATCCCAGTAATCTATCAAATGGGATTTAAATTTGATGTTGATACAAAGATCAAAGACATGTTTAATCCTGTAATAAGTGACAGCAAGATACACAAATGTGTACACAACACATACCAAAATATAACACAGAGGTGTTTATGGTATACACAACTCCCATATAGAGAATATATGTCAGTTCAATTGGATGGATCTACATCTCATCAAGATCTTGCTGGCAGTAATTAGAAAGATGCACATATTACTTGTAAACAGTTATTACTACTGAGAAAACTCCTAAATAACATTGAGGAATATATTCTGTGTCAGATTTCAAGTCCATGAATGCAATGTCTGCAAACAGGCAACACTTGTCAAAACACAACATAGAAGAAAAAAAGGAATAAAATTCAATGACAACATATCTGATGGTCATTTGCTGATCTCTGCTACATTAACAACCATGAAAGATGAGGACAGCTGGAAGTTGCCTAACTTAAACTGTTAACTGTTTGGTGAAAGATTAAAGTGGCAACTTACAGTGAGAAAGGCCTATCTTCCAACAGAGTTGGAGGCATACCTCTGAGTCACACTGTGCGAAATTCCCAGAGTTGATGTGTGTGTGTGGGGGGGGAGAGGGTTGTATGGGGCTTGCTAATATTTGGTGCCTGTAATCCATGTTTCTTGCTACCTACAAGATCTCTGATATGAATATGAAAGAGAATTACATACTTATAGTCCTGGAGATAGTGGAAATGGAATGAAGAGAAAGCATTTGCTATGATGCAAATGTGACTGACAATAAACACACAACAATGAGAAACCCTCAACAGTCAGATTAACTGTTGACTCAGTTAATCAGATTTTATTTGTCTCATTAAAGTTACAAATGCAAAAGGCATTTTGGAAATTCTTTGTGTGTGGAACAAACATCTGAGTTTTTACAGGTGATATAATTAGTATTAATTTCATGTGGTTTTAGACTGATATAAAGTGAATTAATGCATAAATGATTTGAAGCATTGAAGATTTGAACTGAGGTCGCGATTTTGAAAAAAAGCATGTAATTGTATCTATGTGAATTTCCTTTCTTCCATTTACATTTTATTGTATCTTGAAAGTTCATTTGCTCATAATTACCAGCTGTGTTAAATGAACCTCGTCATATTTGGCATTGACTATTTGGCCCTAGTACTGACAAATCAGTCATTTTTTGCCTATATTTGCTCCAAAAGGTCTCAATTTTGTCGCAGAAATGGCATAACAATACAAGAGATGTTACCCAGCATTATCAGTATGATATTTATTTCAACCACATTTAGCAAGAATTTTTTTTTTTTAATAATTAAAAAAATTATTAAAATTAATTAAAATTTTTATTTTATTTTATTAATAATTTAATAACATAAATTTGAAACAACCCTAATATTTGAACTTAGTTCAGTAGTCATCATGGAAAAAATTGGGCTGATCCAGTAAAAACTGTAGCCACAGTGACGATTTAAAGTTCTCTGGTCAAATGTGAAAATGTCGTGTGACAGGCATCAGTACACAATTAATTCTGTTACTTGTTATGTATTAGCGTTAAAAATCGGCAAAAATCCAGAAAATTCACAATGCATAAATCCACCTGGCATGTCAATATTTACCTTGTGGGACATTACCAGTGGAAGTCTTGACAGATGTTGACCATGGAAATTTCAAATTACCGCCACTGACAGCTGATTGGTGCTACAGAATGTCATTCGATTTGTAAACAGGGAGCCTTCTCACCCTTCACTGATCATGTCTTCATCCACCATGCTTTTTTCAAAGTGGCCCAAATCAACACCAGGAAGTACAGTTTGAAGACTCATCTGCAAATTGAAATATCAAATGTATCAGAAATGCTGAAAAATCGCAGCTCATAAAATCCATAAAGATCTGCTCTCAAATTTCTAAACAATGTAGATCGTGGGCAAAGACCCGGAAGTGATTAATTGTGTACTGATGCCAAATGACGTCATCAGAGCGGCCATCTTGGATTTTTTTTTTACATTTTCTGGTAGAGCTTGACCCAGGGGTATATTGTTGTAAGTTTCAGCCTCCTACATGTAACTCAAGGAGTAAGAGAATGGCCTCCAGGCCACGACAGGTCCCACAAAGCCCAAGCCAGATAGGGTTAAATGCCCTTTTGGGGGCCAGAGGGCGTCACATGATCCAAAGTGATGGGCACCCCTTCTGATATTGTTTTGTATGCCTCAGGTGATGGATGTGCCAAGTTTGGTGCTTTGATCCAGCGTGTCACGATCTTTTTGCTAAGCCACCTCACTAATATAAGGGGCACAGCATATTTAGAAAAAATATTCATATCCGGAAGTTTGCTATGATAAGAACCACGCGCAAATGCAGGGCTCCTGCAACACACTATATTGCAAACTGATAAGTTTATTATTATGAAGGGCCTTGGCCTTTCAGAGAAGTGCAGAATCCTGGCAAAATATCATTCCTCTTGGCTGAAGTATGAAACCGAGAGAAACTGCTTTCTCTAGTTGGTGGAATCGGTTGTTTTTGTCTAATAATTGGGCTTTGACCAGGGTGGAGTTTCCCCGCTCTGGAATATGTATTAAAACAAGGATAATTAGCGTGAGTTTCATTAAGCATATCTGGTTGGGACCGTGCTGCCAAAGCTCCGCACCCCCCGTACGAAACCAGAATGGATACCGCAGGCGTTCCGAATATTCGGACAACTTTCAACGCAATTGTACAGCAGCTCAAACTCAGAAAAAACGAACTCAGGCAAGATATTCAGCGCTCAACACAGCCGAACTATCGACGTAAAGTTGTACATCTGGAAAAGCGCTGTTAATAAGAACCAGTTTGAACACAATTCAGCAATCGAGATTGGCTTTTCTCAAGTTATACGTGTCATTGATAGCTGAGACATCTCACAGGCTAGAGAAAGCTTAATGGTTACTCTTGAAAAAGTTAAGCAACGTCAGTCCCTTTTTCCGGATCACCAGCCTTCCAAGCAGTCGCAGAGCATGGAATTAAACGAAGCTTTTCGTGACCAAATGACACGGTTCGCCGGTGCCGGAAAGAACGGGGCCTGCTTTGACTGCGTTCACACCCAGGTCCCTTCCGCCGAGAATGTCTCGAGTCAAACAATATTTCCAAACAAAGAGACCGGATGAGAAGAGATCTGTGCTAGGAAATAGTGACTGAAATTTGAGAGATAAGTATAATCATTTCTCAATTGAGCAAAAATTTGAACTATTAAATCAGTGGGAACGGACAGAGGAACTATTTATAAAAAACTACTATGAATAAGAGTAAGGTCAGGCAAATATTATTGTGAAGGGAAGACTGAAAAACAATGTTCTTTTCTGAAGAACAATGGGAAGGTAACTTTACACTAGACGTACTTTCAAATGGTAAACAATGCACACGGATGCCGATTTACCTCTGCGACAACGGCGGCCAGAAACGGAATCTTAGGATAACTCCACCATATTATGAGTTGCCGTTGTTAATGTTGCTGAAATAATTCTTATTCATACCGGAAAAAACAGTGAACCAAAACCTTTGAAATACTAGATGCTCTCGTTAGGCTCATGGAATGAGCTCGTCACGGATGTTAAATCCCTCATCTAGCACTTTAATGGTCAAATGCTGGATGAGGGATATGTCTTCTGCACTGCGCTAATTTCATGCGTTTATTTTCTGAACTTACCAAATGATGATTGTACGGCAAATACAAGTGTTAATTATGGTACTGACGCTCAGTTGGGGAAGGATACGCTATCTGAGAGACTTAGATCGGTCAACAGTCGATAATGGACAGTCTAGCCGGTGTCAAACACTCTATGAAGTGAATAGACTCATTTGGGTTCATTGTTTGTGGTTTCATTTGAGTATTTTGACCTTTCTATGCATATGGGCTTGACGTGGCGGTAAATAGTAAGATCTACCTGAAACTGTTCACGTACAGCTAGAAAATAACCAGTAGTATAGGAATAATTGTGCCATATCAGTGGCTGAGATTCATTGACCATGGCGTTAGCTCTGCCAGTGAAAAGACTCATGATACTTGGATTTATCCCGATAATATTCGGCCACACTGACATCAAAAGTGTCAGCATGAGGGTCTGCTTCTGCAGCGAAAAGAGGCAGGGATAACGGGAAAGTTGTATCATCAACAAATCGCGATGGCATTTTCTTGAAATAAACATACCAGAGATCACGAATATTAAGAGTAATTAAGAGAAACTGATCGCCATTATTGTGGATATGAAGTCATCACTTTATGGGGTCACGTGAATCTTGAATGATCACGTGCAATCCTCGTTGAAATATTATCATCTTGAATAAGTTTTGACGTCTTGAACTAAACGCACGTCTTGAACAGAAAGGGGAAAACGCTCGTCTTGAACTTTTTTGTCTTGCAGGTTTATAATAATCTTGAACAGAAAGATGCCGCCTTGGCCTTTAAATTGTGTATTTTGAACTAAAATAGTGTAAAGTTAAAGTAAAAGTGTACATCTTGAAGCTATTTTACAAGTTCTGAATAATTTCCGCTTTGGCATTTCATATATACTCTATCCATTATATGCTACAATATCCACCCAGCTAACTGGCCTGGAAAATCCTGTGAATCAACGAGTCACTATTTCTCGGAGTAAAGTTGTCTCCTCACACGCAGTAATTTAACCTTACCTCCGTTATTTTTGCTGAGGCCGAGGCTATATCACCAAGCGCCTCCACTCAAAGTTTCTCAAATTTGGCGTTACATATCGCATATGGCGTTACATATCGCAAGCTGATAGAGGCCGTATGAACTGATGTACTTCAAGATCCTCATGGTGCTCATAGGAACAGTCACAATCAAAGCGTGACTGAGATATATCATTCTCTAGATGACGACTTTACAACAAATATTGTGGATTAAGAATACTGAACAACGATACTGACTTGATATTTTGGGAACATCATGATGTCTTGCCGGCATCATTGAAAACTGTTGACCGCTTCTCTTTTGCAGGAAACTAGCCTATGTTTATGTATGCTATGATGTTGTGTTTTTGAATTTGGTGCTAATACTGTTATATGGAATAAGGGATAGGTCTGTGGATTATGGACGCGGATATCCTTTACTGGACGACGGCTGAATTATGAATGACGGACCGGACGCTTGTAATGAACTGAGGAAAAACAACCCAATACCCTCATCGGCAACATGTTCGCCCCATGCTATACGTATGCTTCCAATACGCCTGCGCTTCTTAATTGGCTGATAGATCATTTAGGCTAACATCGGTATTCAACCAATACTCAGACGAACCTATGTGCCCACCCTATCAGAAGACCGAAAACACGTTCTAGCTGTCGATGTTTCCGGAAATTTTGTGTAAAATTCTTCAACCTGGTGCAGATTAACCTATGTCCAGACACTGCCATTACAATCCAAAATATTTAGAATAATCTCGACCTACTCGCAAACTTTCTACTGAACTCAAAGGACCTCTAATCTGCAAACTTGCGCGCATGGGCTTACACACCAGAAAGACGTTATCAGACAATACTTCCACCCACTTAACGATTATAAAACAACACGATTGGCCTCTGATTGGTGATGTAATCTTGCCGGCATCATTGAAAACTTGACTGCTTCTTTCTTGCAGGAAACTAGCCTATTTTTGTGCATACTATGATTTTTTTTTCGAATTGGGAGCCAATGCTGTTAGAAGAATTAGGTCTTTGGATTATAGACGCAGAAATTCTTTAATGGATGCCGGACTAGACGCGTGTACTCCTAATAAAGGGAGAATTTCATATGAACTGAACTGAACATGGTAAATCTCAACAATGAGCACAAACAAGGGGGATTACTCTCATTGTCAAATGCCTCATCAAACACCAGTCCTATACAGAACAAGAAAACTTATTGATGCAGATGCATCAATGCCGGCGGAAACGCTTGTAGCTTATAATCTGCGTATTACAAGCCGATTACGTGTGCAACTGGTGAATACAGGTCACGAGGCACCATTATGGTAAAAAAAACAACGTCGATTTGTTTGTTTTCATTAAAGGTTTGACTAATGTAGTTCGCACAAGGACCCATCTGGAAAGTGGGGGGTTAGCCGAAAGTTAAGTGCTTGCTGGCAGAATGCGCACATGAACCGCATGTCCAACTAGGACTTTGAAAGTAATGTTCTCTGGTTGACGTATTAAGTCACTTCATATAGCCTGATGTAAGAGTTCAAGCTGTGGCATTATATGGGACCCATCATCAAGCCACTATTTCTTTATTGATGTGTGTCGTTGTAAATTAAGCCTAGATCGACTTTCTCTACACATCAATCCGATCCGCATGTTTTACTGTTTCGAGTTTTTAGTAACTCGCAGTTCAATCTCAAACATTTTGCTGCAGACGTACAGGTGAATAACTTGATTATGTAAGGTCATCGATTTGGTCTCTCAGCCATAATAAAATAGTACTAAAGGACATTTATTCGATGAATTCATTATAACAGAATTAATATTAATGTGTTAACCACGAACGGGTGATACAATCCTGTCGATTTACGATTTGAAAATAGTTGGATCACTCCACGGCACGTCTGTGAAGTATGGCTCGAGAAAACACCTGTTACTCGTCCAATATCAAGATGGCCGCTCCCATGTTTACTGAATTCAGATATCCGAGTTTATGAGTTTATCGTTAAACGATAAACCATATCATAGTACGGCTTATAGCGCTGGACACACCGGTTCTCGTCAGACCACCGAAGTTAAGCAACGTTAAGCTCGGTTAATACTTGGATGTGTGACCGGGTGCTGTACTGGCTGGGCTGATCAGGGTCCAGGGTAACAGGAACTGTGAGCACTCTCGTGTTCTGGCACAGGTAGGCACCGTCGTGATATGATTTGGACAAGGTTGAAAACGACGTTAAACTTTAACTACTCACTCACTCACACTCACTCATTCCGGATGTTGAACAAACACGTGTTAAAACGGGTATTTTTTGTGTCTCCTCAACCACCTAAGTGTTCAGCGTGTGGATACATTTTGAGATAATTCGGTTCAGAAAGTGTAGATATTGGAAGACCAACAGAATTAATCGGATTATCGGATTACATTCCTCTATAGGCGATGAAAAAGGAAACCTTCTCGGACGAAGTTGAAAAAAGTCAAACACGATTGAAAGGTTCTAAATTTCTTTTGTAAGTAGGTTGTATGTTTGTCGGAGAGAAAATATAGAAGTGATTAGCAATCTAAAATGAACAGTGTTGTCTAACAAGCAGTCGATATGATTAGGAATGATTTGATTGACACGAATTCAGATGATAAGTCGTTTCCATATGGTAACGCCCAAACATCTGAATGGCTAAGGCAGCCCTAGATAATGAGGTTGATCCTGTTGGAATCCCATATAGCGATTTCAGACCCTTTATCTGTATACTTATGTGAGAAATTTGTTTCAATCTTTATGAGATGCTGTGAATAATAACAAACTTCATGAGTTCAAATAATAATTGTAAGCTATACTCATCTGAACAGCCAGAAACGTTTCGATCAAGCCATGATCAGGCGATGTAGAATCGGCCATACACGATTAACTCACGAACATTTACTAAAAAAGAGCCTGTCCCAAGGTGTATTCCATGCCAGGAAGATTTCACAGTAACATATTCGTATCGACTGTATAGATTTTAAGATTGTAAGAGATTCTTTTTATCGAACAACTACTTTAGAAGATCTTTTTGGTCGGGTGAGAGAGAACTGTGTCTTAGGTTATTTGAGAGAAATCGGTTTGTTGCATAAGTTTAAAGATGTGTATGTTTTAATGTATTGGATTACTGAGTTATTAACTTGAATATTTTGAAATTATAGCTGAAATACCTTAATCCCCTCTCTCTCTCTCTCTCTCTCTCTCTCTCTCTGCTGTAGCAATACTTTATAGGTTGAGCGACTTAAATTTTATCAAAAAAATGTCGAATATTCATTCAAACTGGGACAGCGAGTGCTTAATCATATCTATGTAAAATTCGGCAACACCATGCAATATTTTCCAGTGATAACAGTTTGCACACAAATCTTGGCAGATCTATATCAATACGATTATGAGAAGAAATAATTAAAGATAACCGTTTTATGTCCCGTTTCTTCTCTTTCGTTAAATATTATATCAGTACTGTGCTTTGTATAATCCTGATATTGGCGCCGACATGACGGATACATACCCACCTTCATGGATTTGAAGACAAACACGGATAGAGTTTGTTCTCGAGCCCACTTCACGACAAAAGAAACGCTTACAAATTCGACATTTTCAGTTTTCCCATCCTGGATAGTAATTTTTCAAGAGATCCTAATTAAAACATATAAATGTCTCGCCTAGTAACATTTGCAGCATAAATTTGTGTGAACACAATTACATTGAATGACATGTCACAGTGTGGTTATCTTCGAATGTATTTTTTGCCGATTTTTCGAGTAATTTTTTTTTATTAATTTTCATTTTCTTGACATTTTTTTGTATAAAAAAATAAATATGAAAAGAAATGATAAATGTGTACAAAATCATGTTCTTCTCCCGCTTTGAAACAGGGGAAATGCGACAAAACGAAAATCAAATACGATGCATCCAGAGAATCTCCTGTGCGACAATTTTATTATTTTTTACCTCGTGAGAGGAGAAAGTAAGCAGAAAGCAAGCTGCAAAATAAACCGAATGAAGTAAACGATGAAGCACAAAAGTATAAGCTTTTTATTATTGTTACGAAGTTGCAGATTTGACCCCGAGCAAAATACTTTCAAAGCTACCATTCCAAGTCTCAGCAAGTTCGAGTTTGTCGCAGTCTGGAGGGAGATCCTCCGGGCGAGATCGACAGTTATTAAGCAGCATAGCTAGATGCGGCAGTGAATATCTCAGTTTCTTTTACATTTAAACAGAATGAATACTGGTCGGATTTGACGATAAAAACATCAGGATGTCTTATCGGCATTAATGTTAACTTCCTAATTTGTTTAGTAATGTTCACAAGGTCCTACATATGCCGTAGATTTCGCCACACAACTTTGTGTAAACATAGCTTGATAGGATATCCTGATGATGTCACAGTGTTGGCATCTTCTTCGAAGAGATTTTCGGCCTATTTTCGACTGATTGTTCAAATTGTCACTCTCTTGATTTTTTCCCCTCATAAACAAATATACACAATAGGAAATCATAAATTGATGCATTAGAGTATTAGTTTATTGCGCTCTTAAAGGAAGTGAACCAAATGAGATAAGCTACGAAGCAGAAACATTTCATCATGATATCCCCTATTGCCACGAAGTTGTGGCAAAACGTTTGGAAAGGACCCCGGTGCCATACCTGTGCATATGGGCGCTGATGTGAGAATGGATCACGTCAAGCCGCGAATTAGCATGCCCTAATTTTAGGGTTTTTTTCTTCAGTTTTGTACAACGGTGATGCCATTTCATACGTTGAAGCAGTGCAAGCTTACATACGCCGGTCTATATTACCACATAAGCACGACGATGAATTTGATTCTGTCTCTCCTTAATATTAACACAATTTTGTTGAAGGTCCATCTGATCCGCCTGCCAGGAAACCAAATCACAAATTATATAGCACGATTTATCATTTTGTCGTCCTATCTTAATATCATAGCAAATACTCCAACTGTATTGGGGTCCACTAATGCGTATAAATGTACAGTTCACGTGATAGTCTACAGTGGTAGTAAAGCAATGGTCATTGTTGATCGATGTGTACATGCTATCTTACCAAGTTTGTTCAGCTACTTATGAGAAGAATATGATTAGAATGCAGTTTTATTCTAGCGATTTCAAGTTTTCCGATTCACTGTAATATCTGTGCATGATAAATCTCTACCTTCCAAGGGATTGCTGAAATGTAGCACATCACTCTTCCGAAAGACAAGCCAGCGTTCAGCTGTATCTGTTTGAAACTCATCATATTATGTGTTTAGCTTAGCGAATATTTCCAGTTGCGAGAGACTGTGCGCATGTGTACATGATATCTTACCCACTTTGTTCAGCTACTTATGACACAAGTGTGCGGGCGCGGCTTGGTGGGAACTTGGGGTGGGGAGTGGCGGGGAATGTTGAATGAGGAGAACATGATTAGAGTTTTTATTCCAGCGATTTTTTTCCGAAGTTTTCCAATTCACAATATTAGCCATAGTGATGTCTGTGAATGATATATCTCTATCCACCATGGGATTGCTGATATATAGCACATCATTCTCCTGAAAGACAAGCCAGCGCTCAGCTGTATCTGATTGAAACTCATCATATTATGTGTTTAGCTTAGAGAAAATTTCCAGCTGCGATAGACTGAATGTTCTCCCACAGCTGCGTCGTGTAGCATGAAGATAGAGCTCTTCTTGTGCTGTACATAATTGGCGGCAGAGTTCTCGTATAATGACAAAGCTGAGCAGAACACATGGGATTCAAATGTGATTGCGTGTCCCGAGGATACGAAACGAAATCTAAATATGTTTTACGTGAGCGAGTTCCTCCAGATAGAATATATCTACGGCTATGAGTAACAATTCAGTGTGTCTGCCGCAAAGAAACTCAGCGGCCATAATTCTGAACCAAATTACTATTATTATTAGAAAACGTTCCATCGATAAATAAGTTTTACAACGACACCGTAGTAGATATACACCGTTCCGGCATCTTGTCGAAATACGGTCCAAATTCATAACAATGTAAAATGTTGCATCAGGAAAAGTACAACATATGACGTCACGGAAAGAACTTTACGATCTTCGACTTTTAATAATACGAGAACAGCTTTACAACTATGATATTTAGAATTGCTATGTTGCGTAAATAATGAGAAACATATGACTACGTGACATATATGACATCCAGCCAGGCAGCCAGGAGAATCACCTAAACATTCAGTTAAGCTCATCCGTGTATATGCATGTATACGATTCAAATAACCAGACGGTGTGCAGAAAAAGAGTGACGAAATTGATTAGTAAGTCACTGATAAACTGAGTTTTCAATCACACTGACCTTGACCTTTGACCGTTTGATCTCCACATCGATAGGGTTCGTCTTTGATTAATGGGTAAGGTATACCCAAAGCTTGGTACCAATCCATGACCTGGAACTGGAGATTTCGCGCGGACAAGCAAAGTTAACAGACAGACAGATGGAAATCGTAATCGCAATATACATCTGTTCGATCGGTCGACGTTTGTTTGAACTAGACGAATACTAGGGAAACCCCCGATCTAGACTACAGGCACATGACTATTGGTAGGAACATCATATTAATAACGCTGATCAATTACTCTTATCCGCTTCGAACTGCTAACCGAATTCTAATCACAGTGCCACTAACATTTTTACTTATTCCTACAAATTTGAAAGAATAATCGTAGGCAGTCATTTATGATAACATAGATACTCAGTTTGCATAAAAAATAGTACAAAACACATTCAAGCTCGTGTCACTGGATATGCCCTCCGCTTAGTTTAAATCATTGCCACTCTTCCGGCTCAGGTACTCAGTTTGAATAAATATAATAGTACCAAACACATTCGCGATCGTTTCACTGGATATGTACTGCGTTTAAAGTCTAAATCATTGCCACTGTACCGGCTTCCACCCGACCCAGTAGCCAGTTCTTGAGCTACCTGTGTTCCCAGCCTCTGCTAATCCATCAAGGGAGGAATGCATCAATGATCCTAATGCTGAGAGGGGTTAGGGGTCCCACAAACATAAGATGCAACCACGTCCGTCGAGATACGGAATCTAGAATTGGTTTCAATGACTGGTCCAAGCAAATTACAACACATATAAGGGAAGTGGGAAGAGGTGCCGACATACTGACAGAGCCACATGACTGATAGGATATCCTGATTATGTCACAGTGTTGGCATCTTCTTGAAGAGATTGTCGGCCGATTTTCGACTGATTGTTCAAATTGTCACTCTCTTGATTTGTTCCCTCAAAAACAAATTGATGCAGTAGAGTATTAGTTTATTGCGCTGTGAGTGGAAGTGAACCAAATGAGATAAGCTATGAAGCAGAAACGTTCCATCTTGATATCCCCTATTGCCACGGAGTTGTGGGCCCCGGTGCCATACCTATGCATATGGGCGCTGATGTGAGATGGGATCACATCAAGCTGCGAATTAACATGCCCTAATTTTATTTTTTTTCAGTTTTCTACAACGGTGATGCCATTTCATACGTTGACATACACCGGTCTATATTAGCACATGTAAACGACAATGAATTTGATTCTGTCTCTCCCTAATATTAACACAGTTTAGTTGAAGGTCCATCTGATCTGCCTGCCAGGAAACCAAATCACAAATTATATAGCATGATTTATCGTTTTGTCGTCCTATCTTAATATCATAGCAAATACTCCAATTGTATTGGGGTCCACTAATGCGTATAAATGCACAGTTTACGTGATAGTCCATAGTGGTAGTAAAGTAATGGTCATTGTTGATCGATGTGTACATGCTATCTTACCAAGTTTGTTCAGATACTTATGAGAAGAATATGATTAGAATGCAGTTTTATTTTAGCGATTTAAAGTTTTCCGATTCACTGTAATCTGTGCATGATAAATCTCTACATTCCAAGGGATTGCTGAAATATAGCACATCACTCTTCCGAAAGACAAGCCAGCGTTCAGCTGTATCTGTTTGAAACTCATCATATTATGTGTTTAGCTTAGCGAATATTTCCAGCTGCGAGAGACTGAATGATTTCCCACAGCTGCGTCGTGTGGCACGAAGATAGTGGTGTTCTCGTGCTGTACAAAATTGGCGGCCGAGTTTTCGTATAATGACAAAGCTCAGCAGAACTCATGGGATTCAACGTGATTGCATGCCCCGAGGATACGAAAGGAAATGTAAAAATATTTTAGGTGAGCGAGTTCATCCACATAGAATAAATCCACGGCTATGAGTAACAATTCCGTGGGTTTGCTCATAATTCTGAACCAAATTACTATTATTAGAAAACGTTCCATCGATAAAGAAGTGTTACAACGACACCGTAGTATACAGCGTTTCGGCATCTTGTCGAAATACGGTCCAACTTCACAACAATGTAAAATGTTGCATGAGGAAAAAGTACAACAAATGACGTCACGGAAGAGCTTCACGATCTTCGACATTTAATAATACGAGGACAGCTTTACAACTATGATATTTAGAGCTGTTATGGTGCGTAAATAATGAGAAACATATGATTACTTGACATATATGACATCCAGCCAGGCAGCCAGGAGAATCACCTAAACATTCAGTTAAGCTCATCCGTATATATGCATGTATACGATTCAAATAATCAGAGGGTGACCAGAAAAAGAGTGACGAAATTGATTAGTAAGTCACTGATAAACTGAGTTTTCAATCACGCTGACCTTGAACTTTGACCTTTTGGGTTCGTCTTTGATTAATGGGTAAGGTATACCCAAAGTTTGGTACCATTCCATGACCTGGAACTGGAGATTTCGCGCGAACAAGCAAAGTTAACAGACGTACAGACGGATGGAAATCGTGATCGCAATATACATCTGTTCGATCAGTCGACGTTTGTTTGAACTAGACGAATACTCGGGAAACCCCCGATCTAGACTGCAGGCACAAGACTATTAGCAAGAACATCATATTGATAACGCTGATCAATTACTCTTATCCGCTTCGAACTGCTAACCGAATTCTAATCGCAGTGCCAATAACATTTTTACTTATTCCTACAAATTTGAAACAATAATCGTAGGCAGTCGTTTATGATAACATAGATACTCAGTTTGCATAAAAAATAGTGAAAAACACATTCAAGCTCGTGTCACTGGATATGCCCTCCGTTCAGTTTAAATCCTTGTCACACTTCCGGCTCAGGTACTCAGTTTGATTAAAAATAATGGTACCAAACACATTCGCGCTCGTGTCACTGGATATGTACTCCGTTAAAGTTTGAATCATTGCCACTGTACCGGCTTTCACCCGACCCAGTAGCCAGTTCTTGAGCTACCTGTGTTCCCAGCCTCTGCTAATCCATCAAGGGAGGAATGCATCAATGATCCTAATGCTGAGAGGAGTTAGGGGTCCCACAAACATAAGATGCAACCACGTCCGTCGAAAGGCGGAATCTAGAATTGGTTTCAATGACTGGTCCTGTCAAAGCCCCTTTGGTATTCCTAATAGAAGAGAAATAATCTTATGTGCCTACCAACTCTTAGCGCCTTCCTACCACGTATTTAACGAACATATTTGGGCATTTTGAAAACTTGAGGCATGCGATTTAGTGCATCTTTTCCAGCCAGAGACGTACCATACATATTGTGGCTAGTATTAGTTTATAAGTAACTGACAGGAAATCCAATATATATTCCTTAATGTTTTACAATTTGTGGGAAAATGTCAAAGAGAGTAGGAGAGTCACCTGGGCGATACGTATTCTTCTAGATATCTTGAGAGGAAAGATGGCCAGGGAGTACTTACACACGATGAAAAGTATATTGCCTATCGCAATTGTATCTTAAAAAGAGCAAGTTCCAGATGCCAGCCGAAAGAATTAAGAAAACAGGTGGTATAATAATACATTAAGAAACCAGTTTTAACTGTAATCCCATCTGACCAGGTATCCAGTTCTTGAGCTACCTGTGTTCCCAGGTTCCACCAATGCACCAATGATCGTAAAGACTGGTTAGGGGTCCCTCAAACATACGATGCAACCATATCCGTCGAAAGACGGAATCTACAATTGGTTTTAATTACTGGTCCAAGCAAAGATCTGATAGGGCCCCTCGTCGGGATAGCCTTTGTACCTAAGTAATAGGATCGAGATAACTCTTAACCCGGGTGTTTCATTTTATATGGAACATATTTGGACATTTTTTTGTCCATGTACGAGAATATACAATCTGGGAAAATCGGAAACTGATTGAACGATGAGCTATATTTGAAATGTACTGTCTTCGGAAATATTCCCGATTCACATTTCCCTGACGTTGGTGAAATACAAGCGTCTAATTCGTCATTCATAATTCAGCCGTCGTCCATTAAAGAATATCCGCGTCCATAATCCAAAGACCTATTCCATATCCATATAACAGTATTAGCACCAAATTCAAAAAGACAATCATAGTATACAAAACATAGGCTAGTTTTCTGCAGGAGAGAAGCGGTCAACTCCTGTCAACAGAAACTGTCTACGCTGATATTGCCAAACGCGTCACACTTCAGAGCCGTGTAAATTACGGATGGCCAATATAATTGTCCCTGCTCAGTTTCTCATCCTTATTGAAAAATGCAATACGAGAAAATTCAAGGTCTTGCACAGTTGTCACAATGGAGAAATATTGTGATGACGTAAACGTTTTGCGTAAACGACCAAACGACCAAAAAACCTCATCCATATAGATATAAAACCGAACCAGCCAGTTAGTTGATACAGTCCTATTTGGATCTATAGACCGGTGGGTACGTCATCATGCTGGATCTCAATCAAAGTAAGTTGTTTGTATTGACATGCCACGAACACAGTGAACGGAAAAAAAATCTTGTTTAGAGCAAATCCATTAGGAGAAGCCCTCCATCCGGAAAGAGCTCTCGTCCTGCATTTTCACTGTATCACCAAGTGAAACCACAAAAGCATCCCAGGATACATTCTTATTCCAAATGCCAACGAAATAATGACTATATTTGCAAGACTCCAAGCTATTTTTCCTGCAAATATTTAGAGATGAAACCCAGTCCGAGCCTAAATCAGTTCAGTCGTTCAAGAGAAAATGTCTTTGAGCGTAGGAACACAAGCAGTTCATGTGTTTGTATTCCTTCTATTCGTTGATGAAAACCCAGGACGCTCCTTTTTTTTTGTAACACCACAGTTTGGAATTTCAAGACTGGCACGCCTCCGCTGGAATTCCGTCTTGACGAAATAACTCTCCAATCGGAAAATTAAGCCACAACTTCATTTTCGCTGCGGGATATTCGTGACAAAGTACGCCCGTGAGATCAGATTCCGCCAAGTTTTCAACATAAAAAGGTATTTCCACGACCTGGATATATCTCCACATAAATGCATTCCAATAGAAATGGGGGCCCTCGGTGGCCGAGTGGTCTAAGGCGCTTCCCTGGTGACCGCTAGCCTCACACCGCTGAACCGGCACGGGTTCGAGCCCAGCTGATCCATGTGTGAAAGTTTGTCAGTTACTTGCCGAAGGGCGGTGGTTCTCTCCGGCTTCTCCGGCTTCCTCCACTAACCAAACTGACTGTCACCATATGAGTGAAACAAACTTGAGTGTGACATTAAGCCAAATCCCCCCTCCCCCCCCCAAAGAAAAGTTGATTTCGATGAATTAATACAATATGGGCTTTCATCACCCTGGCTTAGCTGTCGAGAAAGACGCTATATAAAGGCAGTGCAGATCTCGAGAGGGAAACAAAAAGATACCCATACCAATTTTTAATGATACGACGTGAGCAATACTGTCTCCAAAGCTAAAGTATCGATCGTGCCACCGGATTTTAGATTTACCGCACACTACATAAGAGCATTCAATGTAGCGGATTTCATTGCAGACATGTGCAAAATTACGCTTTTTTCCTACTCGCGAACACAGTGAATAGGAAACGTAATTTGATTGAGAGTCATAGTATTTAATTAGGCTGCCGAATTCTCTGATTGTCATTGTATCAGTTAATCTCCACATGCACTATACCTGTTAGCTTTTAAGACAGTAAATGTGAAGATGATTATAACCCTGACGTATTATTATGAAGATTGTCATCACCATAGTGCACCAACAAGGGGTTCAAGAAATTTCGACCGTCATCATCCTTGCTTAACTGTCGAGAGACTATATAAAAACGCAGGAGAAATTGACGAACACCCCCCATGAGGCACACAAAAAGATACCCATATCGACTAGAATTATGCGTGGTGAGAAATAATGTCTTCAGATCCAAAATATAATGCCTCCACATTACATTTCATTTAGCGCAGCAAAGGATCCTTCAACTGTCAGCGAGTTTTCTTGAAGACGTTTGTCAAATTCGATTTTTGGACTGCACCTAGAGCTGGCGAAGTTCTATGGAATGCACGTTCTCCTTCTTATCCTTGTCCTCCACACAAGTGGTATTTAGTTCCTTACCTTCTCAACAAATTGACCGATTCCTCTCAAATTCCAGCGGAAAAAACATGATATCGCGCAGATTTTGCATAACAAAATTAAGGCCAATGTTAATTGTTTAAAGATAAGATATTATTGAAAATCGCATTGTTTTTGTTAGCCAAGAGATGAGGGAAGACGATGTATCTCAAACCAAAATTGAGATTAAAATTGAAAGGTAAAGATCACAAATTTTGGAGATGATACGATTGGGCGGGATTTTGGCTTATACATGGTGCGGTTGAGATCGAAAAGTAAAATGTCCTATAAATAATTGTGTTTTAATGTACAGGCAAGAGAAAATATATGTAAATACTATGTGTAAGTTCTAGCTCGATTGCGTTATGATTATAGTTATGACATGATACTGGGTCTAACTTAGTCATTTGAATGCACATTTAGACACGAAGGGACCCATTGGATCAAATCGCCATTTAACTTGGTGATGTGCGGCGGCATTATAACTCCACTGCTGGAAAATCTTTTTGGTCCAAGCTGTCCTTCATGCCTAGATGTGTCTTTAAATGACTCAATTCATACCCTTTTTTCACGAAATAGCACATGCTGTTCATGTCATGACTACAATGATAACGCAATCGAGCTAGAACTTTTACATATTGTGTACATATGTTTTCTCTTGTCGTTACATTAAAACACAATTATTTTGAGGACATTTTATTTTTTCGATTTCAACCGCACCACGTATAGGCCAAAATCCCGCCTTATCGTACCATCTCCTTTGGTGCAAAAATCAAGAAATTATCGAAATTCAACTGATTATTTTTAGTGGATACATTGGAGACGATATGACAGGTACCGCACTAACATTGCAAATGTCACAGGTCAAAAATCAACGTCACAGTACCACCCCTTCTCATACAAGCATGAAATTGTTGAGGAAATTGTTTGTGCTATTACTCCAGTCCAAGGTAGTGAATTGTGATCAAACTTCAGGAATACCTCACGCTTATGGACAAAAGAGAAAAATCAGTGAAGGATTCGGCCATCCTGTATACAGAGATGTAATTTGATTGAAATCCATAGTCTATTATTTGTTGTCGAATTCGCCATCGCCATTACAGCTCGTACCCATATATGCACTGTGTCAGATCTGGGGTTTGGGAGGCAACAATAACGTCCTCGGAAGGTTTATTCGATTATCTGATTAGGATGGGGTTAGAACCCACGTATCGGTGATTATTGCTTAGCCACTCCTCGCTGACATCTTTCGACACCTCGTTAAGCCCCTCGACGTGGTTGAGGTCACTAATACTTCCTTGCCATCAGATTGACTAATGTATATTTATTGCGCAAGGGGGAAACGAGAACATATATACAGCTGGGATTATCGGAGCTAAATTCGTTGTTTTTAGCCCACCATCACCAGATGGTGGATGGTGGGCTGTTCAAATCACTTTTCGTCCTTGGTCCGTCGTCCGTCCGTCCGTCAGTCCGTCAGTCAGTCCGTCCGTTCGTCGTCCGTCCGTAAACAATTCTTGTTATCGCGATTTCTCAGGAACTACTTTATGGATCTTCCTCAAATTTGGTGCACAGGTTTCCCTTGGGGTCTAGTTGTGCAAGATACCTTTCTTGGTCCGATTCGAAAATCCAGTATGGCCACCAGGCAGCCATCTTGGATTTCCCCATGAAATCTTGTTATCGCGATTTCTCAGGAATTACTGCATGGATCTTTCTCAAATTTGGTACACAGGTTCCCCTTGGGGTCTAGTTGAGCAAGATACCTTTTTTGGTCCGATTCGAAAATCCAACATGGCCACCGGGCATCCATCTTGGATTTCCCCATGAAATCTTGTTATCGCGATTTCTCAGGAACTACTTCATGGATCTTTCTCAAATTTGGTACACAGGTTCCCCATGGGGTCTGGTTGTGCAAGATACCATTTCTGGTCCGATTCGAAAATCTAATATGGCCACCAGGCAGCCATCTTGGATTTCCCCATGAAACCTTGTTATCGCGATTTCTAAGGAACTACCGCATGGATCTTTCTCAAATTTGGTACACAGGTTCCCCTTGGGGTCTAGTTGTGCAAGATACCTTTTTTGGTCCGATTCCAAAATCCAATATGGCCACCGGGCAGCCATCTTGGATTTCCCCATGAAACGTTGTTATCGCGATTTCTCAGGAACTACTGCATGGATCTCTCTCAAATTTGGTACACAGGTTCCCCTTGGGGTCTATTTGTGCAAGATACCATTTCTGGTCCGATTCAAAAATCCAATATGGCCACCAGGCAGCCATCTTGGATTTCGCCATGAAACTTTGTTATCGTCATTTCTCAGGAAGTACTGCATGGATCTTTCTCAAATTTGATACACAGGTTCCCCTTAGGGTCCAGTTGTGTAAGATACCTTTTTCGGTCCGAATCGAAAATCCAATATGGCCACAAGGCAGCCATTTTGAATTTCTCCATGAATCCTTGTTATCGCGATGTCTCAGGAACTACTGCATAGATCTTTCTCAAATTTGGTACACAGTTTCCCCTTGGGGTCTAGTTGTGCAAGATACCTTTTTTGGTCCGATTCGAAAATCCAATATGGCCACCAGGCAGCCATATTGGATTTCCCCATGAAAATTAATGGTCATTTCTCAGGAATTACTGCATGGATCTTTCTCAAATTTGTTACACAGGTTCCCCTTGGTGTCTAGTTGTGCACGATATCTTTCCCGGTCCGATTTGAAAATCCAGTATGGCCACCAGGCAACCATCTTGGATTTTTCCATGAAACTTTATCGTCATTTCTCAGGAACTACTGGAAGGATCTTTCTCAAATTTGGTACACAGGTTCCACTTAGGGTTTCGATATGCAAGATGCCTTTTTCGGTTCGAATCGAAAATCCAATATGGTCACCAGGCGGCCATCTTGGATTTTCCCATTTTGTTATCGTGATTTCTCAGGAACTACTGCATGGATCTTTGTTAAATTTGGTACACAGGTTCTCCTTGTCTAGTTGTGCAAGATACCTTTTTCGGTCCGAATCGAAAATCCAATATGGCCACAAGGCGGCAATCTTGAATTTCCCCTTGAAACATTGTTATCGTGAATGCTCAGGAAATATTTCAAGGATCTTTCTGAAATTTGATACACAGGTCCCACATGGGGCTTAGTAGTGCAAGATACCTTTTTTAGTCCGATTCGAAAATCCAAGTTACGCTTCAAATTAATACGGTATTCTCGAGTTGTGACGTTGCATCACAAGAGTCGGCGGATCAAACGGTGGGGCATATTCTATATAGTGACTATAGAGAATATCCATACCTTCACCTTCCATATCAAGGAGTTCAAATAATTCGGAATTAAAATGTATTTCTTCAAATTTTAAATCAGCTTTCTTTAGTCCATGCAGTAGCAAGTGAACTGCTCCACCCTTTCGTCTGCCGGCGGGTCGGCTACATGAAGGGACGTCACTCTTGTGACTCAACGTCACAACTCAACAACTGTAGACTACTGCATGTTTTGATCCAAGGGAGATAATCAGGATTCAGGCACTTTTGAAGTTTCAACATTACTGCGCAGACCGGATCCCTTGTACCATCTTACTATTTTCGAGCATGGTATCTTAAAAGAGATATCTCAAACTAGCCCAGTAAACAGAACAGAATTAGCATTCGTTCCTAATTATGAAATCTTAAGTATGTTTCATAGCTCATGCCAAAGTGTCAAAGAGATTGGTCCTCGCTTCCAGTACTCAATGATGACACGTGCAAAAAAAAGTAAATTGAAAAAAATACTACAAAACAAAGGCGAAGGATCCTCCGTACATGTACTTTCACTTTCAGGCTAACTTTCCTCATTTCTCTTGTATTATAACAACCGACATAAGTACAGTTTCTAGAAATCTTGAAACTCCTGAAACTTAGATTATATCTTGGTGTTTTTCAGTGTCCCTTTTCCGATCTTTTTCGCTCAGATTCTAAATTCTGTAAACAAAATTACAAATCAATCGTTTTTTCTTAGTAACAATGGACAAAAAGATCCTCTAGTCATTAGCTTACAATTATCGGACAATGGTGGGCGCCAAGATCCTTCAGGATCTCTCGTTTAGGATTGGGTTTTAAAACATCCATGTCGGGTTTTGTTGCTTCGCCCTCACAGCTGACGTCTGTTTGACACCTCGTCAAACCCCTCGACGCCAGTGTTGTCTCTGGGTTTGACTCCGTATAGAACATACGTCAGTGGTGCGGGGTGATGCAACAAAGCCTCCAAGTTCGTCTTAAACACATAAATCAGGCGTATTTATATCTGTTAATCAGTCTATCTGCATTCGCTAAAGATAGGAGTCGTAAATAAAATAGTTCGTCTTTCCATATTTATAGCAAAACATTCAAGTATTTTTGTATACCGGTAGGACCTTTGCCGGCACATATAATAGTCGCCAACCCTGAACACTGCATGGAGCGGTGGTATACTGCCTGTATACAAAACCGAATATTCGGTCTACTCTGCATAAAGACTGAAAAATTACAAAATTATATCGTTAAAATATATGCACTTGATGATTAAAAAAGACACGAAATCCTCAGAGTTATAACTTACCGTGCGAAATGGTGGAATCACACCAACATGTGGCGTCACGGTTAGAACTTAGAACAATCTTAATAGGACTACAGCTTTTCGGATATTTTAAAAATTCTTATAGTTCATAGAAAATGAAATAACATGATTACTTGACAATCCACGTCATTAAAATGCAAAACCCTTTAGATTTGACATGCATAGTTCCTTAGATGTAACACTGTCACCCAAAAATGAAAGTTGGAGTAGACCGAACATCAATCACATTCAGAGGGACAGCGAGAAGAATCACCTAAATATTCAGTTAAGCTCATCCTTGTATATACATGTGTAGGATTCCAATAATCAGACAGTGACCACAGAAAGAGTGATGCATTTGATGAATAACAAAATCGGTACTATCGAATTCAGACTACAAAAAGATACGCCATTGACTGAGATTGTAAATCTATTTTACCAATACGGTGTGAAACACTCGATGAGGCAGTTCCATTGATACGTACAATGAAACCGTGTATATGTGGTATTCTATCTCACTGTTGATGGAGCCGTTATCAGTCACTGTTGCCACTGAATAGTAAGTCACTGATATACTATTTTTTCAACGACACACTGATCTGGGACTGGAGATCTGGCACGGACAAACCACATTTAACAGACGGATGGAAATCGTGATCGCGATATTTACGACCTCGTCTATCCATGGGCATACATAAACTGGGGAAATTGAACGAAGTGCCCTACTAGACAGGAATTGTCTCTGGAAATATTCCCGATTTATATTTCCCTGAGGTTGGTCAAAATTGTCTAAGATAATATTGCCAAACACCTTACACTTTAGCTAAAAGTCTTCACTGTCAATTACGAAGGTGAATATAATATTCTCTGCTGCAATCTCGCTTTATTAATGAAAATGTCTTTGAGCGTAGGATCACGTGCACTTAATGTCACCGCCGTGTCGATCATGATTACCCAGGACGTTCTATGTTTTACAGCTAGTTTAAAATTACAAGATGGCACGGCCCCGCTGGAATTTTATCCTGGAGTAACAACTATTTAATCGGAAAAGCAAGCCACATCATCATTTTTGTTGCGGGATATTCCTGACGAAGTACCCCCGTGGGATCAGGACGCCCAGCTTTTCAGCACAACAAAAACTTTTTCCACGACCTGGATTTGTATCCACAGAACTCGATTTAAGCGGATTTATACAATATAGGCTTTCATCATCCTGGCTCAGCTGTCGAGAAGGGCTATATACATGTATAAAGGCAAGAGATTTAAAAAGCTGATCTCGAAAGGCGCGCAAAAAGATACCCATATTGACTTTGAATGATACGTCGTGGGCAATACGATCCCCAAGGCGGAAGTATCAAGTCACCAGATTTTGATTTACCGCACACTGAATAAGATCATTCACAAAAGCGAGTTTCATTGCAGACATTTGCAAAAATTTAAACCGAAGAACAGTGAGTCGAAAACGTAATTTGATTGATAGTCATAGTATATTATATATAATTATGTTGTCGAATACAAGCGTCTATTTTTCAATGCTCAGCCGTGTTTCGTTGAAGAATTTTCGCGTCAAAGGTTCAGACCTAATTGATATAACAGCATTAGCACCAAATTCTTAGTATACATAAGTTTCCTGCAAGATAGAAGCGGTCAACAGCTTTCAATGGTGCCGATAAGACGTCTTGATATTCCAGAAATATCAAATCTGTATCGCTGATCAGTATTTTTAATCCTTGATTTTCGTTGTAAAGTCATTATCTGGAAAATGATGTATCTCAGTCACGCTTTGATTGTGTCTGTTCACATGAACACCATGAGAATCTTTTGGTGCAGGAGTACATATGGCCTCTGAACCCGAGTTAAACGAAATCTGATAAAATTGCGAAACGTAACGCCATATATCTTGCAGCGTATTTTGCTATCAGCATACGATATGTATCTTCAAAATTGATAAACATTGAGTGAAGGCGCTTGGTGGTATAGCACTGTGTCATAAGCATCTGCAATAATGTTTTGTCACATGTTAACCAGGATCTAGCAAATGCTACTAGGCGAAATATGTATACGTCATATGCAGGTCCCACTGGAATATGCAGGTCCCATTGGAATATCACATTCCAGAAAGGGGTAGTTCACTATGGCGAAATTGTCCATCAATTTCGTAAATGTCCATGAACGCAGCAACACCTTACCAAACGTTCTACGCTATCTCCGAACCGCCAAAAAAATGAGAGCTGACAATCTGCGACTTTGTAGTTGATCATATTGGGATAATTTTGCCATATTTTCATAACCCCCGAGCAGAGGATTATGGGTAAATTCAAAATGGCGGCCATGTGGGGTACAGCAAAGTGATCTTTTCGTAATTTGTCTTCAAACTTACTGTTTTATTTCCTCGAGGAAAGTTGGCAAAAATTATTTTATTCCACGTCAGACCAATATTTACTAATTCATCCTGCAGTTTTTGCGAAGACATTTTAAAATCTGATCAAAAATCGACCAAAATATGCCTTATTTTGAAAATGACGTCAGCTGGTATGGCGTGGTAAGTTTCAGCCCGTTAGCTCAAGGGGTAAGACGAATAATTAGGGGATGCCCCTCCCCCCAGGCCTGGACAGATCCCAAAAATCCCAAGCCAGATAGGGTTGATTTGTATATTTGCGAGCATTTTCGTGGCCCAGACCTCATCTCCTCACATATCCATGGTCAAGTATTAGAACAATTACAATATCTGCTAGGTTAAGCGATAACAAATAGCTGGTAAGTTTGTCCTATTGTGGAGGTCACGCTAATGACTCTTTCAAATGTTAAAAAGTCCAAGCGAATAAGCGTGTACAATGTACTGCTTCTAAGGGCAAGTACACTAATGTTTTGAAGCGGAAACCATTTTGTAATGCAAACCGTGACCTCCCGGGTAATGCACCTACCTAAGCCGACAGAAAAGGTCATTCGCCTACCTAGTTATTAACCATCTAGCCTCGACCAAAGGAGTGATATGCTTTATGTGTAAATGTACGACGGAGCCATCAGTGCTCGGATGTCATTAATGATTAAAACTGAACGTCGTGTTATTGAAATTTGTACCGTCATCACCCTTGCAACTGTTGAGGTTAACTATATCGAAAGGCAGGAGAATTTTACGAGTAGATCTCACGAGGCACACAGAATTATACCCATATCGAATTAGGTTTATGCCTCCAGCACTAAAGTATAATGCCACCAGAATCATTTAACGCAGTACAGGAGACTTCAACTGCCAGCGAGTTTTCTAGAATTTTATTGAAGTCATTTGTCAAATTCAGTCTATGGAGTGACTCGCGAAGTCTCTTTTCGTTATTTAGTTTCTTAACTTTTTAAAAAAATTAACCAATTCCTCGCAAATTTCACCAGTGTAACTATGGGATCACACAGACGTAGCATACGAAAATTAAGCTCAGCAGGTCAAAGGTCAAGACTACTGTTGCCCAATAATAAGAAATTACTGGAAATAGCTATTTTGCACTTGAATATATGAGGAGAAGACGAAGTATCCCATAACAAAACTGGGATCAAATGTCAAAGGTCATGATCACAAATTTGGTCCAAAATTCCGGAAATCATCAAAATTCAAACAATTGTTTTCAGTGAATACATCATGGATGATACGCCGGGTACTAAAATTACCAAAGTTCAAAGGTCAACGTCACAGTGCCCTCGCCCTCCCACAAACAGGAAATTGTTGAAAAACCTGTCTGTGCTATTACTCCAGTACAAGGATTTGGATTGTGATCGAACGTCAGGAATACGTCATGTTTGTGGCAAAATAGAAACATAATGAGGCCGAAAGATCCAGGTCAATGGGGATAATAAAATCAGGAAACCATTGAGAAGGACATTTTTATGAGTGGATGCATTAGTAGGGAGTAATGTGTCAGGTAGTTAATGTCACTGACCATTGGCAACTCATTTAAACCCCAAAAGCCTTCGTTTAATGGTGTATTTCATAGTGACATTTAGGCTATTGTTTTTATTCGACGAACTGTGAGTGGGAAAATGTAATTGGTTAAAAAATAAAAAGAGAAGTGATACAGTGCTTGCATGCAAACCGAATATTTAACTTTGTCCATTCTTTATAATGACTGACAGGAAAAACTACAAAAATATATCGAAAAATATGCACATCATTCCTGGTGATACAGTAGAAGAGTTAAACCGTAAATATTAGCGAAAACCATTATGTAGATCAATATTTCGACATATATTTATTCATGTCTTCGTCAGGAATGGTAGTTTACAACAGGTTCCATGGGTATATATATATATATAAGTTTTGTAGAACTTCCAAAGATAATCAATCAGTCAGATATGCTATACAGTGAGTAATTTTTTAAACAAGGAAATGAAACAAAAATGAAATTAACCAGAAAGCACATATGTACCTTTCTGGTTAATTTCCTTTATTAACGATGACTTGAAAAATAAAAGTCGAAATATGAATCTACATAATGATTTTCGCTAATCCTCCTCCTGCTTTATTATGTCAAGTTAATCAGTGGATCCCAACGCTTAAGATTTTCTTATAACTTATGACTTGAGTTATAAATTGACTTTAACAGACTTAAGCTGTCGAACGCAACGACAAGTCTGCCTGACCATTGCATATCTCAGTGGTAGAAAAAAATCCAAATGGGCAAAATTTGCAATATATAACACACTAGAAAGCTGACATTAATGTGTTAAGTGTGCCTTCATCCCTTTGCGATCACCCCTTCCCCTGCGGTCATCCTCGTAGCAGAGCCGTCATCGGAAAATATCTGAGTTGAGCTATCTATATGTGGATAACAACAAAACTGGACTTTGGTGAATGTGTAGAAAATTAATGTCATTCCTCGAATTTTATGAACTGCTCAGTGAAGTATAGCATACTTTTATCAACAGTTCATCAGGTTTGATTGCTTGGAACCGCATTACATTGTATCATAGGATTTATCAGTTTCCTGTCCAAACATAATATGATAGCAAATACTCCAGCAGTCTTGTCGGTCCACTAATGGATACAAATGCACCTTTCACGCAATAGCCGATAGTGTTGTCAAGCAATGACCACTTGTTGATCGGCACGTACAAACTATGCTATCCATTTCTCCCTGTTATTTGTGACGTGATCTGTTGATCGGAATTGACCAGTAAATGACTAGAATGCAGCTTTATAACAGCATACATGTACATGTATGTGATTTGCTGATACTTGTATCAATACAAATACTACGATGGCCACTGGAGTGTTCGTGCTAAATCTCGACTTGTCAGTGGACAACAGTCATACACGGCACAGCTTCCATAACAACTGGTTTTACTGAACTGTGAAATTTGCTAGATTTGGCCTGTAAATATAGCTCTTTTAAATAGTTTCTGACCTATATTATGTAAATTTGACAATCATTTATTGATTTTTATTTATTTTATTTCGTCTGTTATTTTTCTGTGTGTGTATGTGTTATTAACTTTTTCATGTGGACCCAGAGTCTGAAATGAAGTAATTATTATTATTATGATAGATACTCGAACTCTGGGTCGTATCTCGAGCGCGATCATTTTCTCGAATGATTTGTACAGCGTATGAATATTTCCAGCAGCTACAGATTCAATGTTTAACTATGTCATGTAGAAGGGAGATAGCATGTTTTCTCTAGTTCACCAAACTTTGCTTGCTTTAGAAAATTGAGAATTTGAGAATTTAGGTAACCCTACTAGGCCTTGGGGGACGGGGGACGGAAGGCATTATGCCCCCTTCCAAACTTTCTACACTATCTTCGGAACGACAAAAAATTTAGAGCTGACGCTCCCTGACTTTGTAGTTTATTTAGATATATTAGGATCATTTGGAGCCTATCTGCATACCCCCCCCCACCCCCTCCTGATCAGAGGATCATCGAACAAATCAAAATGGCGGCCATGTGGGATATCGGGAAAGTGATGTTTTAGACTTTATTCCTCAAGATTCCTGCTTTACGGCCAGGAATAGTGGCTAGAAACTATTACATTTCATGTCAGATTAGTAATTTATCATGCAATTTTTGCAACAAAAAAAAAAGAAAACGCGTAAATAAAAAATAAAAAAATCGGACGGAAAAAATCGACATTTTCAAAATGACTTCATCATTGTGACCATTTTCTGGTAGAGCTTGATTCAAGGGTATAGCGTTTTAATTTTCAGCCCATAGCTGAAGGGGTAAGAAAAATATTTAGGGGTACCAAAGTCCAGGCCAGATGTGGTTAAGATAGTACAACACAGCTGGCTCACATATGGATGTAGCGTGATTGCCTGCCGTCCAGTTTCACCAAGGGAATGTAATACTTTTCTATTTGACAGGGTTCTCCAGGGTAGAAGTGATCCAGTGCGCAAACATGGTAAACTGACGATAGATCTGCCGCAAAGAATTCTGATCACCATAATCTTAAATAAATGACTATTTTACAACGCGCGGACTAAAGTACCCTTTCGAGGATCAAGTAAAAGTCAATTCTCCGAACGCAATGCACCTTGTTTACAAGTGTTTATTTATAATGCACAACGGACACCTTTAGCAAGGCAAGGTTTTCTTTATGGTGGTTTTCTTTGCGTCTCTGGAGTTTTACTATCAACTGGCTCTATAAGCAGGACTTTAAATATGATCACGGTGCTTAATGATATGGGCCAATCATTCGCTCTCCACTCCAACTGACATGACAGTCATCTGCGTCGTTGTTGGAGACCACAATTACTAAGAAGCCGCCTTGCATAATATGTGGTAAATTGGCATCTTCAGAAAACTAGATTCCATAATATTCGGCGCCACGAATTACAAGCGTCTAGTCCGTCATTCATAATCCAGCCGTCGTCCATTAGAGAATATCCGCGTCCATAATCCAAAGACCTATTCCATTTCCATATAACAGTATTAGAACCAAATTCAAAAAGACAAAAGTATACATAAACATAGGCTTGTTTCCTGCAAGAGAGAAGCGGTCAACAGTTTTCAATGATGCCGGTAAGACATCATGATGTTCCAAAATATCAAATCCGTATCGCTGATCAGTATTCTTAATCCATAATATTCGTTATAGAGTCGTCATCTAAAAATGATGTACCTCAGTCACGCTTTGATTGTGACTGTTCATATGAGTACCATGAGGATCTTGAAGTACATGGGCTCATACGGCCCCTAGCCCCGGGTTAAGCGGAATTAGGCACATGTTACGAAACGTAGCGCCATAGATCTTGCACGCTACGTTCGTATTTTGCTATCAGCATGCGATATGTATCGCCAAATTTGAGAAACTTTGAGTGGAGGCGCTTTGTGGAATAGCCCTGTTTTATAAGTTTCTGCAACAATGTTTTGTGACGTTGATTAAAATCATCACATTTAACACAGGATCTAGCAAATGCTACTAAACGAGATATGTATACGCATATGCAGGTCCCACTGGAATATTACAATCCAGAAAGGGATAGTTTACGATGTCGAAATTGCAATCATCTCTTTTGTCATAAAGTCGACGAGAGAGAATGCTCGCTTCATTTTTATAGAGATAGAGATCTAAATAACATGTGCCTGTAAGGCTATCTGTAGTTCCCTTCAAATCCTGTGAAGGTGGATATATATCCTTCACTGCGTCATTTATATAGCGATTATCCACAGCGAGAAGATCGTCTATATGGCGTTTGGTGAATGAGAAGGAACGGGCTTTGAATGGATCGGTTTTTGAAAGCGCCTGCATATAGTCATATTCATAAGAGAACAGATACAGGTCAGCCAACAGGGGTGCACAATTAGTACCCATTGGAATACCTATATGCTGCTGATATATTGTGTTGCCAAATTTCACATAGATATTTTTATGAGAAATTCAAGCAACTCTATAAACAAAGAAACATCCCATGAATGATATCTCTTGTATGTAGTAGAGCTAAAGAATGCTTTATGGCTTCCGACATGAATATATCTACGATCAGTTTTCTTGAACACAGATACTATTAATGAACTTATACGGTCAATAAGGTCCTGATGAGGGATTGTAGTATAGAGAGTCGAGAAATCCCATGTGGATACATGTCTGTACGGTAACCCACCACACCAGGTACCCTGGCCTATCCGCATACATTCAGCATACATTCCCCACCATTGTTTTTCCGAGATAAGACGGCCAGTATTTTAAAAAATTTAAACTTGGCGCGTTTTAGCATATTTTGACAGCATATTTTTAACTGTATATTTTAAATTGAAGTTAAAATGTAGAACGGGTTTTAAGTGAAACTTATACTTTCCTGCTGTAATATGGTACCACCAGTGTTTTTACACTTAAATATAGTAAATGGTGTCTGATATTGTTTGACGTCGAAGATTTTTTATGAAGTGATTTATGTGAAGCGAAACTCACTTCCTTCTCACTAAATTGTGATTATTATAACTAGCAAAGTTTGATCTCGCGAAATGTGTACTTATAAATTATTTACATTAACGTAACCAATTGATGTATTTTTTCTCTAAAGCTGTAGTCAACAGGATGAACAGGATTTAACCTGTAATTTTACCAAATTTGATCAGATAGGATGGACAGATATAGTATTGGATTTGGGACTCGCGCGCGCGTGAGTGTGTGTGTGGGTGGAGGGATTATTGCAACTGTATCGTGGCGGGACGTCGACAGAAGGTCATTAAAGATTCATTCTTCCATCATCGCCGTCGTCTCATATGTTCTCGCCACTTCGAAATATATATGCGGTGTCCAAAACGCATGTTTATTCAAGTCAGGTGTGCTGACAAGCATGGAACGTCAAAGCGGGTGCAAACGATGATGCTGCCCGTTTGCCAGTGACCTCAATTAGGATATTCTGCAATTTATATTAACAAAAACTCAATCCACGGGTTCTACCGCATATATTTTGCACGTAATTAAATATACACCGTTACAAAAATTAAGCACCGACGGTTCCAAACTGAAATAATCAGAAAATTCTCTTAACACGTGAGGGACATCTTGGGTCGCAGAGTAAGAGCTAGAAATCTTGCGATATATATACCAAATAAGAACTGACCCAAGCACTCTGCGAGGAATGGGACAGTCTTCCAATGATGCTGATCAGGTGGCTGATTACAAGAATGTGGAGACGCGTCAATAATGTCGCCCGCGTTACAGGAGGTTAAACCATATACTGGCAGTGTACTGTAGCACGGAAGTGCACGGGGCTCTTGTTACTTTGTGATGACCTACATATTTTATTCCATGACGGATTTGGTCGGAACGGACAGAATTCGTCCATGAATTACCACGTTTTCAGCAATTGTCTAGCCATGCTTATAAATTTATGTTAACTGACGAACATATCTTTTTGTCTTTTTTAAGACAGCGGATGCTGGTTTGGTAGATGTCCAGGAAAGCAATGAATAATTCCGCTATTCGCAACTGTGCAGATCAAGCAATACAGCTGTTGATAGAATAGGGCGGTACGTAACCTTTGCGCAGGTGTATAAAGCAAAATCCGCCCACTCCACTGGCAAACAGACGATGATAAACGAATGATTATTTTTATCGGTGAAAATGGTTACACAATATCCACTACAGGACTGGGAGCACTTATAATTTTGATCCATTTCGCAGTATCAAAATAATGTAATGACAGTGCTACAATAGTTACGGTAAGCTAAGATATCAAATATTTGTTTCCCATAATCACTCAGCTACCATTAGGTATATCTATATATCAACCAGACAAATGAATCAAATAGCGAAAACCTTTTAAAGGCCCGAGGATGAACGCCGTCAATCGGACAGAGCGGGAGAGAAAACGTTTTCCGTGTGAACTGAGCAGCACTCTGTATCGATATGGTCGTTCCCATGAAAAGTGACCGTGCCCATGACAAGTTATGAAGGTCTAGGTCCCATAGACTGCGATATTAATGGCACAGAATTCCACCTATTTCTGGGTAATCGTTGACTGTTCCTCTCTTCGCCATCTGCGACAGTATACCACCGATATGGTACTTGATGAACATAGTAAACCCGCGTAGTCGCAGATATCGTGTAGCAGACAAAAATCGAATTAAAAGTATGTGGATACCAAATAATGAACATATCATAGTAGGGAAATTGGATGGTAAAGGGCACATGCATACGTGTATTACTCTCTATGCCAGTGTTACTCACCGCGAAATTCACCAAGATCGTGGAATAATCTACATCGAGCTGTGGGAAAGTTGGTCAACTTTAATGACAACCAAACTGGACCCAAACTTATTGAACTCTTCATCGTGTACAATAGCTCCAGCGAACGACTTTTTCAAACCGACATACTAACAGAATTTTGTTCTGATCTATTCATTCATTTACCATGCGATGAAAAGGAGAGAGAATTACGGTTTAACGTCGCGTTCAGCAATATTTAAACTATATAGCGTCGATCAAACAAAATTCTAAGAATTCCAATAAAAACAAGTCAACAACCCAGCAATCCAGCAGTAATCAACATAACACAACAACAACATGTACATACATTAAAACTCATGCAACAAACCGATCATTAGAAACGAGGTTTACTTATGGGTATATGCGGTCCAAATGTATATTTTGCTCAAACCACAGACTGATTTAACAATAGGAGCCAAATGAAATATGGAACCACTCCGCTTCGTTCGCCACATCTAATGATACATTAGTCAAACCTGGGTAACTATAGCCATACATCTAGGATTCAGAATTCTCGCAACAGGGAGGAAGTTACCCTCAACCTAGAGTTATGAATTAGGACATAGACGGAAGATGGACATCGTTCATCGAAACCGAAGAAAAAGTCCGATGTAGTACCCGAAGGAAGCTGGAGATTGTGGGAGGGATCCATACCAAACTACATGTACCCGTACATCGACTTTATACTACTAGTTAGGTTCAAATTGGGTCAAATTGTAATGGCGAGTAAATTTCGTTTTCGATGCTTTCCATCTACCTGGCGCCTATAGTTTGATAGTGTGCAACGAATATTCTCGATTTTGACTCACGTCATTCTATTTCCGTTATCTTTTAACTTTATCCCTTAACTTACGCTAGCATTTTAAATGTTGCACTCTTCAGTTCAAAATATGACTTAACACTTGTCCAAATAAACACAGACCGTAATAACGTGTCAATCGTGTTGGAAAACGGTTCACGTTTTTCACCCAGATAAATCCAGTCCACGTGTCGTCATTCCATCGCCTCGATGGTGAATACCATGGAATATTTTGTTTACCGCTCAGGATTGTACCTGACCATTTCAGGACTTCTGAACTTTTAATCTGAAGAAAAAAACTCCTTAACTGTACAATTTCACCCAGAAGCTTCGCGAGAAGACGAAGAAACAAATGGTAACAAGGGAGGCGGTGATTGGTGAATATTTAATACATTTAAATTCTGTCATATGATAAAAATTTGACATCAGCCACCGTGATGGATATACATGTATAGTGGTCAATATAATATTACAACCTTGTCAACACCATGGCATTGAGGAATGCAATTTAGCAAATAGAGATACTGTTAGCAAATCACAAATAATGCTACCAAGCTATTATAATTATATTATAAGTCGTATACCAATTACAAGCGTCTAGTCCGTCATTCATAATCCAGCCGTCGTCCATTAGAGAATATCCGCGTCCATAATCCAAAGACCTATTCCATTTCCATATAACAGTATTAGCACCAAATTCAAAAAGACAAAAGTATACATAAACATAGGCTTGTTTCCTGCAAGAGAGAAGCGGTCAACAATTTTCAATGATGCCGGCAAGACATCATGATGTTCCAAAATATCAAATCCGTATCGCTGATCAGTATTCTTAATCCATAATATTCGGTATAGAGTCGTCATCTAAAAATGATGTACCTCAGCCACGCTTTGATTGTGACTGTTCATATGAGTACCATGAGGATCTTGAAGTACATTGGCTCATACGGCCCCTAGCCCCGGGTTAAGCGGAATTAGACACATGTTACGAAACTTAGCGCCATAGATCTTGCACGCTACGATCGTATTTTGCTATCAGCATGCGATATGTATCGCCAAATTTGAGAAACTTTGAGTGGAGGCGCTTGGTGGAATAGCCCTGTTTTATAAGTTAGTTATATCATACCGGCATATCAATGTAGTCAAAGAAAATCGTGCTACTACAAAATTAATAATACAGAAATATGGAACCAGTATCTACAGACAGCTTATTAACTTCGGCATGGTAAAAATCACAATGCTCAATTGAGTGACAATAAAATACCCAGAACAGATATGAAACATGTTATTGTTGTTATTCTACCTCATCACAGTCTACGTCACTACGAAATCACGTGAGAGCGCGCGAGAGCGTGATTTGGTCAAATGCGGTTAGCTGATTTTAGTCGCAAAGGCACGCTACCAGTGTGCTCCGACAAAACATTAATTTGAAGTAGACCCTACTTCTCATGTTTTCACCAAAACACAGTTTTGGGAAATTTAACAGACTGCAAAATTTATTCTGGCCGCTACCAGCGACCCAGTGGAAGTGTATCCTGCATTTATTTCATTTTGATTCTTGCCACCGGCGAACTTTTCAGACACTCGGCGCACGCGGTATCTGACCTACTTTCGGTCAGACAATGTCTGAAAGAAAAGACCATGCAGTCTCAGATTGTGAGTCCGACATCGTCGTAAATGAAGAGCAATTGCTCAAATATGATGAAATACCGGGTCATAGCATAGAAAGAGAGCGAATAGACTCTCAGTCTAATAAATCGAAGCCTGAGCCATGGGACGCAGTTTCCCAAATACAGCAGACAATGTCTAGAATGGCGGACGCCATAGACACGATGGGCACTGCGTGGAAAAATATCGCTGCTGTCCAAGATCAGTCAAACACTGTTTCTAAAAAGCGTAAATCGCGTGATGATAGTGAAAATGAGACTGAGCCAAAACGATCTAAATCTGAGAAGGATCAGGAGGTCGATTGCGACTCCGATCTTGATGCTCTTTTAGATGAGTCCCAAACTGATAACGAGGCTGACTCGGAAGTGAACGTTGACGACGATGAACTTCTTCGTAAAATTGAACTCGAATGTGATGTGACGGACAAAACTGGCTCAAATGTCAAGGATAACCTGGCAAACATCGTGAATAAAAGGTTCACCACTAATCTTAGTGCTGAAAAGCTCAAGGAAAAGCTGGAAATGTACGACAGGCCGGCAAGCTGGAAATGTACGACAGGCCGGCAAATTGTGACAAATTACTGCTACTTCGTGTGAATAAAGAGGTGTGGCGAAAACTGAAAACTGTAAACAAATCGGTTGATCTACGTTTGACGAACGTTCAGAAAACTGTGGTCAAAGCTGCTGTAGCTGTGATCGAGACAGCTGAAACTCTGTCCAAGTCCAGTTCAGATGGAAAAACGAAAATTCCTGAACACTGGAAGTTGATCCGGAAGGCAACTGATGCTATTGCCCTATTGGGGCATGCAAATTATGAATTGTCTCTCCGCAGGCGTGAAGCAATGAAACCTGCCATTGCCATTGAACTTAGAGCATTGTGTAACCAACAAATAGCTGTAGCCGAAAAACTCTTCGGTGATGACGTGGCTGGTAATTTGAAGGCTATCAGGGACTGTAACAAGCTTGGCACCAGCGTGCTGTATGACCGAAACCATGGTTACAACAGAAATAACTATCATGGACATGGCTACAATAAGGGACATAACCAGAGGTCTTTTTAGGCCACGGCCGGAAGAACTTCCACGGCCATCAGGGCAAATACAAAAAGAAGTGGAATCCCAAGAAAAGGGAGGACGGAAACTAAACCTTCAGGAGATTTTGAAATCTGCGAGGTCAGATGTAAGTGGTTTTCAGTCATTATATCATCCTGACATAATTTTGTCACTACAAACAAAAGCTCAATCATTTGAAGCAGGCAGACTAAAATTTCATTTTAATGAATGGCAAAAGCTGACATCAGATGTCGAAATTTTGGATATGATAACAAGGACAAGCCTCGAGTTTGACAGTGTGCCTCATCAGTCGAAACCACCAAATGAGAAGTTATTCTCTAAGTTCGAACAAATGATCATTGATCAAGAAATAGAAAATTTACTTCACAAAGGTGTGATTATGGAAAGTTTTCATGAGAGAGGCGAATATATTTCCCCAATTTTTGTTACCCCAAAAGCTGGTGGATCATATAGAATGATCCTAAATCTAAAGAAGTTGAATATGGACACTCTTAACTCAGCAGTAAAGCTAATGACTCCAAACTGTTTCATGGCATCCATTGATTTAAAGGATGCATATTATTCTGTCCCTGTTGATGATGACTCTCAAAAGTATTTGAAATTCTATTGGAGAGGAACTCTCTTCAAATATATCTGCTTTCCAAATGGTCTGAGCTTTTGTCCTCGCAAATTCACAAAGTTGTTAAAACCAATTTTTGCATCCCTCAGGAAAAGAGGGCACTTGTTGACTGGATATATTGATGATATTTATATCCAGGCACAAACATACGAACAATGTGTCAGAAGTGTGCTTGAGGTCCTGCAATGTCTGGATTTCCATGGTTTTATAATTCATCCTGTGAAGTCAGATTTAATTCCATCTCGAGAGCAAATATTCCTTGGTTTCACCCTCAATTCTGAGAATGTCTATCCATCTTACAAGTGAAAAGGCTACTAAAGTCTGGCAAACATGTCAGTCATTGATGCAGATGATATCTCCCTCGATCCGTGATATAGCGAGGGTCATAGGGAAAATTGTATCAAGTTTTCCAGGGGCTATGAATGGGCCACTACACTACAGGCAAATTGAAAAGCTAAAATCTTTAGCCTTGAAACAACATAAAGGCAACTTTGACATGCATATTTTATTATCTACTGAAGGTAAATATGATCTTGATTGGTCGATTGAACACATTGAACCATCTTTCAATGTTGTGAGCCATGGCCTCCCAGACCTGGTAATGAAATCTGATGCCTCAAAAACCGGATGGGGGCATATGTAATATGATTACATGTGGAGGACCATGGACATCTGAGGAAGCTGTGTTTCACATCAATTATCTTGAATTGAAGGCAGCCTTTTTAACATTGATGTCTTTTGAACATCTGATTATCAACAAACATGTGAGGCTAAGAATAGACAACACAACAGCAGTTTCATGTATCAACCACATGGGCACTAGCCATTCAGATTTGTGTAATGATATGGTTAATGAAATTTGGTGTTGGTGTCAGTCAAGAAATGTATGGTTGTCAGCAGCCCATATTGCTGGCATTTTGAACGTGGAGGCTGACCAAGAATCAAGGGTGCATAACATGAATAAAGAATGGATGTTGGACCCCCATAAATTACAATTATCTTTGCAAATATTGCATGTAAAGCCTGAGGTTGATCTGTTTGCCTCAAGGGTAAATAAGCAATTCCCTAAATTTATCTCGTATCGCCCTGAACATGGAGCAATGGCTGTTGATGCGTTCACACATGTATGGAGAAATCTCGAATTATATGCATTTCCTCCATTCAGGATCATCCCATCTGTCCTTCAGAAACTGGAAGAGGAAAAGGCAACGGGGGTAGTAGTCCTTCCAAACTGGCCAACTCAGGTGTGATACTCAAAAGCTATGATGCTCTTGATAGACCATCCCATTCTGCTCACCAAGGAGAGACGACTCCTGCAACTACCAACTCGGCCAGATCAAAGGCATCCATTGTGCAACAAACTTCAGTTGTTGTCAGGGAACACTTGCAAAATATTGGAATTTCGTCAGAGGCTTCGGAGATCATCATGGGCTCATGGAGAGACAGTACAAAACCACAATACAGGACTTACTTGGCTAAGTGGAAACAGTACTGCATCACTAGAGGACTACATCCGATTTCGGCGTCTGTGACAGAGGGTATCAATTTCCTCGCAGAATTAGTAGCAGGTGGTATTGGTTACAGTGGAATCAATACTGCACGTTCGGCGATATCATCTGTGTTAATGGTTCAGACTCATGCTGCATCATTTGGAGTTAATCCTTTAGTAAAACGTTTTTGTCAAAGGAGTGTTTGAGAAGAAACCTTCTCTACCTCGTTATGTTTGAACATGGGATGTTGACTTATGTTCATTGTCCCCAGCGGAGGATATTAGTCTGAAACACTTGTCACTTAGGTTAGTTACTCTGTTGGCATTGCTTACTGGTCAAAGATCACAGACACTGCATGCTCTTGACATTTCACATATGGATTTACATGATAGCAGATGTGTGTTTACTGTCCCGATACTTCTAAAGCACAGTAGACCTAGTCTCCCATTGTTCTAGATGCCTATGAACAGGACAGAAGACTGTGGGTGGTGCATCTAATACATGTTTACCTTAACAGAACATCTAGTGTAAGGGGAGATAACTGCCAACTTTTCCTAAGCTATCAAAAGCCTTTCAAACCGATCACCAAGGATACCATAGGCAGATGGATCAAGATTGTGTTGGATAATGCTGGTATTGACACAGGCATCTTTGCAGCTCATAATACCAGAGCTGCTTCCACCAGTGCAGCCTTGAGAAAAGGAGTGCCATTGGATGTTATATTGAAGAGTGCTGGATTGAGTAACTGTACAGTTTTTGCTAAGTTCTACAACAAGGAGGTATCAACCCCTTGTAACTTTGGTGCAGAGTTGTTGAAAGCACATTGATGGTCATGCGGTGTGTATACATGTTCATATGACCTTGGTTATTTGAATTGACAATCCTGAATTAACTCTGATTATTTGAACTGTAGTATTGACTATTGGAACTGATGGAATGCATATTGGAACTGTTTGATTGATTATTACAACTGTTGACATGTTGGACTGATGAACTGTTGTATTGGTTATTGGAATTAGATTCTAGACTTACAGCGGAAAATTGAATCTCATTTCCTGTTTTTAGGCGAATTTGGTATCTTTTAAACTATAAAGTTGCCTCTTGAACTATTTCTGTGTTTTGTAATTTTATTTAGCTCATGGTCACATAGCTTTGAAGTCTCACGTGATTTCGTAGTGACGTAGACTGTGATGAGGTAGAATTTAAAAATTAAACGAGACTTACTTGTAAGTTGATGTTTGATGATAATTCTGCCTCATCACAGTCAGGAACGGAGGAATTACGTGCCCTCCCTTCTCATGTTTTGCCCTCCCTTCTTATAATATGTGACCAGTCACTGTTGAAGATTGATTGACCAAATCACGCTCTCGCGCGCTCTCACGTAATTCCTCCGTTCCTGACTGTGATGAGGTAGAATTATCATCAAACATCAACTTACAAGTAAGCGTCGTTTAATTTTTAAATTATTGTTGTTATTCATCCAGATGACTGGCCAATCCCACAAAGAGTCAACAGGCCTACAATCCAGACATTTGCCAGGTTAAGTCAGACTTCACTGACATAAATACCTGAAATGATATCGTGTACATTTACGACAAGAATCAACAGACTACACGGAGTTACAGACATCTGAAATTTGAACCATCAAGTTTCAAGCGTAGGCTGAATTATCACATTACCATCTACATGCATCTGTCCACAAAACTTTTATCCTATAGCCGAAACATTATATCTCGTATGTCGACATTACAAACCAATAAAATTATCAAACAGCATATTATGTTACCGCAATATATATCACAATCTCACTTAATCAAACCTTAGTGGTTCCACGACAGTAATCCGACGTCCGCACACAGATAGACTAAATGTGAGTACAACCTATACATGTAGTTTTCTCAAATTCATGAAGCTTGTTGTCGAACTCAGCATCCCATAAAGAGTGAAGCTCTTCAATATTTGAAATACGATACATCCAAAATAATAACCAGTAATCTCAGAGTACCGAATAATCTAGTAACTCAGTTCATCACAACATAATTATAAATTATACACACCAACAAAACACTGACCCTGTATGCATATATAATATCACCCTATTCTCGGGTCTATCTTACATAACCTCGTTTCCAGATGACATGCCATACAGAATACCAGATTCAGTCTGAACCATCAGAAATGCCATCCGAAAAGAGTTCATATATCACCTTCTCATGTAGTCTAGAGGACTAACCTAAACCTGATCTTGGTAAATTGTTAGGATTGGAATGTCGAATTCTTAATCAGACATATCATCTGACACATCGGATGAAAGAAGAAGCATCCGTCTTAACTGGAACTTCTAAGTCATCAACGTCAGCAAACTCGTCAACAACAACAAATCTATGCGATTAAGGTCTCTCACAGGTGCCACTCTATCAGCCCGTTGCAACTAATAGGCAATAATACCACACAAGGTAGTGGATCCTGAATTTCCAGATCCTCACATGTAACATATCTATCGTTGTTTTCCATTGACACGCCCTGTACTCTCATCTCATTCATGTCATTTTGTGTGCATTAACACGCTATCTAATATGTTATGTATATGCAACTGGGTTGTCCACAAAAAGAAAACGACGAATATGCTGTTGAAGTATGGGTGTATATGCAGTTATACGAAAAAAAAAACTCCGCAAAATAATTATGCCCACGACGTTTCTTCACCATATCCAATGTGCGCACTCGAGCATGCATGGTCCTATTATAGCATTCATATTTAGCATCACTTTGTGGCTGATAAGTAGTCGTTTTGCCTTTATCGCTCCCATACATAAAGCACAACTCCCCGATAACCAATACAGGGGTAATAAAGTTCATGGCTGTAGTATATCGTTGGTGGAGTTTGTTGATGTTAATTATTAAAGTTCATTGATATTGGATACTGACCCATCATGCCGATATAATATCACCCTATTCCCATGTGTACCTCACATAACCTCATTTTCAGGTAGCATGCCAGAATGAATATCACATGCAGCCTGGACTATCGGACGTAGCTAATGTCCTTAAATCCTAGGAGGTCACGCGAAGTAGGTGAGAGCTTTGTGTTTGGGGCGTATCCATTTAATGAACGATAAATTTCCAAGTGTGGTCGTGGAAAGATAACATCATCGGCTCACTATTCCACAGTCAAAGATCAGAAGAAATACAATATCCTGAAACCTATTTGAGAGAAATAGTTCTTCAAGGACAAAGAGATTGTAGAAGCACACTTAATTTCCACCGACAATCCCATCGTACTGTTTGACATTGCTATACGATGTCTTCATTTCATATGTTCCGATACATTTGGTGATAATGTTGTCATATGACAATCCGCAATGTGCATGAGATACATTCGAAACTTTTTAAATCGAGAAACGAGTCAGAGTATTTCCAACAGCCCATTTCTCCTGGACACAGACGCCCATTCCCAACGGAAATTGATTTCTTATTACTTTTTTTCAGAGGTTCAGAAACCCAAAGGGAATCAGAGTGTACAATCTATCATTTTTCTTTCCTATATCACCGATACTAATGATGCCAGGATGAGCGATTTTGACCTCCGCACAAATGACTTATGAACCCCGGGCGTCCGTGATTCCGTTATTTCGTCATTCCGTTATACCGTTACACATTTCTTGTCCGACTAATAGCTCGAGAACTATTAAACCGACGGTTGGGATTGCTTTTCAGTTACCTGCGTAATACAAGATGGCCGCCATCAGCCATCTTGGATTTCAGCAGTTGGATCGATACACATTTCTTGTCCGACTAACAACTCGAACACTACTGACCTGATTAACTTTAAACTTCGACAGTACCTTGACATCGGTCAAGTTACCTTTTCACTTAACTGTATAACCAACCATCTTGGATTTTCAGCAGTCCGGACAATAACAGGAGCATGATGATCGACTTCAAACTATTTCAAGTTCACAGAACCTCCTTGCATTTCATATAAGTATACTAAATCTATAGCCACCAAAATATTCAATTACTCCAATGCTGTCAAGGAGTTTGACTGGAACTTATACACGTCAGGAGGCTATAGTTGTGATTGTGAATTGTCGAACTTTATCTATACACCATGCAAACATATTGTGACTGGTGACCTTGATGTGGTGAGTGATAAGGATCTGAAATTACTCCTGATGAAAGGACCTAAACATAGAGAGCCAAGAAGAATAAATCTGAAGGCGGACCAGAAGATAGTCCTGACTGCATTAGAACAGTACGTTATTGATTGGTCTAAGCGAGAAAAAGTTGAACCTACAGTACTCGCTGATTGGCTGGACCTCACCAAGAGCAAGGTCGTTGAAACAATCCGCCATATTGACAGAAGTACTCTTCCCAAGCAAAACAAGTACTGAGAAACCTCAATTCGCAAGAAGTTCTAGCAAATCTCCAGAGTAAATTCGTCATAGTCCCAGCAGACAAAGCTCCGAATAATATAATATTCATATGTAAATATTACTATTACCAGGTGCTGGTTAAAGAATTGAGTGTAGACATATCTTCATCAAATACATCTACTTACTCCCAAACTGCATTTACTCTGGAAGATTTATTTAACAATCACAAAAAGTTTCTCAGGGAAAGAGGTATTTGTCTTCCAACCAATCATAACGACATACCAAAAATATACTGGACTCCCAAAATGCATAAATCACCATACAAAGCTAGATTCATAGCTGGTTCTAGAAGCTGCACCACCAAGCTTCTTCAACCCTATTGACGAGGGCCCTTCAGGAGGTAAAAGCATTTTGGGAAAGGTATTGCGCCACTATTTTCAAGAACTCTGGCGTTGAATGTATGTGGATATTGAAAAACTCAAAATGTCTTACGGAAGAACTTGATGCTAAAGGTCACATACCGTACAGACATGTATCCACATGGGATTTCTCGACTCTCTATACTACAATCCCTCATCAGGACCTTATTGACCGTATAAGTTCATTAATAGTATCTGTTCAAGAAAACTGATCGTAGATATATTAATGTCGGAAGCCATAAAGCATTCTTTAGCTCGACTACATACAAGAGATATCATTCATGGGATGTTTCTTTGTTTATAGAGTTGCTTGAATTTCTGATTAAAAATATCCATGTGAAATTTGGCAACACAATATATCAGCAGCATATAGGTATTCCAATGGGTACTAATTGTGCACCCCTGTTGGCTGACCTGTATCTGTTCTCTTATGAATATGACTATATGCTGGCGCTTTCAAAAACCGATCCACTCAAAGCCCGTTCCTTCTCATTCACCAAACGCTATATAGACGATCTTCTCGCTGTGGATAATCGCTATATAAATGAAGCAGTGAAGGATATATATCCACCTTCACTGATTTGAAGGAAACTACAGATAGCCCTACAGGTACATCTTATTTAGATCTCTATCTCTACAAAAATGAAGCGGGCATTCTCTCTCGTCGACTTTATGACAAAAGAGATGATTACAATTTCGATATCGTAAACTATCCCTATCTGGATAGTAATATTCCAGTGGGACCTGCATATGGCGTATACATATATCGCTTAGTAGCATTTGCTAGATCCTGTGTTAAATGTGATGATTTTAATCAACGTCACAAAACATTGTTGTAGAAACTTATAAAACAGGGCTATTCCACCAAGCGCCTCCACTCAAAGTTTCTCAAATTTGGCGATACATATCGCATGCTGATAGCAAAATACGAACGTAGCGTGCAAGATCTATGGCGCTACGTTTCGTAACATGTGTCTAATTCCGCTTAACCCGGGGCTAGGGGCCCATGTACTTCAAGATCCTCATGGTACTCATATGAACAGACACAATCAAAGCGTGGCTGAGGTACATCATTTTTAGATGACGACTCTATAACGAATATTATGGATTAAGAATACTGATCAGCGATACGGATTTGATATTTGGAACATCATGATGTCTTGCCGGCATCATTGAAAACTGTTGACCGCTTCTCTCTTGCAGGAAACAAGCCTATGTTTATGTATACTTTTGTCTTTGAATTTGGTGCTAATACTGTTATATGGAAATGGAATAGGTCTTTGGATTATGGACGCGGATATTCTCTAATGGACGACGGCTGGATTATGAATGACGGACTAGACGCTTGTAATTGACATCAGTGAGGACAGTTGGTATTGATTTTCAGTTACCTGCATAATCCAAAATGGTTACCATTTACACATTTCTTGTCCGACCATTAACTCGAGATATACTGCACTGATTGACTTCAAACTTGGGATTGCTTTTCAGTTAACTGTGTAATCCAAGGTGGCCGCCAGTCATTTTGGATTTTCAGCAGCTGGACATTAACTCGAGAAAGATTAAACCGATCAACTTCAAACTCGAAGAGTGGCTTGACATTGATGAGAGGAGGGTTGGGATTACTTTTCAGTTACATGTAAAATGAAAGTTGGCCACAGTCAGCCATCTTGAATTTTAAGCGCCTGGATCTTGCCCGGGCAATACATGGAGACTGATTGAACTGATCGATTTCAAACTTGGATAGAGGCTGGACATCGGTGAGAGAACGGTTAGGAATGCTTTTCATTTACTTGTGAAATCCATGATGGTCACCACTAGCGACCTTGCATTGTCAGCAGATGGATCTTACATTTCTTGCATGACTAATAACTCGAGCACTATTAAGCCAATAGACTCCAAACTTGGAGAGTGTCTTGCCATTGGTGAGAGGACACTTGGGATTGCTGTTCACTTACCTGTTTAATCCAAGATGACTGTCAGCTATCTTGGATTTTCACCAATTGGATATGGGATATCATCGACCAAAAAACTGACCAGAGAAATTCCCGTCCCTGGCAGCAGCAGCATCAGTTATCGTGGATGCGATCCACCTTAACGGGTGCTGCTGGTGGGGACGTGGACAATTATGGTCGATTTGTTTTATAACGGCACCCTTGACCTCCAGGCTACAGGACCAAACCTGTATAACAGGCAAACCGCCTACTTCGCTGTTAACAATCTGTCTTCAGAAAGAGGAGTGTTACCCTCAAAATAATAATCACTGGATGTATATGATGTAGCCATGAGTGCTTGGGTGTCGTTAAGGATTAAAACTGAACCACAGATTAATGAAACTCTGACCGCAATCATCCGTGAGTAACTGTCGACGATACAGCTCACCAATTGCCAATGTACGAGTTGTCACAGCGAAACAGCTCACCAATTACCAGTATACGAGTTGTCAGAGCATTTCCATCATAGCTCTCTAGATTTGTATCTAATACAGCTTATGCCGGTGCTAGGGGCCGTGTGCATGTTGCCACATGAACAGGTACAATAAAAGCGTACCTGAGATACAACACATATCACAAATCGTTAGATTCTTGGTATGTGCTTTATGAATGACGGCTGGATTATGAATGACGGACTAGACGCTTGTAATTAGAATAGGTTTACCAGAAGACTATTCTGTGAAGTCATATGACGCAGTCAGTATGTCGGCACCTCTTCCCACTTCCCTTATATGTGTTGTAATTGTTAATAGGAAGGAGAATTTAACGAACTGGTGTCCGGAGGCACAAAAAAGTACCCATATTACGCCGTAGAAATACTGTTTCCAAAGTATGATGCCACTAAATTTTCTTTACCGCAGCACTAATCTTCAACAGTCAGAGTGTTTTTGCCTCCTTTCATTAATACCATTTGTCAAAGTCCCATCTTTATTCGACGAGCAGTGAATGAAATGGTAACTGGTTAACAAAGGAAGAACATGTTTAGAAGATTCCTCAAGACGCTCTGTGCATTCTAAAGGAAGCAAAGGAAATAATGCAATATACGCCGCGTACCGTGTATTGGTATTCAATATTAGACAACAAAAAAGCTCGGCCATCCGGCATACATAGAAGTAATTTGATTGAAATAGTTATTTGCTGTCTAATTTGACATGGCCATTATATAAAGCATGACTGTGTCTGCTGTAGCTGTCTCATTGGTTTTACGAGAGAAAATGAAGAGGTGATTCCACAAAAGGGCATAATTAGATCAAGTCTGATCAGTATTCGCAAATCATGGACTGGCGTTTTTTTATCATAGGAGAATAAAACATACAAGTAGATTTTTTTTATAAATCGGAGAGATAGGTAAGGGATGGGAAAAACGGACGACGTATTGCGATTTCGGCGTTCATAGAGGAGCATAGAATTAAAACACCAGAGCGGAGTCACCAGACTCGGTCAGTCACCAAAAATCAATAACCCCGAAAAGTGCATGGTTTCCCGCTTTATTTTATACATTTGCCCATATTGGCAAGGTACACTGATTGAATAAAAACGCCGTAAATTGATGACTGTATCCTCTCCATCATGAATAACAGGAGAAGTTAAATCAAATAATGAAAAAGACAAGTAGTACATACAAATCATTCCTCAATTTGGTTCAAAATAAACCAAAACATTGATTAAACATGCTAGGCATTCTTCAGAATTACTTGACTTTAATATATATATAAGGAGAAGGTGGCGCAAAAAGGAACCACCTGCATATATACTTGTCAATGGATCGAAAAGTAGGATGATAATGAACAATTGTTGAATATGGCGTCCTAAATTCATTTTCACAGTTCAAAACTGCCATATTTTATTATTAATATCCTTTGACTTTGAATAATATCAGTATTTCAGAGCACTGATAACTTGACCCCCGAAAATTGAAAAAAACAAGCCACTTTATCACTGCGCATACGCTAAAATTTGATATGAACTTAACATCGGGATCGGCCATAAGGGGCAAAAACGGAACTCCGGCCCATTATATCCCGCCAGGGATGGTTACATTTTGCCCCGAATAGGATATGTTCAACTTTGGGTCAGACATGAAAAATGCAATGATCCAATACTTTTTTATACTTCTAACCTGAAATGTTGGCTTGCCAGACATTGGGAAAACATGCTTGGTACGGAACAATGTTTTCCGGTGTCATCAAAAAAGTCATCTATAAGATCAGAAAGGTTCTACATTGTTTGTCTGTCTTAATTTTGACGCGGTTTCCGTCTCACAAATTAAAAACATATTTTCGCATGTGGAACCTAAGATCATGATTTCACTAATTATAGCCAGGTATTGGTAACTCCTTAGCATTATTCCATGAATGTTCCGTTTGACCATGCAGTTTCGTTTTGCTCCACCTTCCCCTACATTCAGGCATACCAGGCATTCAATACACAGCCGCCCGAGTCACACTGACTTTTCATATCTCAATGGCGCCACCAGGCACAAAATGCAAATATATAACCTTCCTAGAAAGACGAAAAATAATCCCCCCTCCCCCTTCGCAGTTTGATGCATGTTATCACGGATAAAAGTTTCGAACATATACATACTTAAGTACTCGATCCACTCATTGCTGATGCTGAAGGAACTTCGGGCAGTATCTCTTCTGAGCGTCCTCGAATGATTTGTACCCGGTATGAATATTTGCAGCAGCGACAGATTTAATTTTCTTCCGTTGTGAAGTCATGTGGAAAGGAGCATGTTTACTCTATTTCAGCTATTCAGCTATTCCTATCGGGATGCTTTCATTGTTCTTTGAGAAGGTTTCAAGTATATTTCGACATCCTTCAAAGTCAGTGGAAGTGTAAATCGAATCAATGTCACAGTACAGTACTTTGGGTGGACAAAAGTCTATTCAATATCTGCAACAGTGTAACGTAGAAATGAAAAATCTTACCAAATCAGCCTTGGATATATGCATGTAAAGCATTCAATTCCGCGAGAGGATCGAGAAAGGGTACCAACAAAGTCACGATGCTCTATTTCCAATGAACGCGAGACTGTTGTTTTCGGATACAACTGGCACTTTCCAGAAAGTGGTTACATTGTCCACTGACCGTAGTGAATTACATTACAAGCGTCTGGTCCGTCATTCATAATTCAGCCGTCGTCCATTAGAGAATATCCGCGTCCATAATCCAAGTACCTATTCCATATTCCATATAACAGTATTAGCACCAAATTCAAAAAGACAATCATAGTATACATAAACATAGGCTTGTTTCCTGCAAGAGAGAAGCGGTCAACAGTTTTCAATGCTGCCGGCAAGACATCATGATGTTCCAAAAACACCAAATCCGTATCGCTGATCAGTATTCCCAATCCATAATATTCGTCGTAAAGTCGTCATCCAACAAATGATGTATCTCAGTCACGCTTTGACCGTGACTGCCCATATGACTGAGGATCTTGAAGTACATGGGTTCATACGGCCCCTACTCCTACTATTTTAAAATTAGGATATATACTGCTATTCCCCATAGTAACGTTAAAGTTTTGCCACTTTTATAGGTAAAACAGTTATTTAAATAACTAGTAATTGTTAGAAAACTAAAACACAATTACTTAATATTATTACTTATTTATTATAATTGCCAATCACTTGGAATGATTGACATGGCGAAACTTTTTCACCCAAGAATTAACTTAATTAATAAAATTGTTCAAGTAACATACTTTGATGATTATGTTTAACAAGTAAGAGCTGGTAGTTCGGATTTAACGTATCAATTAATTACTGTAAGTAATTATGAAGTACTTACGTTTACATATATATTGTGATTATTATAACACGCAAAGTTTGACCTCGAGAAATGTGTTCTACTTAAATTAATTAAATCGATTGGTGTAGTTTTTTTTCCAAACGTGTAGTCAACAGATTGAACAGGCTTGATAGTAGAACTTTCAGAAACAGCTGTAAATCTAGTTTGTCTTTAACATGTTATTTTACAAAGTTCCTAATAAACAGAGGATAAGTCTAGTATTGCCTTGGGGACTGGGGGGAGGTGATTACCACAACTGTATCGTGAGAGAACGTAGAAAAAAGTTCATTAATTAGTCATCCGTTCATCATCGCCGCCCGCCCCATATTTTCTAGCCGGTTCGAATTTAAAAAAATGCATGCTAAAACATATGTTCATTCAAGTTGTGTGCTACGATGCATGGAACGTCAAACCTTGTCCAAACGATGAGGCTGTCCGTTTACCAATGAACTCAATTAGTATATTTTGCAATTTGCAAAACACCAATGATCTTGTTTGACCGCAAATATTTTTATATTTTAAAATGAAACAAACTTGGCCCACCCCACATTCCTGGGGAGCAGGTGATGATAAACACACGATTATTTTTAAATGGTTACACAATACCCACCAAGTGACAACTGGGAATGTTTATGACCGTAGCCATTTCACAGTGCTGAAATAATACAATGGTGATAAAATAGTATGATCAAATATTTGCGCTCCCAAAACACTCAACCAGTCAGTCAGACATTTGTGGCAAAACAAAACATCAAATGACGAGAAATTATAAAGGCCTGCCCATGAAATATTTGCTGAACGCCATCACTCTGATAAAACTGGATAGAAAACGTTTCCCATGAGCGTTTACCATTGATCTTTATCGATATGTTCGTTCTCATGTCCATTGACCGTAAAGCGTCGTTCACGTTCATCCCTTTTCCGGCAACGACAAAGCGACAACGATAATGCGTCGACGGCATAGAAATCGGTCTTGTGAGTATGCAGCTAATCTACCCTCTCCGAAAGCACGTGTTTGGCTGTGGTTGCGTCAGTTTTATGCCCGAGAACAGTAAAAAAAAAATCGCTCCTGGACCGATTACAAACATAGCCGGATAGTGTTATCGCGATGCCGTTGCCGTGGTGTGCACCCCAGTTCAATTTCAGATGACCCAGTTCTAAGCCGTCGCCGCATTATCGTTGTCGCATTGTTGTTGCCGAAATAAAAACGGATGAATGTGTACGAAGCTTTACCGTTACCAGCTATGAAGTTCAAGGTCCCACAGGCTGCGATATCCATCACACAGAATTTCCACATATTGCCAAGTGATTGTTGACTGTTCAATCTCTGTGTCATTTTTTCACCGCTATGGGAGATGATGGACATTGTAAGCCCGTTTATCCGCAGATACCGAGTAGCAGACATTCATGATCAAAATCGAGCCGAAATGTCTATTAACTTCCAGCCACAGGCTGATTTACCGCTCGCCACATCTAATGATACAATCGTCAGATCTGGCTAATTATCGATGAAGACCCCAGGCAAGATTAAGCAAAATATAGCCATGGGAATCGGATTTCTCGCAATAGAGTGAAATTAACCTTCATGTTACGAGTTAAACTACAGTCGGCAGGTAGATCTCGTTCATCGTTGCCGAAGAGAAAGTCAGATTTATTACCTGCACGAGGATTAAATCAGAAATGGAAACGGTAAGACTTGAAGGCCTTGGACTAACTATTCGTTCTGTCATACGGACGATATTAGCGTAAACCTAGGTTAAAATTGGGTCAAATTGTAACGACGGATAATTTTCATTTTCGAGGGCGACTATATTTTGGTAGCGTGAGACGAATATTCTCGATTTTTAAAAGTGGAGAGATAATATTCGACATCGTTCAAAAATCACAAAATCTTCCGAAGGCATGCCATTCGAGGTGTACTCGAACCGACAATGGTCCCATTAAATGCTGAACAATTTCAGTGGTTAGCGCAATACCTTCGATTTCGTCCTCAATAAAACTACGGCAATCAAAATCACAAGAACCAGTGAACCCAGAACTCATCGCCGAGGAACTACCACGCTAATTTGTGAGAAATTTCCAGGTTAACTTTTGTTGAATCGTCCATCATGAACACCGCTATCAGAAATTACCAAACCTGATGATGGTTCCTCCGTTCGAGAGCAGTCCAACTGGAGACGAAGAAGCATGCCGACGTTCGTGAATGTTATATATCCAACATTATCGGCCGTTTTGTAGGGGACATTACCTCTTAATTCGACCGAGTGTTAAATTTACAACAGGGACAATCCGTTATCCAGTCTAAATCGTCGGATAGCAAACCAACGCAGAACGATTATGTCTCAACACTAAACATCTATTATGATATACATGTTTTGAACTTAGCTTCATGAGGAAAAGAGTCTAATATATTTTGGGGTTTATTGGGTTATATGACAAGTGCAACGTACACTTTTTCAAGTCCGAATCCTTTGTTCGAAAATTTATTTAACATTTCTTTACCTTGGTGGTGATAGTGTGTGTGTTCGGTGACGGAGATTAAACATAGATTCTGCCGTCCTTTGGATAGGGGGAAATAGACATGAGTGAAGCAAAGACTACCGTCGGCATTGGTATTCATTTGCATTGGAGGAAACGCGTTTGAAATAATACTGTGAAGCACTTTCATATGCACGCTATATTCTTGAACTTTATTTGGCACGCCAGAATTTTCATTGCTGCTGTAATCTCCAGTGTACCGCCCTGTTATGACTACAGACTTGACGTACTTGCTGTTACCTATTGGAAAACGGTTTCTCGTGTTTCATTAAATAACTCATCCAGATACATCTAACAGAGCTCTAGCAATAGAGGAACCTAATGTATCGAAAGTTAGGTAAATTGTATGGTATCATGTTAAATGTCAATCGATGTCGTCTAAGTTTCGTGTATCAACATGCCACGAACACAGTGGGAGGCGGAGCGTAGCATTTGATGAACGACAGAACAGAAAGAGTTCTCACTTTACATTTTCATTGTATCGCCAAGTGAATCTAGAGAAGCACCCCAGGATATGATATTCTTGGCAATTGCCACAATTCTTATTCAAATAATGTTAACATTTGAACGATTCCAAGATTTGATCCCAGAAAATTGCTAGAGCGAAAAACCAAACTCAGGCTTGATGAATTTAATCGTTCATATGAACAACGCCAGATCACAGGTCGCCATTCCATCGCGTCGATGATGAAAACCATGGAATATTTTCATTTATCCCTCAGGCATGAATTCTGCCCAATTCAGGACGATTGCTATTTTATCTTGGGGAAAAACTCCTCAACTGTACAAAGTAAGACAGGATATCATTCACAACACGGACCTGCAAACGTGAAGTCATCACCTCACAATTCCTCAATGAACTATAAGAACAATTACAATATCGTGAAACCAATTTGAGACAAGTAGTCCTTCAAGGACACGCTTAATTGCTACCGCGAGTCCCATTGTATTGTTTGACAATGTTATACGATGTCTCCGTTCCATATGTGCTGATTAATTTGCGGATATTTTGTTATTCGACAATTCGCAAGGTACATTCGATACATTCGAATCCTGTTAAATCGAGGAACGAGGTCTATTTCCAAGAGTTGTTTTTTTTCATGGGCACAGAAGTGTATTCCCAAGAGAAAAATTATTTCTTATGACGCTTGTGATAATGGATTTTTAATAGGCTAAGAAACCAAACAGAGGAAGCGTGTACTATCTACAATTTTACTTAAGTAGATCACAGATACTAATGTTGTGAAGGTTAGCCTCTTTTGGTAGTAGCACCCACGACCCCCAGGCTACGAGACCAAACCTGTAAAAAAAGCAACCCGCCTACCTCGCTGTAAATTATTTGTCCTCAGATACAATGTAGGAGAGTGTTATCCCCAAAACAGTAATTGCTTGCAGCTATCCGTGCATGAATGTCATTAATGATTAAAATTGAACGAAAGATTAATGGAATTTGGACCGTCATCATCCGTGCTTAAATGTCGAGAGAGACTATTTAAAGGCATCAGAATTTGACGAACTGGTCTCCGCAGGCACACAAAAAGGTATCCTTATTGCCTTAGAATATTACGTCGAGAATAGTGCTGCTTCCGAGTATAATGCCACTAGTCTTCATTTACCGCAGCACTAGAGCCTTCAGCTGTCAGCGAGTTTTCTCGGGGTTCATTAATGCTGTTTATCCAATAACTTTTTTTCATTCGACCAGCAGTGAATGGGAATGGTAATTCGTTAACACACGAAGAACATGTTTAGAAGGTTGCTCGAGTCTGGTTTCTCAAGTCTGTGCCCCTTATCACAAAGTAAAGGGAATAATGCGGGGAAATATAAGCCATGTACCATGCGAGTGCCGTCTGTTATTCAATATTGAGCAACTAAAATAGGTCGGTTATTCTGCATACATATATACATGTACAATACAATATATTAATTCAATCAATACAATCTTGTATGGACTGGAAGTCATTATTTGTTGTCCAATTCGTCATTGCGGTTATATATCAACGTTGCATGACTTTACCTGTCAGCTCTCTTTTTGTTTTAAAGAGAGAAACCGGAAAGATGATTCCACAAAAGACAATGCCCGAAAAGAGCATAATTAGATACAGTCTTATCAGTATTGTCTAAAGAAGGGGAACGTGAATGGAATCTCACGACTCAAATCAAATCACGATTTATCGTTGTTTCTATATAAGAATATATATATATCAAACATCCGAGTATTTTTCATATAAGAATATTTATAGCAAATCATCAATTGGCTTTATATAAGGCCTTCGTATAGGAGCATAGAAATGAAACACCAGAGAAGTCACTAGACTAGCCAGGCATCTATAATAATCACCAACTCTGAAAAGTGCCAGGTTCGCTTGCTGCTCAATTTGGCACATTTGCCTCCTATTGTTGGGATACACTGATTGTATAAAAACTCATAAATTGTTTACATACTCCCCATAATGAATGATAGGAGAAGGGAAACGCATAATGAAAAACGCAAGTAGTACATACCATTCATTCCTGATTATGGTTCAATAATCAACAACATTTAATCGACATGCAGTGCAGGGCATTCCTCGGAGTTATAACGGGACTTTTAACAATATACATCCACTCATACTGGGCATTCACTAAACAGCAGTCCGAATCCCGCTGACTTATTCATATCGCGATGGCAGCATTTATTCCTAACAAAACGCAAATATATAAGGTCCCTAGAAAGATGATAATTAAATCATCTTTTAATCCATTTTTGATCTCCTTCTCCGCGTGCGGATTGAGGCTTGTTATCATCAGCAATAATTGCTAGCCGATACTTACTTAACTATTCGGTCCGCTCATTGTCGATGCTTTCGAACATTGGGCCGTACTTTATTTGAGCTTCCTGGAATGATTTGTAAAGGGTATGGATATTTCCACCATCGACAGATTGAACGTTCATCCGTTTCATTCCACGAATCATGTAGAAGGGAGATACATGCAGTAATAGTGATTGTAGTTTTGGGACTTGAATACAAGGTGGAGAATGAAGCGCTTCGTCGGCGTCGGACTTCACAGGTATTGGTTCTGAATACGAACATGCATTCAACAAATACTCCCTCGTTTTGGCCATTTTTTACTATCTGGTGGTCACATAGTTCATCCAACAGATGACTTGATAGGGCTATTACACCAAAGACTTGAAAAATGTAACGTGTTGCTTCTTCACTTAAGCTCACCAATTAGGAGGATAGAACAAGGACTGGTTCGCTCGGTGTCAGTATAATGCGACTGAGTGCAGTGTCCTGTCTGTCTATGGCATGATATTTCTGTGAGACAGCACTATAAAATGGCAGCATTAGATCTGCTCTCTTACAAATAGGTACCACCGCCCCTCCTCGTCCCCTCCCTTCCCTTCCCCGTCGTGATATAGCTGAAAAAATGCTGAAAGCGACGTTAAAACCTATTCACTCACCCACCCACCTTACACCATGGCTCTGAAATGTTTGTATCTAACATCGCTCAAGCCTGTGCTATGGGCCGTGTGGTCAAGTCAATTCAATATGTCCACATGAACATCTACAATCAAAGCGTGGCTTGGATACAGATTATCACAGGGATCAGTTTTGGTTCTTGTAATGTTTTAGTAATATACACTCAGTGTATTTATCTGTGGGGTCATATGACAGTACGCCATCATCGTTTTCCACCACTGTTTTAATGTTGGGTTTAATAGTATATTTTCTCTATTTCAGCAATCTTTTTATACTGTAGGAAATTGATAATTGAGTTCAGATATAACAGCACAGCTGGATCAATGGAGCACATATGAATATAGTGTGATTGCCTGCCGTCCAGTTTCACCGAGGAAATGCAATTTTCCATTTGAAATGGTTTCTCCAGATAACACATCCAGTGTGCAAACATGGTGAACTGAAGATAAGCCTGACACATGATAAGTCTGGATTATAACCCTAAATCTGACGACGTGCGGACTAAAGTACGCTTTCCAAGATCAAGGAAAGGCCAGTTGTTTGTCGCACGGTTTGCACCTTGTCTGCAAGTATTTATTTATTATGCTAAACCGACACATTTTTTATGCGTGGATCAAGCGTTCATGTTACTCATGGAAGACACATACTGTTGCATTAGTTGACTATGCTTTTTTTTGCCTTCGAACTTCAACTATCAATCGAACTTCAACTACCAATTGCTATCATGTTTGTAGCTTCGGAGTTCGGAGAGCAGTAGCGCTATATTCTCAGACAATTGTATACAATTTGGATTGTCAGTTCGTGACTATATAATTAGGCTGCAAGTACGATCACGGTAATGACTTGATCTCATCCATTATTCGCGTGCTGCTCCAACCCGTACTATTTAAAACACAGTGCACACGCATCAGGAGTGACACCCATCTGCTAAGTAGATGCTTTCCGTCGTCCTATTCGCCTGACTTCTCATTCTCAAACAATCCCAAATGTGGATAGTGATAGAGGGGTTCAGCGGTATACGGTTGAAAAGGGACACAAAAATCTCTTTTTCATTTCTGTTTTCCTGGAGATGGCAAGAATAAAGAGGTTTCAGCTAATATTTTCAAGTGAAGCTAACGTAACTGAACCTTATCAGTGTTTTTCTGATTCGGTTTGAATTGATGGACAAATCATTTGCCCATTAAAACAGTTACGAAAGCGAACCTGAGTGAAATTTCGAAATCTTTTTATCGATACACAATGGCCGCACGTGAAACTCACAAGCGATGGGGTGTTAAATGATTACGTGGTATCCAGTTACGTCAAGGTAAAGCAATTCATACTTCGGATTGGAGATAGTTCCCCGAGATGCAGTTCCGCGAGATGCAATTAACGCTGTCGTCAGAGATATCCCAGTGAAGTAGATCGACGGTCAATTAAAAGAAAACTGATTCAGTGTAACCTCTCATGCATCGAGGGCTTTGCCGCGGAGAATCATGTGAAGTTTTACGTGTAGAAATATTAGCCATTAATACGTGGGCAACGATAACTGACAAGGACAGCTCTACATGGACAAGAGAGAGAGAGAGAGAGAGAGGGAGAGAGAGAGAGAAATTTAGTTTAACGTCGCATTCAGCAATATTTCAGCTTTTTTGCGACGATCAAATAAAATTCCATCTACGGTTGTCGACAAGCTAGTCAAAATCCAACATCAATCTCAAAATGATAATTGCAATACATTAAACAACTGGTTAAAATTTATTTCACAAACCAATTTCTCTCAAAAAGATTTGGTGCTAATGCTGTTATATGGAATAGGTCTTTGGATTATGGACACGGATATTCTTTAATGGACGACGGCTGAATTGTGAATGACGGACCAGACGCTTGTAATCGGTATCACGTCAGTCAAGTATGTTCACGTTACGTTGATATACATAGGATGAACCAAAACAGAGAATCAGACGCTCTCGCGTTGAATGACAAAAGTATCAAATTCCAAGTGAGTGAGTGAACAGGGTTTAACGTCGTTTTCAACATTTTTCAGCTATGTCACGACGGGGAAGGGACGAGGAGGGATGGGGGTACCTACTTGTAACAGAGCAGATCTAATGCTGTCATTTTATAGTGCTGTGCCACTGAAATATCATTCCGTAGGCAGATAAGACACCCCAATCAGTCACATTATACTGACACCGAGCGAACCAGTCCTTGTTCTATCCTCTCAATGTTGAGCGTAAGCGAGGAAGCAAGTTCTAAATTTCAATCATAGTCACTTAATCTCCCCGCTAAAATGGTGCAGACCAGGCCGCATTTATTTTTTAGATACCACGCACACCTTCAGCATAGATTTGCGAACATTGGGTTGAGATTTATGCATATAATAGAGTGTTGAAAACTTTAGATTAGCTGAATGCTCCAGATGGTTCCAAAAATGGCAGAGGTGCATGGCCAACTTGGAGGAGAGGTTTGTGACTGACGTAAAACAGTAATAAGAAAATAGTTAATTAAAAAAAAAAAAAAAGTCTACAAAATGAAGTTCCTCAGACATAATAAATGTTTTAGTTCCGGTAATCCAGCAACCATCCTCCATCAATTACATTCCGGTTCTGAAAGTATAACATCAGAACAGTAGGAAAGAAAAAAGTGGATATTGTGACTTCCTGAAAACTAATCATTCTCTCATATACGCTTAACCTCTCATTTTCTGCCGTTTTACGCTAGTATGACCAATACATCAATCCGCCTGTTTCATCGCATATATTTTTTGAATATAATTAAAATAAATCAAAACGGCGAGAAGGTGATGATAAATGAAGGATTATTTTTAATGAGCTGGATTGTTACACATTATCCTCCAAGGGACAAATGGGAGCGATTTTAACCTTGAGCTATAAAATAGCTACGTTAAGGAAAGTCACATACAGTCAATAATTGCTCTCCCAAAATCACTCAGCTACCATTAGATACATCTATATATCAGCCAGATATTCGTAAATCAAATAAATCAAACTATAAAGGCCATAGGATGTAATATTTCACTCCGATAGAACCGGATAGAAAACGTTTCCCATGTGAGTTTAGCATTAATATTTATCAATACGAGTGCTCATTCACCCCCATGGCTCATTCACCCCCATGGGTTCATTCAACCCCATGGGTTAGTTTATAGGGATAGGGAGATCGTGTGCCCTTTCTATACTACTCATCGCGCACTACTCATCGCTCATGTGCAGTCGACCCATTCTACTGTAGGGTGCAAGCCTGGCCCATGTAATCGCAGGTAGCGAAAATCCCAGGTCTCTCGCCCCACCCTATCCCGCGCCACACCTATAGGGATAGTAAGATCGCGTGCCTTTTCTATACTACTCATCGCGCACTACTTATCGCGCATGCGCAGTCGGCCCATTCTACTGTAGGGTGCAAGCCTGGCCCATGTAATCGCAGGTAGCGAAATCCCCAGGTCTCTCACCCCACCCTATCCCGCGCCACACCTATGCAACCTGCTGTGCAGTGAGTAAAGTGGAGGAGGAGGAGTAGGACACGCCACGGATTATACAAGGGAGATGGTAGTTGTCGTGGCCAGTTACCGTAACAGTGACCAGCTATGAAGGTCGAAGTCCCGTTTGCTGCGATACTCCTCTCGTGAATTCAACATATTGCTAATTGGTAGTTGACAGTTTGTTTTGCTCTTCGACCTCTGTGACATCAACTCATCGCGGCTATGGTAGATGACAAGGCACTCTATGTCGGCCTAAATCTCGTGCATTCGTATGTTGATACCAAATATTAAATAGCTGGTCCGATAACTGGATAGTAAAGGTACATGTAGCTCAGAAGCACGTGCGCACGTTTATTACTCTCTATTCCTACACGAGATCTTTACCACGGGCACACAATTATCTACATCTACTTACATGTAGTCACTTAGACTACAATGAAAGTTGACACATGAAGCCTTCATAAGTTCTTCTGCATATACAAATTACCGGTACATGTACGTGAATTATCTTCAGCGGGCGACTATTTCAAACTGATATATTCACTGTACTGATTGATTAGTTTACAATGCGATGATAAAGAGTGCGGCTGTCCTGCAGATTGCGAATTTACGGTTGCATTCCATACTCGAAGTGACGACCATGATACGCCAGGTTTACTTCAGGCATATGAGGCTCAAATATCTACTTACGTCAATCGACAGGCTGATTTAACGATTGGACAGACCGTGGTTAATCGGCATTATACTCCACTTGGCTCGTCGCAACTAATAATGCAATCGCCAGACCAACTAATTATCGACAAATACCGCCGACCAGATTCAGCAAAGCATAGCTTGAGAATTCAGATTTCTCGAAACATGGTGGACGTTATTGACCTCCACTTACAGAAGGAATAAACAATGCAGTGTGTCCTTGTTGACTGTTAAATGTCAACCGCGAGAGAGTGAATATCTGTTTGATAGAGGAAGAGAGGCTGTTTCGGATCGGGAAAGGGACATTTTTCGATTTATCACCATCTACAGGCAGAGGGCTGTCCCTCCTTAATTCGATCGTGGCTATATAGCTGAAATATTGCTGAATGCGACGTTAAACCTTAATTCTCTCTCGCTCTCTCTCTCTCTCCCTTCTTAATTCCGAAATTGAAAAAGTAATAGCTGGAGGCCTTGGACTTTTAGCTTATCACATTATTCATTTCGTCTTTCAGAGCCTATTAGTATACCCTTAGCTTCAAATTTCGTGGGTCAAATTTCAATAGCGGATGAGAGGTGGGTAATTTTCGTTTTCGATGTTTTTCGTTCACCCAGCGATTACTGTTTGACACAACGCAGTGTGCGATTCCCAGAAGTAAAGATAGAATCTTCTCGATCCTCAGAAATCACAAAATTATTCGCCAAAAGGCATGTATAACAAGATGTACTGAAAACCGATAATGGTTCTATTTCGAGTGTAACAATTCCATTTGTTAGCAATACCTTGGATTTTGTCATCGCAAAAACACGCCATGTCCGCCGAACGTTTGATCAAGACTTTATACTCCACTTGGTTCGTCGCAACTAAACGTCACAAAACATTGTTGCAGAAACTTATAAAACAGGGCTATTCCACCAAGCGCCTCCACTCAAAGTTTCTCAAATTTGGCGATACATATCGCATGCTGACAGCAAAATACGAACGTAGCGTGCAAGATCTATGGCGCTACGTTTCGTAACATGTGTCTAATTCCGCTTAACCCGGGGCTAGGGGCCGTATGAGCCCATGTACTTCAAGATCCTCATGGTACTCATATGAATAGTCACAATCAAAGCGTGACTGAGATACATCATTCTTTAGATGACGACTTCACAACGAATATTATGTATTAAGAATACTGATCAGCGATACGGATTTGATATTTTTGAAACATCATGATGTCTTGCCGGCATCATTGAAAACTGTTGACCGCTTCTCTCTTGCAGGAAACAAGCCTATGTTTATGCATACTATGATTGTCTTTTTGAATTTGGTGCTAATACTGTTATGTGGAATATGGAATAGGTCTTTGGATTATGGACGCGGATATTCTCTAATGGACGACGGCTGGATTATGAATGACGGACTAGACGCTTGTAATTTAGAGATGGCTACGAGAATTGCCTACATTGAAACCATGGAATTAAGAACCCTTGAACCCAGAACTCCATGCATTCCATAGTGATACGCCGCACACATCGATTGAGAAATCACCATGTGAACATTTGTTTAATCGTTCATCATGCACCCTTTTGCTAGAAATTACCAAACCTGTTGATGATTCCTCTCTCCACGTTCAGCATACCGACCGTAGATCCCTTTGACATATCCAACATTATCGAACGTTTTGCTGGGGGCAATAACTCTTGTAGATTCGATGATATCATCTGTTAACATCGTCGAAGTGCTACCCACCTTGTTACAACAGAGGCAATCCCTCGTGAATTCATCCAGTCTTATACTTCGGTTAGCAAACTGTATTAGAACGATTATGCCTAAACACTACACAGATAGGCTTGCAATTGCAGTATCATACTAAACATGCGTTAAACTTAATTTACCAGTGCATCAATTAGTAACACACTTCTCATTCGTGTAGATAGATAACATAAAAAATGGACTATCCCGCATTTTTGGGTTATTTATTTATATCAACCCTACCAAGCCTGGAGGCCCCCTACAAAACTTTCTCCACTATCTCCGGAACGATAAAAAACTAAAGCTGACCCTCCGCGACTTTTTAGTTTATCATATTGGGGTCGTATGGAGCCTATTTGCATTGGAGCTATATGCAAGAGGTGGGAAAAACTTGATATCTGGAGACTAAAAAGCTATCATATTACTTCACAGGCAAGGTTCCCTTGGCACCTCACATTCTGATCAAAGAATACGGTGGATTCTCTGACGTAGCCTTAGTATTTCAGCCGCGCTTTTATTGCAGCCGTTAATGTGGACACTATGAAGTATCCTCACGGTCCCTATCACCGGCTTAAGCGGAATTAGATACGTTAGGTCGGGAGCTGCGATGACAGACCAGCTCAAAGATGTTAATAGATGAGCATAACCCCCCGCCCCGAGTACAGGATCATGGGTAAACTCAAGATAGTGTCAATGTGAGGTACCAGAAAAGTGATATTTTCGTCATTTTCTTCAAAAATCCTCCATTTCTTATTTACTAATTTATCATGCAGTTTTTGCAGAGAAAACTTATAAATAAAAAATTCGAAAAATCTGACCGAAAAGTCGACAAAGCTGACGCCTTGAAGCTGACGTCAAGTACCACCGCTGGAGTCGGCATTTGTATTGATTTGTATTGGGGAAATACCAGATGCACTCCACTTTTGAAATATAATTTTGATGTAATTTGTCAGTGTTTGATGTTATATATTATTGAACTTCGTTGCGTAAGATTACAAAAACTGTGTGGGGGTAAATATAGTTCATGAAATAGACTTTACGAGATATAACTGATGGTACCATACTTGATACTGGTCCTTGGTTATCAGCCAGCTCCGAGGCCGACAGTACTGAGAAGTTACGCATGCTTCTACGGCAATTTTGCATATACATGGTTTATTTTGTCACGATATAATATTTTGCCAGTGATTGAACAAGTCTGTCAGAAACTTGATGATGCACATCGTCTGTAATAGTACACAATTGTACAATGCCACAGATCGATAAAGCTGGAAGTTAGAGATGTGAAACAATATATGCATGTGCAATATGTCGAATTTTGAAAAAGTAATTAGGCAGCCATCTCGACCTTGGCCTTTCTATGTATTATTAAATATTTGGCAAGACCCCAAGGGGAAATGTCCACTCGCTTTTATCGAACCGGGGTAGGTGCCGTTCTGGTCAGTAGATTTAATGTTGATCACAAATGTTTGTTTGAAACAGCTAGATGTACACCCACAGGTCTATTGGACGAAAGAATTTCGGGGAGCAATTGTTTTGATTTAATGTCAGCTGCAATTTGCCAAACGCAACTATTGAATCAGCGTTATTACCTCAACAGAAGCACATCTGGCACATAGTTATGGGTGCACTCTGGAGTATCTTGATAGATTTCAAACTATCTACCTTTCGTGAGGATAATAACAGTATTTTCGTTATTTTGGGATTACACGAACTTAGTATAGCACCGATTCAAGTGCTGAAAATTGGTCGAATCCATTCGTACCAGCGGCCCCGAGGGTCAGGCACCTAAAAATGATAATAAAAAATGCGAACCTGTTCTTTGAGACTAAGAAAAACGCGACAATCGAGCAACGAGTACCCTTCAATAACATGACTCCCCTGTGTCGTCATTCAAGCCGTTTACAAATTGCTTTTTTAGATTCTCTTGGTAGCTTCCCAAGTATATGATGTGTATAGTTTGAGCCTTCATGCTTCAAAAGTCCTTTGTTCTCAAACAAAACGAACATATTGCCGATCCATTTGATCCCAGGAGCAGACTGCCTCTTCTTTAATTGCTTCCTGTTCCCGTATACATGTACCCAACCCCACCGCCCGCTCGTAGCCTGCAGATTGGACACGGATGTTTATCTCTCTTTCATGTTCCCAAACAAATCGTAAGGGGTACTCGTCAACAATTCGCGCACCAGAACAATTTTAACTAGGTCTATTTCGCCGTTCCGACAATCGTGAACAGTTAGTGAGGAGACATGCTCAGAACGGATAATATGTGAAATAGCAAAAGCGTCATTTGAACTATAATGTACTATATAAATAGCATAGCTCTAATTCGAATAGAAACTATTTGGAAATCTCAATTGTTATAGCAAGGGTATTACAGGTATTAACTCCTCAATGGATCACAAAACTGTATTTATGCACTTGAGCACATGGGACACATGGAACTTGATTAATCTAAGGACACTTGATAATAAGTCTGCAAATCCCGACAAACGTGTAGGCGAATGGCATTATGTTTGTACGGATAATTACCCCCTTTAGCTTTTTTTGCAGCGTTTAGACATGTTTGAAGTATTGTGTTAGTAACATGGCTTTTTTTTTATCTCATGACAACCTCTAACTCAAATAAACTCGCTTGAAATTGTATGTGTAGTCTCACTGAAGAACATCGAATGTAGCCTGAAGGAAATACAGTTTCGGTATACTCCATCATGCTATATATTCGTGTGTTGTTTCTTTCTATGTATATCGTTTCTTGCAAAACTATCCGAATACAACTGGTAGATGATGTAATGAACGATAAAGGTCAAATTTCTACAGGCCCGTACACATCAGCTGAGGTATTTTGATCAACATATGTATGGTTTATGATAATGCGTTAGAATTCAAAGGCCTGTTAGATGTCCGTTTAAGGGAGTAGAGGACGTTACTTTTCCTGCTCTTATGGGGCTAACAACATGGTGATTTGTCGAATTTTTCAAAACAAGCTGAATTTCCTAACAAAAGTACGGGATACAAATGGGATACAAATCAACAAAAGACACAACAAAACCATTTATGCGTTTTACTGGTGGTTCAATAGTTTGATGGGACTGACCAAAAAGTTGGCATTTTAGATTCAACGGTTCGAAGGTGCAAAGTGCTCCCGAGGTTAAAAATTATGCCTCTGACATCCCCCAAAATTCGATCTTAGTCAATTTAAAAAAAGGAAACTGGTAAATGGCTAATAAATGGAACTCCAATTATATTCCCTACCGCAACCCCGATTCACAGATCCAGCCCCTCCTTGAAATCGGACTGGAAAGACTCAGTTTATCTTGTTATACTGCTAATATTTTTAAAGAAAGTATGGTGTCCCCTTGTTTTTATTACATATTCAACAAGAACTATATGTGTTTAGTATTATATAGCAAAATGGGGAAAATTTTACTTTGGGAAGTTTGATTCATTGAAACTCCGGGACTTTGTTGATTATCATATTTGAGCCTATTTGAATGACCCCCAAGCAGAGAATCATGGGTAAATTCAAACTGGCGGCCATGTGAAGTACGAAAAAAGTGATATTTTCATCAGATTTCCAAATTTGTGCTTTAATGCATGGAGAGTGAGTAAAATCTATTTTATTTCATATACGATTATTATTCACCAATTTATCATGCAGTTTTTGCGAAGAAAACACATAAATAAATCTGACCGAAAATTTGTACAAAAAGCCTTTTCAGAAAATGACGTTACTGTGACGTCATCATGACGGCCATCTAGGATTTTCTTTACATTTTCTAGTAGAGCTTGAACCAAAGCGTCCCCCCACGGAGGAGGGGTACATCCCAAATCGCCCAGGCCAGATAAGGTTATCTTTAAACAAAACAATGACATCATTGTGATGACATCATTGTGACGTCATCAGCGCGGCCATTTTGAACTTATTTAACGTCTTTTTGTAGAGATCGACCCAAAGATTTAGTCGGGCAGATTTCAGCTCTTTAATCACAGAGGGAGCTGTATTTTCTAGACGGCATATTTAAAATATAAAACTGTTGAGATTTTCTCAATTCCACAGTTTACCATCTTGACCCATCGCGCGCGCCCTATAGTGAATAAGCTTGCTACTGTAGTAAACAGTTGTCTGAGGCAAACGACTGTATTCGACTGTGATATTTGAGTCATGAGTCATATTTTGGAGAACGAGAATTCAAATGTTGATATTCCTGCAACCAAGCGTCTTAGTTCTCTTATATTTCATTCGTACAGGGGGTACGTAAATAAATTATAACGTTCTTGGTTCAAAACAGAGCTTCGCTGAGATGGCATAGCTCCGAGCGTTCGGAGTATAGCAATTTTTGTAACGCTTCTTAACCCTACCAGCCTTTTCTTGGGGCATGTATTATGCCTGAGGGGATGTATTATCTCTGGAAGGACACAAACTAGAGAGCTGACGCTCCGGGACTTTCTAGTTAATAATATTGGGATCTGAGCCTATTTGCATAATCCCCGAGCAGGACATCACCCGTAAATTCAAAATGTCGGGTACCAGATCTATTTTATTTCACATCCTATTATTATTTACTAATTTATCATGCTATTTTTAGCGAAGAAAACGCATAAGCAATAAAATTGACAATTCTGACAGAAAACTCGTCCAAAAAATGCCTTTTAGAAAGTGACGTCACTGAGGCGTCATCTTGGCGGCCATCTTGAATTTATTTATCTTTTTTGAAGGGTAGCATTGCTACCTAATAGTGCAAGACATGAATATGCCAAAGCAACTACTGAACTATCCAGGAGAGCAAGAAATGTTTAGTCAAATACATATTGAATGATTCGCACCTGTCTGAAATCCCATAGAGCATTCCAACAAGTTTGCATGAAACTGCGTCTATCCAGTCAAATCAGTGGATAAAAAATGCAAATTATCCAATACAAGGTGAAAGGTGATACAAAAGTGAGTCGAAAATCAATCACATACAACTCGATTTTAATGAGAAAACGTATTAAAAGTTGTTTGAAATGGTGTTTTGGTGTATCTGAATGGCAAGAGCACCCCTCGCTGAATGCTGATGGTATATTGATCAGGTAAGCGTACTGACAGTTTTGTGTTTGATGTGTTACCTCACACTCGGTCATCATGACGTTGCGAACTACTGACGCTTGTGTGATTCAAATTGATTTATGCTCCAAGATTGAAGACAGCGTTAATAATTACATATGATAATCAGTGTATTATGAAGACAAGATCGCTGATGAATCAATTTGCATGTTAGCTACGGGTTAGTTCGGGATAACTAGGGATATTTGATACATTTTATGAATTTGGGAGAGAAAACTAACCGTTTGACGCAGTCGTTTTCAGCACTCGGCGATCAACAAACACCAGCGCCTCCTACAACTAAGCTGGTCGCACGAATGACCTCCCTTCATGACGGTTCATATGGGGGCGTCCTCCTGCCGCATTTTTCTTTCAGACCTCCATGTCTCGAATCCATGTATTGAATTGCTCAATTGATAATTTTGTATGAACTATATATATAGTTCAGAACATTTTTTGCTGCCATTAGTCTCTGGATCTCCACACATTTGTGGGGTTTTTTTCAGCCAAATAAATATTATCTTCACAGAACAAACTAATTGATAAAGTTACAGTTTACAATAGAATTCGTTTTAAAATAAAAGCATCAGAGGTGTTAGAGGTGTAGATATACACCCAGGAAAATATGTTTCACTCGACTTCTAGGTTTTAATACAAAAATAAGATAAGATTAAAATCTTATAGGATCCTATAAGATTTTGGCCCAAAATCCTATAAGATTTTTTTACAGGATCATGTAAGATGAAATTCAATAGGATCTTTTAATAGGATTCTATAGGATTTAGTTATGGAATAGATTCTGAGAAATGTACAGGATTTCTCTATAAACTTTCTATGAGAATATTTGGATGAGTGATATAGGTTATCTTTTATGGTAAATCCACGAAATACAAAATGCCCCTGTATTGTAAAATAGTAAATACATCAGAAAATGTATTAGCGTAAACGTTGCTTGTTTTGGATGTAGCACAGATATGTTACAGGGAAAGATATTCTGGTGAATTTACCAATGCATGGAAACAAAAAGAACAAACAAATAAATATAATAAATATTTTCTTCATTATATACATGTGCACTATAAAGATAGATATTCACGGAGGAACGTAAACAGAGTATCATAATCTCCATCAGTTTCCTGTAGCGCTTCTGCTCGCCATTCAATTTAGATTTCATGACATCCCGAAAGGCCTTCTCGGAACCGGGAAAGTTCTTCTGGAAGTCGTCTGGAAGAGAATGGAACTATTTGCAGTTAGCCACTGTGAGAAATAATAACGATCCATGAATGGGGCTAGATTGAAAATTTTCCGTACAGAGATCAGTACTTTTTATACCACCATCACCAGATGGTGGGCTGTTTAAGTCACTTTTCGTCCGTGGTCCGTCGTCCGTCCGTCCGTCGGTCAGTAAACAATTTTTATCGCGATTTCTCAGGAACTACTCGATGGATCTTTCTCAAATTGGCACACAGGTTCCCCTTGGGGTCTAGTTGTGCAAGATACCTTTCTTCGTCCGATTCGAAAATCCAATATGGCCACAAGGCGGCCATCTTTGATTTCCCCATGAAACTTTGTTTTCTCAGGAACTACTGCATGGATCTTTCTCAAATTTGGTCCAAAGGTTCCCCTTCGGGTCTAGTTGCGCAAGATACCTTTTCTAGTCCGATTCGAAAGTCCAATATGGCCACCAGGCAGCCATCTTTGATTTCCCCATGAAACTTTGTTATCGTGATTTCTCGGGAAGTACTGCATGGATCTTTCTCAAATTTAGTACACAGGTTCCCCTTGGGGTTTAGTTGTGCAAGATAACTTTTCTGATCTGATTCGAAAATCCAATATGGCCACCAGGCAGCCATCTTGGATTTCTCCTTGAAACTTTGTTATCGTGTTTTCTCGGAAAGCACTGTGTGGATCTTTCCCAAATTTGGTACACAGGTTTCCCTTAGGGTCTAATTGTGCAAGATACTTTTTTCGGTCCGATTTGAAAATCCAGTATGGCCATCAGGCGGACATCTTAGATTTCCCCATGAAACTTTGTTATTGTGATTTCTCAGGAAGTACTGCATGGATCTTTGTCAAATTTGGCACACAGGTTCCCCTTGGGGTCTAGCTGTGCAAGATACCCTTTTCGGTACTATTCGGTAGTCCAATATGGCCAATATGGCCACCAGGCGGCCATCTTAGATTTCCCCATGAAACTTTGTTATTGTGATTTCTCGGGAAGTACTGCATGGATCTTTGTCAAATTTGGTACACAGGTTCCCCTTGTGGTCTAGTTATGCAAGGTAGCTTTTCTGGTCTGATTCCAAAATCCAATATGGCCACCAGGCGGCCATCTTGGATTTCCTCCATGAAACTTTGTTATCGTGATTTCTCAGGAAGTGGGGCATGGATCTTTCTCAAATTTGGCACACAGGTTACCCTTGGGGTCTAGCTGTGCAAGATACCCTTTTCGGTCCTATTCGATAGTCCAATATGGCCAATATGGCCACCAGGCGGCCATCTTAGATTTCCCCATGAAACTTTGTTATTGTGATTGATCAGGAAGTACTACATGGATCTTTGTCAAATTTGGTACACAGGTTCCCCTTGTGGTCTAGTTATGCAAGGTAGCTTTTCTGGTCTGATTCCAAAATCCAATATGGCCACCAGGCGGCCATCTTGGATTTCCTCCATGAAACTTTGTTATCGTGATTTCTCAGGAAGTGGGGCATGGATCTTTCTCAAATTTGGCACACAGGTTACCCTTGGGGTCTAGCTGTGCAAGATACCCTTTTCGGTCCTATTCGATAGTCCAATATGGCCAATATGGCCACCAGGCGGCCATCTTAGATTTCCCCATGAAACTTTGTTATTGTGATTGATCAGGAAGTACTGCATGGATCTTTGTCAAATTTGGTACACAGGTTCCCCTTGTGGTCTAGTTATGCAAGGTAGCTTTTCTGGTCCGATTCCAAAATCCAATATGGCCACCAGGTGGCCATCTTGGATTTCCTCCATGAAACTTTGTTATCGTGATTTCTCAGAAAGTGGGGCATGGATCTTTCTCAAATTTGGCACACAGGTTACCCTTGGGGTCTAGCTCTGCAAGATACCCTTTTCGGTCCTATTCGATAGTCCAATATGGCCAATATGGCCACCAGGCGGCCATTTTGAATTTCCCCATGAAATTTTGTTATCGTAAATTCTCAAGAACTACAGCATGGATCTTTGTCAAATTTGGTACACAGGTTCCCCTTGTAGTCTAGTTATGCAAGATAGCTTTTCTGGTCCGATTCCAAAATCCAAGGGAGGGGGGAATTTGGCTTAATGTCACACTCAAGTTTGTTTCACTCATATGGTGACAGTCTAAAATCCAATATGGCCACCAGGCGGTCATCTTGAATTTCCCTTGAAACTTTGTTATCGTGATTTCTCAGGAAGTACTGCATGGATCTTTCTCAAATTTGATACACAGGTCCCACATGGGGCTTAGTTGTGCAAGATACCTTTTTAGGTCCGATTGCAAAATCCAAGTTACGCTTCAAATTAATATGATATTCCCGAGTTGTGACGTTGCATCACAAGAGTCGGCGAATCAAACGGTGGGGCATATTCTATATATTTACTATAGAGAATATCCATACCTTCACCTTCTATATCAAGGAGTTCAGATGAAGCCGAATTAAAGTGTGTTTCTTCAAATTTTAAATCAGTTTACTTTACTCCTTGCCGTTGTAAGTGAACTGTCCTATTGTTTCGTCTGCCCACAGGCCGGCTACTCGAAGGGATGTCACTCTTGTGACACAACGTCACAACTCGACAACTGTAGACTACTGCGTGTTTCGATTCAAGGGAGATAATCAGGATTCAGACACTTTCAAAGTTTCAACATTATTGCACGGACCGGATCCCTTCACTAGTGTTAAGTTTGTACCATCTTACTATTTTCGAGCATGTTATCTTAAAAGAGATATCTCAAACTAGCCCAGTAAACAGAACAGAATTAGCATTCGTTCCTAATTATAAAATATATCTTAAGTATGTTTCATAGCTCATGCCAAAGTGTCAAGAGATTTGTCTCGTGGAAAAAAAATACTACAAAACGAAAACGAAGGATCCTCTGGACATTCACTTTCAGAGTAACTTTGCTCATTTCACTTGTACTATAACAACCGACATCAAGTACAGTTTCTAGAAATCTTGAAACTCCTGAAACTCAGAAAGATAATACCTTGGTGTTTTCCAGTATCCCTTTTTCGATCTTTTTCGCTCAAATTCGAAATTCTGCAAACAAAATTACAAATCAATCGTTTGTTCTTAGTAACAAATGGACAAAAAGATCCTCTTGTCATTAGATTACAATTATCGGGCAATGGTGGGCGCCAAGATCCTTCAGGATCTCTCGTATTTCTTAGCAATTAGAATACTTCACAAATTCAATTCAACTTTTTTTTCAAATTAATGAAGTTTAAGTTCAATTAACTGCCTCATCAATTAGCTACATTCTTAGTCAGTTAATACCTGTGTATGACTGGCCCGTCCCAGGATGTAACCCAACCTTTGCTGGAACCCACCAGTCTGAATTGTGGACTTGACCTGTTGCAAAAAATACATGCATATAATTAAAATCTTTTTTTTTTAATACACTCAGAATGATTGAATAGGTTGACTATCATCAAGGGTGAAGAATGGAACACATCCGTACGATTTACAAAAGATTGATGAAGATGTCTGTCATCCTTTCGTTAGTACTCCATGATATACAACAAGGGAGATAAACAGTTTGTGTGACATTCTAACCAATATATACAATGAAGATATCAACCATACCTTAGATATGCTCATTAAAGTCTCTGATAGTCGAGTGGCTACTTGAAGTGAGCCGAGTTCCCTACATTTCTCTGTAGCAGCTGCATCCTGGAAAATGAAAGTATACAATGTACGAAGCCATTAGAATTGAAGTGAAACAATCATGTGAATTTTTATAATTTGTCTTTGTTAATTTCTGGTAAAGCTAAATCTCCATACAGGTTTTCAAATAACAAATAAATGCTTATTAACTACAAATTGTATTTTTAAATTAAGATGGATCCTGCAAATTTATGCACAGAATGGGTTCCGACAGATGGAAATGTGCACACTCATGGCTATACATGTACATGTATGTCAGTTCAATATTGCACTTTTTGCATTCGGTAATATTTTTTCTAAATTGGTTAATTCGTCAGTTGTTTAATCTCGACATGGGCCTACTCTAATTGTTTGTACAAAACCTCTGATAGCGGCTTAGTTTATGCTGGGCAAGATAAAACTTCTTATTTACTTCTGGTGGATTGATGTTATGAACCTAATCCAACTTTCGTACATTATTGAGAAAACAAACATGGCGAAGGAACAGTGAGTTCAGTTGATCAAATACTGGTTCGTATAATTTCACTTTGACCTACCTATTAACCCAGAGGAATATTTTGAACTGCTCATAAGTCACATAATTTTATAAAGATGTACTATATTTTACAGTACCAGTATTCAAAGAAAGTGTCATTATGCTTGAAATAATGTATAATTTGGGAAATATTACATAAAAATATGCCAGCTATCCCAAGTTAAAAATTTCCCCTGGGTTAAAAAATAGGGCAAACGAATTATGAAAACCAATACATCAGCTGAAATCACCGGCCACAGAATGGAACGGCTTTTCTCTGTATTCTCAATAATGTACAAAAGGCAGATTCCAATAAAATTAGACTAGATTTTCATAGATTTAGTGCTTAAAGCTAGAAACAAGGGGAGGAGGGAATTTGGCTTAATGTCACACTCAAGTTTGTTTCACTCATATGGTGACAATCAGTTTGGTTGGTGGAGGAAGCCGGAGTAAGCTAGAAACAATAAGCAGTAGGGGCTGGTAGCCTATATCAGGGCTCTCTTTTGCAGGAAACAAGCCTATATTTCTCTTGCAGGAAACAAGCCTATGTTTATGTATACTATGATTGTCTTTTTGAATTTGGTGCTAATACTGTTATATGGAATAGGTCTTTGGATTATGGACGCGGATATTCTCTAAAGGACGACGGCTGGATTATGAATGACGGACTAGACGCTTGTAATTCAAATGTCACTCAATTAATATTCTATTCCAGACGGTACACACTTGATTTCAACATTATTCTGGTCAGATCAACTAGAAGGACTATTTTGGTGAGAGTACATGGTCGATATGGTCCGAGATACAAATTATCATGAATGAAATATGTTCCACAGTCATTATCAGTATGGCCAGAGACCCTAAAATGGAATTGTTATGGAGGAATAAAGGTGATAAATTACTTGAGTCTCTGATATTGCAACGTTAAATGTTATTCAGGTGAAAATGATGATTTATAACAAATATATTGTATTAAGCTTAGAGTTATCTCTAATCAAGATAATACAGATACATGTATCACCAAGTGTAAGATGTATACATGTGAAAGATTTCCAGATTTCTTCAAGGGAATCGGACCAATATTTCCTTTCCAAATCTGGACGAATTTCCAGAAAACGGTATAGATGTGGTCAAAACTGAAACCACATACCGAGTGACTGGATTACAAAATTCGATCATATATAGCACATAACGGGCCTTGATAAGATTAAACTAGCATGTCGATGTGGACTAGCACGGCTTCATATATTTGCAGACACCCCACTTGTGTTATAGTGGGGAAATTATTTTATTCTCATTCCTTTTCCTCTTTCTTGTCCCTCTCCTTATCCATCATCTTTAAAGGACCATGGGCAATGAGTGTATGATTGGAGTCATCGCCTAAACGCCTTATCATGGTATCTGAATGTATTGGCCTACCTCCTACTCTCAGGTGTTCAAGCGCCTCCACTGGAAATTTCTCAAATTTGGCTATACATATCGCATGCTGATAGCAAAATACGAGGGCAGCGTGCAATATCTACGGCGTTACGTTTCGTATCTTGTGTCTGATTCCGCTTAACCCGGGCTAGGGGCCGTATTTTTCTATGTATTTTAAGATCCTCACGGTGTTCATATGAACAGTCACAATCAAAGCGTGACAGATAATCTTACTCTAGATATCGACTTTACAACGAAAATCATATGGATAAAGAATACGACACGGGCTTGATATTTTTGGAACAATTGAAAACTGTTGACCGCTCCTCTCTTGCAGGAAACTAGCCTAATTTTATGTATACTACGAATTAGTCGATTTTAATTTGGTGCTAATGCTATTATATGTATTAAATCTTTGGATTATGGAGGCGGAAATTCTTAAATGGACGACGGCTGAATACTGGATGACGGACTAGACGCTTGTAGTAAATTACACGGAAAGTTTATAAAAGGTCGGACGATGGGAAAATGCTAAAAATGAGATGGCCTAAACTTACCATGCGCCGTTTGAACCAGATAGCCTACTTGAACATGGGCAGTATGTCGGCATCTCTTCCCACTTCCCTTATATGCGATGTAATTTTTACCTGTATATGGCGAGATTCTGCTGGTGGACGTTTCGTCTCCGAGGTCCGCCCCCTGTACAGACCTTTTGGCCTTTGATATATGTTGGCATTGTGGGAAGTTGATGCTGGATCGACATCGAGCCTTACAGACTAGTCGTTTGTGTTAAATGCCGTCATTTTCATCTGACGACGATACAGCTCACCAATCCCCAGTGTACGATTTGTCACAGCGACACAGCTCACCAATTACCAATATACGAGTTGTCAGAGCATTTCCATCATAGCTCTCTAGATTTGTATCTAATACCGCTTATGCCGGTGCTAGGGGCCGTGTGGTCATGTCATCCAAGTTTCCACATGAACAGGTACAATAAAAGCGTACCGGAGATAAAACACATCACGAATCGTTAGATTCTTGGTATGTTCTTTAGAATAGTCTGTGGTTCCATTGAGTAATTTGATATAATATAGGAGGAAAGTAACTCCGAATATACTTAGAAGAGTGATTCAATATTTCAACATATATTTATGCCATCGTCAGGAATATTTACAACGAGACAACTCCAGTATTTAACAAGGTATGTACACAAATGTGAGTATCAAGTCAGCCAATCAGATGTTTGGTCAAAATGGTGAGCAAAAAACTAGTGAGTAGCTTAGGGCAATAGAGCGGCAAAAAGTCGCAGAGTATTGAATAGTGTTCATGTTGTTGATTCAGGCAGACAGTATTATACAAGTAGTGTTCACAGTGATGATATCCAGACTATTAAGTACACAACAACCAGATCCGAAGTCCTCTTACGAGAGGCGTTAGCTATAAGACGCTACAGGCCAGACTTAAATCATGGTCTAAAAGCATCAAAGGAACTTGTTTATTCCGATAAATGTATAACTGTTTTATAACCGTTCCGGATTATTGTGTTGTCTCAAAGTACCTGGTTGTTGTGTACTTAATAGCCCGGATATCTTCACTGTGAACACTACTTGTATAATACTGTCTGCCTGAATCAACAACATGAACACTATTCAATACTCTGTGATTTTTTGCCGCTCTATTGCCCAAAGCTACTCACTAGTTTTTTGCTCACCATTTTGACCAAACATCTGATTGGCTGACTTGATACTCACATTTGTGTATATACCTTGTTAAATACTGGAGTTGTCTCGTTGTAAATATTCCTGACGATGGCATAAATATATGTTGAGATATTGAATCACAAGATATCTTTAGAATAGGTTAACCAGAAAACTATACTGTGACTCTGTCAGTATGTCGGCACCTCTTCCCACTTCCCTTACATGCGTTGTAATCTTTCGAAAACTCAGATTCCGGAGGGGGGAGCTGGTGAGGAGGGGAGACTATATAGTGTCCCAAAAGTACTCAAATTGTGTATTTCAGGTACACACAACGCTGACTTTTTGCCACAGTCCGTTATTTAGATCAATTTAGTCCGTTATCTTTTGTCACCACTTCTATTTTGCATCTCCAAACTCATAATTTGTTGTTTGCTCATTCATAACAGACATTTATAAGCTAACTGAATATGTGGGTTAAAAGATCCGGATAATTCACGTATTGAAATGTACTCTTCACTTTGTGCCGAAATGTGACGGATCCATCCAATATCGATGTCATGCTTCCCATCTCCGACGTTACTTGATTGATATCAATTTATTTCACACCAAATGCTGGAAGCACAATAGTTCAAGCTTATAACGCTTCAACCACATACAATAGAAAACGCGTGGAAAGTGATTTTCCTAAAATGTTTGAGATGTTTAGGCGAGTGAACGTTCACTCACCCGAAATAAAGGAAGGATAGTGGTAGATGGCGGAGCGCTATCACTCCCCAAGAAAGCGCTCAATTAAATGGCCAGGAAGTAAGGGGTAACAGTGAGTAGTTGGGGGAAACAAGAATAATGCACGACTGCTACTATCTTAAAACCAAAGCTTCATGAAGAAGAAAAGTGGACAACAATATTAAAGGGATTCGTTACCTTTCATACCAAGTTGATATTAGTAAACCCGTCTTATATTGAAGTACCACATGAAGAAAGAGCACATCCAAAAATCCTATATTTTGATCATGTGTTTTTATAGAATTATTTTCGAATGAATTAGAGAATCTATGAAATATCATGGATTTCAATTTTAGGGTTCAGAAAAAATGTGCCCTCAACATGCTACGTTAGGAAAAATAAAACGGTCATAAAACGAGTGACTTCCACAAAAGGAAAGGTAACGATTACAAGCGTCTAGTCCGTCATTCATAATCCAGCCGTCGTCCATTAGAGAATATCCGCGTCCATAATCCAAAGACCTATTCCATTTTCCACATAACAGTATTAGCACCAAATTCAAAAAGACAATCATAGTATGCATAAACATAGGCTTGTTTCCTGCAAGAGAGAAGCGGTCAACAGTTTTCAATGATGCCGGCAAGACATCATGATGTTCCAAAATATCAAATCCGTACCGCTGATCAGTAATCTTAATCCATAATATTCGTTATAGAGTCGTCATCTAAAAAATGATGTATCTCAGTCACGCTTTGATTGTGACTGTTCATATGAGTACCATGAGGATCTTGAAGTACATGGGTTCATACGGCCCTAGCCCCGGGTTAAGCGGAATTAGACACAAGTTACGAAACGTAGCGCCATAGATCTTGCACGCTACGTTCGTATTTTGCTATCAGCATGCGATATGTATCGCCAAATTTGAGAAACTTTGAGTGGAGGCGCTTGGTGGAATAGCCCTGTTTTATAAGTTTCTGCAACAATGTTTTGTGACGTTGATTAAAATCATCACATTTAACACAGGATCTAGCAAATGCTACTAAGCGAGATATGTATACGCCATATGCAGGTCCCACTGGAATATTACTATCCAGAAAGGGATAGTTTACGATGTCGAAATTGTAATCATCTCTTTTGTCATAAAGTCGACGAGAGAGAATGCCCGCTTCATTTTTATAGAGATATAGATCTAAATAGATGTGCCTGTAGGGCTATCTGTAGTTTCCTTCAAATCCAGTGAAGGTGGATATATATCCTTCACTGCGTCATTTATATAGCGATTATCCACAGCGAGAAGATCGTCTATATAGCGTTTGGTGAATGAGAAGGAACGGGCTTTGAATGGATCGGTTTTTGAAAGCGCCTGCATTTGACCCTACCAGGACTGTGGGGGGCATTATGGCCCCCCTACCAGACTTTGTATCCTATCTACCGAGCACCAACAAAATTGAGAGCCGACACTCCGTGACTTGATCGATATCGGACTTTTCAGGCTAGTCTTTTGTGTTAAACGCCGTCATTTTCATCTGACGACGATACAGCGCACCAATCCCCAGCGTACGAGTTGTCACAGCGATACAGCTCACCAATTACCAATATACGAGTTATCAGAGCATTTCCATCATAGCTCTCTAGATTTGCATCTAATACCGCTTTTGCCGGTGCCGTGTGGTCATGTAATCCAAGTTGCCACATGAACAGGTACAATAAACGCGTACCTGAGATACAACACATATCACGAATCGTTAGATTCTTGATATGTGCTTTAGAATAGGTTAACCAGAAGGCTATACTGTGAAGTCATGTGGCTCTGTCAGTATGTCGGCACCTCTTCCCACTTCTCTTATATGTGTTGTAGTTTGCAGTTTATTATATTGGGGTCATATGGAGCCTATTTGTATAGCCTCAAAGAGCAGAGAATAATGGGTAAATTCAAAATGGCGCCCATGTTTGGCGTCTTAAAAGTGATGTTTTCCTCATTTTTTTCTGAATTGCTGCTTTTCCGCCAGGAAAATGGATTAGGGGTGGCAATGGGCCTAGACAAGTCCCAACAAGCCCAGCCAGATAAGGTTAAATAAGGCACTGAATCATTCTCGTGACTTTTTGTAACCGCTTTTGATATGAAGGGGTGAGCTATTTGTAAATGAAATGAATGAAATTTCCTTGACTCATGACGGTGAAATTCAGTATTCACCTTGGTAAACATATATTCTACACAGTTCATCGATTTTTTGATGAATTTCTCAAATGAAAATAATTCCAAAGGTTTATCCGACACCCATTATGTCGTATACTATAATCTGCTGTGGCATATCATATGGGATTTCTAACGTATATTTTATGGATTACAATCGCCGTATACATTGGTTGACTTTAATGCAAGGCATTGATTGATTGGGCGATTGGGCAGGTCGCGAAGAGCCAGTGATCTCCATACCCCAGTCGCCCACCGTATCTGATGACATATAACGTTTCATCCAGAATTGGTACATCGCTGTATGAAGAGACCTGCTCCAAGACGGCGCTCAGCCCACACATATATTGACGTTGATATCTACTGAACTGTATTATCTAGGCTAGGGAAAATGTTAGATCATGAGGATTTAGCCGTATCTTGATGACATTGCAGTTGAATTTCAACATAGGGACATGTAGACTGTTTGTACTGTAACTTGTCGGAGAAGACAACATTACAATGCGCTATCGCGATATAACGCTTATCGTGCTCTGTGCTCTGAAAGTCTCTTCACTTGCGTCAGCTATGGACTGTGCCAGTAAAGCGGCATCTAAAATGTCACAACCACTGCCTGGTAAAAATTCTAACATGCAAACTCTAGCCGACAGGTAAGTCAAATGTATACGTGTGATGTCGTTGTTGCTTTTCAATCAGTTTTAATATTAAAAATAAAATAGCTAATTAGGCTAAATATACATTGCTACAATATTATCATGATCATTGTCTGAAATTCCCTTTGTTTCAGGTAACACATCTATGACTTGCTTTTAATTGTTTAACGCAACACATAAATGTGGCTGAGAAAAAGACCAATATTCTGATTGCATATCTAAACACATCACAAGAACCAAAAATGATCCTATTAATGATTTGTATCTCAGCCACGCTTTATTGTAAGTGTTCGTGAAGACATCTTGATTGACATGCCCACACGGTCCCTGACACCGGATAGAGCGGTATTTAGATACAAATATCCATGAGAAATGACGATATAGCTCTAACAAGTCATCTGATGGAGACTAGATAAACTGTGTGACTGTTTGTGTTGCCTGTATATGGTGAGATTCTGCTGGTTGACGTTTCGTCCCCGAGGCTTGTTCTCTGTACAAATCATTGTGATTGTAATGTTGTGACTTGTAAACAAGGCGGAGAATGAAGAGCTTCGTCGGCGTCGGGCTTCACGGGTCTTTGTTCCGAAAAAGAACATTCTGTTAATGCTCCCTCGTTTGGGCCGTTTATTTTTTATCGATCACATAGCTCGTCATTTTCCATCAGAAGGCTGAAATGGGTCATTACGTCATCCCTCTGGAAATACCGTATCTAATACCGCTGAAACCGGTGCGAGAGCCGCGTGGTCATGCCATTCAAGATGACCACATGCACATTTACAGGAAAAGTGCGTGGCTGGGATATAGGATCATCACACGGATCTATTTTGGTTCTTGTGATGTGATTTGCTAGAAATATGCAGTCAGTATATTTGCCTCTGGAGTCATATGACTTCTTGTCGTCACGCTGGCATGTTTTTCCGCCACCCTTTTGATGTTGCGTTTATTTGTTAAGCTATATATTTGACAATTCTATCAAAATGTTACAAACCGTTAATGAAGTGTGACATAATTACATACGTTTATTCTGTATCCTCCATCCAATTGACTGATTTTACCTCACGTTCAGTTCACCATTTTGTCCCTTCATACAAAGCGCTTTCAGTGTTCTTCGCCCAACTGTATATCAATCAATGATACATTTTGAATGTCTTACCTGTAATTGTATGACAGGTAATCTGGAGCACATGCTGCCGTGAAAACGTGTATTATTGTCTCCTTGTCTGTTCATTTATCCACGATAACTTTACAATAAAAAGTGACATTTAATTCCTTTTTAATTTTGTCATTCTATATTTGCAGTTGTGTCCGTTAGATAAAATATTTGTTACCCCCCTGTACTTATCAGCATCCGCCAATCATTACCTAGGTCCTTCTGGATACAATATGTATAGATGATTCTTGTCATCGGAGGGACCTTCAACCACCATGGGTATCAATCCAGCCATCAACTGTACCGACCCGATTTTGGCAATGCAGTTTCACAGAATGTACTACAAATGTTGACGATAATTAAGTTAATGACCCTGACATTTACTCTCCGGTCTTTGAAATCACGATGGTTCTGCAACTTATTTTCGGGACGTTTCTTTCAGCTTTCACCAGAGGCGGCCCTACTGACATTTATTGATTACATAATTGTATGTGTAGCCATTTTTCCAACCGCTCAACCTGTAAGCATGGTTGTATACACGTGTTGTGTCGTGATTATATCAATGTCGAGCTGTGTAATCCTCTCTATGCCAGAATATATGTTTGAACGAGGTTTCAGTAGCCTACGTAAATTGCATCTGCTGAGAAATATAAATTGGTCGTCCGCTACTGTGAAATAGAGGAATTCACAAGATTGACGTACATCAAATATAGGTAGAAGTTGATAATCGCATTCCTGATATAAGACATAATCTGTCTAATAGCGAATAGTGTTGTGCGTGATGACAGAGAGGGAGAGAATTAAAGTTTAACGTCGCGTTCAGCAATATTTCAGCTATATAGCGACGACCAAACGAAATTCTTGTCTAAGTATGACAACAAAACAAGTCAAGAAACAAGTCATACATCAAAATTTATACAACAAACTGATTTCTCTCAAATAACCTAAACTCGAATCTTTTTTACCCGACTAAAAGTATCTAAAGAAGCTGCTCGATAAAAAGAATCGCTTAAAATCTTAAAATCTATACAGGCGATCAAAATATGTTTCACTGTGAAATCTTCGTGGCATGGAATACACCTTGGGACGGATTCTTTTTTTTTAGTAAATGTTCATGTAGTTAATCGTGTATGACTGATTCTACACCGCCTGAGCGTGATGAGAGAGGTCATTGGATGTCAAACGTAAGCGCTGTCTCATAAAAATACATTATGGACAGTGGTAATTATACGTAATTCGTCCAAACAGGAAGTACCATTTGGGAGAGGGTGTTTTGTTCCCGGTAACAATAACAGCATCTGTCAGATGGTGAAATTGAATTATGTGTGTTAATTTCTAAAATAAGTTTCCAACCGATAACAACATCATTTGTGGACAACAGTTTTTCATCGCTTGTACTTCTTATTGAGACTGCGACAGGATGGCTTAGATATTTGAAATCAATTTGCAGCTGCATAGGTAGACCAGTTTCAAGTAACATAAATTGTATGTTATTAAGGCTGGAATGAAATTACAATTGCTGTTTAAAAAACGATGTAACGAACAATACAAAATCGATGCAATGAAACAAATCGATATCGTGAAAAACTTAACTGGAAGTGAGAGTCTCGTAGGTTTTGAATTCGATTTACCCAAATAATCAGTACAAACAAACTAATGTGGTTAGCAGTGTCACGGAAGTTTGTTTCTTCAATGAATGTTTAATTAAGATTCCGCCTTCCCTGAGAGGGAATAACTATGCGAATGTTTTTTTGTGACGTAGTCTTGAAACCAGTATAATTAATTGTATAGGTTTATGTGAAGAAATTGTTACTATTTTTTATACGAACTAAGCTTTTTAAAATCCAATGGCTGCTTCTTAAAATAGGCTCAACCATGGATTAGCAGGGGATTTGAAGTGTCATAATGTGTATAAAATGCATTTTTTTAAACTTGAAGTTCCTTCATATCTTTAAGTAAACAGTATTAAACGTTCAGAGATTTTGCATAGGGTTAATTTTCATTGTTACCAGTTAGACTGGTCATTTAGTGGTTTCAAGAATCAGCCAGTCGCAAGTAAAAGAGAACTGATTCTCACGCACCCGTCACCCGTCTGTGGTTCTCGCCCGTTTCCTCCGTTAACCCACGCCTGGACAATTGGTGTATAACCAGTCCCGATGGTGGCGCGGGCGGAGGCTAGAGAGCGTAAATACTTTTACTCAGGTTAGGGGCTGAAACTTCCCACAATATATTCGTAGTGGAGATGTAGGCATTGCTGCAGGCATTTCTGCGCACAACGAAGTCAATGCTGTGTCATTATGCCATTCATGGGAATTGAAATAGTTCATGGACGTCACGAGGAGTTTTGTAATGCGAGAGTTCTCTGTACCATTGTGATTTTCTGTATTGTAACGTTGAAAAGTGACGTTTTGAAAGCGCGAATTCGTTTTCAACACGGGGTCAAGCGGGTTACGGATAGATTTTCCGAATTTTGTATTTATTGTTTCCGACAAAAACTACATATTAAAGTTTTGAAGAAAAACGATTTCTCAATTACATCCTCATTTTGAATTTCTCATGATCCTGCACGGAGGGTCATGCAAATAGGCGGAAAATGTGATAGGCTATCACGTCAAAGAGTGTCCCTTCTTCAGTTTTCTACGTAGAAGGTTGTGTAGAAAGTTTGATAGCGCGTGATATAATGCCACCGGGGGCCTAGTAGGATTAGAACATCCACCAAATTTTTGATTATGTTTCTAACAAATTAAATGGCTTATGATCATGAAATTTTAATACTCTGTTTCAATGGCATCAATGCTTAAGGGGTCGTATTGTTCGAATGAAATTCAGTAGAACATTGAATTATCATAAAATCATTTTCAGGACGAAATAAAAACACGAAGTACTCTTGTTTGATTTGTCAAATATATTGTAAGAATAACTGAAGTTCAAGTTATTAGGAATGAAAATTCTCTTTATTAATGTTGCACTGAGGCGAAAACTAGAAAGATTACGACAAATTGTCCCAATATTTGTAAACTCAAGTGGTCTTAATGGTTAGATCTAGTTCGCCAGCCCCGCAAGTATCATACAACTCACCTAATGTCGGTTAAAACCAAAAAAGACTGATAGAAATTATGGGCTACTTCATATAGAAATAAACATACGAGTCTTTTATATTATTCATGTTCAGTGCGATGGTGGTATGATTTTTCTTTAATGCGTTACTTGTCTTAATCAGAACTGTATCTGGCTCACAATGAGCGTCAGCTATTCATAAATTGTCAACAAATAACCATTCCAAAATCCGTATCACTGATCGGTATTCTTATTCCATATGATTTTCGTTGCAAAGTCGTTATCTAGAGTATGATGTATCTCAGTCACGCTCTGATTGTATCTGTTCATATGAACGCTATGGGCATCTTGAAATACATGGGTTCATACGGCCCCTAGCCCTGGGTTAAGCAGAATTAGACACAAGCTAAGAAACGTAACGCCATAGATCTTGCACGCTACGTTTGTATTTTGCTATCAGCATTGCGACATGTATCGCCAAATTTGAGAAACTGAGTGGAGACGCTTGATGATATAGTCTTGTTTTTTTAAGTTTCTGCAATAATGTTTTGTGACGTTGATTATAATCGGCAGATTTAGCACAGCATCTAGCAAATGCTACTAGGCGAGATATGTATACGCCATATGCAGGTCCCTCTGGTATGTTACTGTCCAGATAGGCATAGTTTACGATGTCGAAATTGTAATCATCTCTTTTGTCGTAAAGTCGACGAGAGAGAAGGCCCGCTTCATGTTTATACAGATATAGGTCTAAATAAGAGGTGCCGTTAGGGCCATCTGTAGTTTCCTTCAAATCCGATGAAGGTGGATATATATCCTTCACTGCGTCATTTATATAGAGCTTGTCAACAGCAAGAAGATCGTCTTTATAGCATTTGACGAATGAGAAGGAACGGGCTAAGGGTCGAAATCGGGCCTTACAGACTAGTCTTTTGTGTTAATGTCGTCATTTTCATCTGACGACGATACAACTCAACAATCTCCAGTGTACGAGTTGTCACAGCGAAACAGCTCACCAATTACCAATATACGAGTTGTCAGAGCATTTCCATCATAGCTCTCTAGATTTGTATCTAATACCGCTTATGCCGATGCTAGGGGCCGTGTGGTCATATCATCCATGTTGCCACATGAACAGGTACAATAAAAGCGTACCTGAGATACAACACATATCACGAATCGTTAGATTCTTGGTATCTGCTTTCGAATAGGTCAACCGGAAGACTAGACTGTGAAGTCATGTGGCTCTGTCAGTATGTCGGCACCTCTTCCCACTTCCCTTATATCTGTTGTAATTTGAAATTATCTGTTTTTGAAAGCGTCTGCATATAGTTGTATTCATAAAAGAACAGATATGGGTTAGCAAAAAGGGGTACACAATTAGGACCCATTGGAATACCGATATGCTCAACATCCCATGAATGATATCTCTTGTATGTAGTAGAGCTAAAGAATGCTTTATAGCTTCTGAAATTAATATATCGGCGATCAGTTTTCTTGAACACCGATACTAGAAATGAACTAAGACGATCAGTAAGGTCCTGATGAGGGATTGTCGTATAGAGAGTCGAGAAATCCCAAATGGATACAGATCTGTAGGATAATTGTCCTTTCGCATCAAGTTATTCTGTAGGACATTTCGAGTTTTTCAATATCCACATGCATTCAATACCAGAGTTCTTAGAAATAGTGGTGCAATACCTTTCACAAATTCCTTTCACCTCCTGAAAGGCCCTTGTCATTAGGGTTGAAAGAAGCTTGGTGGTGCAGCTTCTAGAACACTTATAACACGCCGGACTATTGAAGATCTTCCTGTGAATATATGGAGAGACATGATCATTATCATCTCCTTGGCCATCATTCGGTCATCCGTCTAGTAACCAGCAGGAATGGTATCATTAATGCATATACTACTGGATGTGATATCACGATTTGTCAGATCGAGACGGGTGATGTTCAACGAGTGCGAAGTACGAGTTGAACATCACCAGTCGAGTTTTATTATGCCGAAATTTGTTTTATCATACCGAAGGAGTAAGTATGCAGTGTATCAGGAGTTTATTTTGTAGGACTGATATGATTAGATTTAGCGGCTCGAATTTAGTAAGGTCGGGTCACCCAACAATATCCGTTTAGCAAAATAGTTATTTTTCTGCGTATGACATCACACCCTACCCGGTTGACTCAATCTATGACGTCATCCATTTCACTCGAACATCTGGCGTGAACTGTACATTTAGCAGGCATAGTGGAGAAAGTGAGCAGTTAATAAGATAGATAAGTTCGGTTATTCGACCATTTGAGTTGGAAAATGTCCTCGTCCCAAAGTGTAAAAATATTAATCACCGTACGGCTAGTATACGTTTGGTGTTCCACAACACGTGTGCATATGGGTACCTCATTACACATTTCGTTTTACTAGTTGCTTCACTACTTTTTAGCAGAAGAATGGACTATTCGAGAGATTGTGCGCCATTGCCTCGAGACCGTGCGCTCTTGCCTCGAGGTCGTGCGCCATTGCCTCGAGACCGTGTGGTATCAGGAATTACATAACGGCATGTGGCTGTGTTCCGACCAACCAGGATGAACAAATCTGGTATGATGTATAATAATAATAATAATAATAATAATAATAATATATCAGAGGCTAGTTTCTGTTTTGTTTCTGAAGATTTGCGTCATTATATTATAGTTTCAGACAGTGTAGCTCTCGCAAGCTACTCGGAGAGGTAAAATTAAAGGCTGAAATGGCGATATGACACATTACTCAAATATAAATACTATATAAATGTCATGCACTAATAGCAAGATACGAATAACAACTAATAACTAGATATTGTTGGTACAATAACACGGTCTTTCCATGACGGTCCCACAAAGGTATCCTTTCGTTATAAATTAAATTCATGTCGTGTTACATATGCGATGTCGATTTAATGATAATTGAACACCCTTCACTTAACTGACAAATATACATAATGCATCATGGGCTTACAGGGGGATCATCAGGGTTCGCAGCTTCTTTCATCATCTAAAACGATGTTCATTTAATTGCAATCGCGGGGTGACTCGGTTGGTACAGTCAGAAAAGGAATTGGTGTGTCGGGTTACATACAGGTCTTCACGCCTTGTCAATGGAGAACCACTTAATAACTCTTTGAAACTGATCTTGCGTTATACAATTGGATCAATGAAATCAACTACTACATTCATTTCCCGAATATCGACAGCGTTTAACCTGACGGGTACTAAGCAAATAGCATACACGAAGTGGGGGAAATGTTTTTTTGTTAAATCCTCAAAACAATGTTATAATCTTGAAATTTCACAAATAAACACACATATATATACCCCCTCAATCAAAATTGATTACCTGTACCAGAAACTTCAGTCCAGTATTTACAAATCGCGTGAAACAACCACGATATTCAGTCGTCTGCCTGTTCACTCGCGTATTCTGGCGCGCAATTTTAGTCGACTGGGTGTTGGTCTTCAATTAGAAAACAAATCTTTACCTTCTTTGTACAATCCATTCGTATGTCATCTCGGAACATTACTCATAAACGGCGAAAGCGAATGTTCACTCGTTTTAGGCACTTTTATCGTCGACACCTAATACCATCCCTGTCGAGCTTGCTTAGAAAATAGCTGTATTCGTAAACGCGTCGTCGGAAGAAAAGGCGCGCGTATACTGCCGGCGGAGCAATAGTAATCCCCCTTGTTTGTTTACGAAAACCAGTATCGCTCAGCCTCTGTCTACGCTGTATTATTTTGAACTAACGGCTTTCTCTAAACTTTTCAAGTTTCCACAATTACTGTCCTCGTTACGAAGTCATTGACAACGAAAGAACTCGTTATTGGAAGTAACAGGCAACAAATTAGAAGTCCGTACATATTGTGGTTCAAGAGTTATAACGTTTCCAAAAATGAGCCAACACCGTCATGTAACAAGACATTTATTTAATTGCGAACACCGATGCCTCGAGTGCAACAGCCGATATAGCGAAATTGACAACGCCCATTGAATAAATGAAATCAATGTGTGACCACGAACAGAGAACCATTTAACGGCTTAATAGTTCGGGAAAATAGCGAACGCAGAAGTATAAAACAAAAAGTAATAAAATGCCATATATTCCATAATGTATACATAAGGGTCGAAATGTTTGTTTATTCGTTTAAATTGCGTCAATACACGAGGTTTGCTTTATTTTTAAATATATTGAAAGAGTTCCGTGCACACCTGAACATGTTGCAGACACCAAAAAGTAGTATTAACAATTCTGTGTGGCCTTATTGTATGATACGGGTGGATCATATCACTTATCAAATTCTCGGTACCGTCATCTAGGTTGTTGACAAAGGACTGAGAAGAGTTCAGTCGTGCATTTTATCTCCAATCTGACATCGCTGATGTAACGCGACATCAATGTAAGTATTCCCGCGTTGGAAATTAAATTCATGTCTTGTTACATATGCGATGCCGATATAATGATAATCGAGCATCCGCCATTTAAATGACAAACATGAATAATACATCGTGGGATTATCAAGGTTCGCAGCCTCTTTCATCATGTAACATGACGTTCATTTAAATGCGATCGCACGGATAGTCGATTGGTTCAGTCGGAAAAGGAACTCCTGAAAGCTTTAATTTGGCGTGTCGGGTTACTTACAGGATTTCACGCTTCATCAACGGCGAACCGCTTAATAGCTCGTCGAGACTGGTCTTGCGTTATATAATTGGATAGTTAAAATCAACTAACTCTTTACACTCCACTAATACCGAAAACGTTTAAGCCGACGCGTAATAGGTAAATACCATACATGAAATGGGATAAATGTTTTTTGTTATATCTCTAAAACTATTATTGTTACAATCTTGAAATTTCACGAGTAAACACATATATATATTCACTCAATCGTACCGAAATCTAGTTATGGTTGGCCCAATGATTTTTACAAAATTTGAATAAAGCATAAATTTCAAAATTTGTGTATTATCTTCTAATCTTTCTGGAATCTTTTCATGGGTTCATGTTTTTCTATTACGTCATGTAATGACCTACATTGATGTGCATATTTCAACTTGGAATTCCCAACAGTTTTCGAGCTATGCCACTGTAGTCGCAAACTGTCCGTGACCATACCTCAAAAACCAAGGTCAAGGTCAGCTTGAAAATTCGATGAAGTCATACCTGTATTATGGGCTACAAATGAGCTGAATTACAGATTCCTGGAAGTTATAGATTTTGAGAAAAGTACATATAACTCTTTTTACATTATGTGATATCCAAGGTCAAGGTCACATCGGATGGTTTTATAATTAACGTCAAAAGAAAGTCAGTATTGTACTCACTATTGTGTCATTGTTTCGTGACTATCAGTGTGTAAGTTTCTTAGTAAATGGAAGTCGTATTTTCGATATTTGGATGCTTATCACTTCAAAGGTCAACGTCGAGGCCGAGTTCTGACACAAGTTCTGACCTTGTGACGTCATGTATGTCATGTGACCTTATTTTTAGGCTGATAGCATAAGCCGTTCAAGAGTTGACCACCAAAATTTGCACTCATATAGAGACGCACCTGGAGGTCAAAGGTCAAATTTAAGGTCATATTCTTTCAGCTCATCAAAGTGTTAATTAACAATAGAAGAATCAACGCTGTAGCTTATGCCGTGAAATGGCGGGATTTAAAACAGATTAAAGGGGAGATAACTACTTTTTCTTTTTACGTAACAGTTCCAAAATATAACTAGCACATGGCCATATATAACACTTGCGAACCCTCAACTTTCTTTCAGGTATGTTCGTTAGTTTTGACTCCGCAGAGGTCACAAGGAAAACAGCACCAGGGGAGAGAACTCGAAAACTGCTTGTCTGACCCACTTATTTTATTGTATTGTTTTATTGAGAATATCTTCAAAGATTTACAGTGTAAATCTCAAGTACTTCTTCTCAGCTGTTTGGTCAATATACATTCAATGATTTTTCACTTTAAAGGCTTATAACTCGAAAGTTCAAGGTCAAGGTCAAACGTGTAGCCCACCCGCCAAACGTCGGACCCATACCTATGTGTGTGACAATTATTGTAACTGTAGTGCGAACTGTTTCGGCTGTAAGGCGTAGACAAAATTGGATAGAATAATAATAATAATCCGTAGAATAAAAATAGGTCTTTCCATCTGGAATAGAAAGACCTAATAATATGCTTCAATGGTCCATACTGACGGTTCAAACTGAAGCACTAAGCCAACCAGTTTTGAAATTATGACCTTTCAGTTTAACTTATGAAAATATTAACTCTCCTGATATGTCAGCCTGATTTGAGTGTACCAAAGGAAATAATCAGAACTCTTAAGAGCACCGGGATGTCGACGTCCTGTTTGTAAAAAAACGTTTGCTGGATGCAGCCACTCTGATGGAATTAGACTGGAGACAGCACACTAGCACAGTAGAAATATTGATGGCTCTCATGGCCAGTATTTTTGGTGAATATTTTATGATGAATTTCATTGTTGATGTCCGCGCGAGCTGCGATATGCAATTCTCTCTCTAGCGTCAATTCGACCTGTCAAATAAGATGACAGCCTACCGTGGCAGTTAATGGAAACCTCTCAGGTTCTGCTCACTGGTAGATATAAAGTAGCAGGGGCTTGCTCTCAATATATATCGTGAACAAGTGAACTCATGCCAAACATATGCCATTCGTGCTAATTTGCCGCCTGCTAGGATTCTGTCAATATATTGTGATCAGATGAACCCATGCCACGTATATGCCATTCGGGTTAACTCACGGGCCGCTAGGTTTCGAACCATATTTTGAAATGAAAATATACTTCCATACAAGCAGACGTGAAAATTGTGTAAATATAAGGGTGTCAGTAACCGGTTTTGAATCCGCATCAGAGTTCTGCTGCATGTATTCACTCACACATGAAACGTTAACTTGATTAATATACATTTTCTAGCCACTAATCATATCCATGTGACATTCGCAAGCGTAATAGCATAACAACCTTATAATAATCACAAATTGCAGATATCGTTGTGTACGTTAACACATCACGTCTATAGCTCCAACCGCCTTCCCAAACTGAATCAACGCGGTCCTCTACTAGTCACCGCCCTCTGGTCAAACCGAATGGGTCAATGACAGTGTTGCACAGAACATCAACATGCCTGACTGGACGACACTGATCTGACCCACGGGAGAAACCTTGTCGTAAATGTGCAAAGTCCCATCAGCAGAACCCTGGCTAATACAGACAAGTAGATTATTGTTGAAAAATCCATCAGATCTACGGACGAAAGAAAAAAACAACACAAAACGTAATTATCTGCTTATATTGGACAATCGTCAAATTAACAATATTTGGAGGTAGTTTCGCCTCTCTTGGATATCTGAGAAGCCATCGGTAGTCCAGATAGTACATCGTCAAAATAACTGTAATTTGAACCGGTTCGGATAATCATAATGTGAAAGGGCCATAATGGCGTGCATATCGTGCAAAGCAGCATCTGTTTAAACTTGTGTAGAATCGATCAAGGTAAAAACTCATTACTTTAAACATGGGTTTGAATGAGCATACTAATATCACAAAACAGTCAACGTTCCTTCTCTTGAATATTAAATATTCATTGAACGGGAGAATCACATAATGAACTAGACGGACACTTTTAGTTAATTTAAACGAAGCAATCGATCAACACAGGGTAATGTTAGATGTTGTAGTCCATAACAATTAAGGGAACACACAGCATTCTCAACTTGGTGTTCTATATCAAACATCGGTGAATGTATAGGACTATATACATCCTGAAGCATGAATCTTATCCCCCGTTTACATACTATGATAATGTTACTGTAAATTGATATGAACTGATTTTAGCTGTCGGCAAATCAAACATCATCGAATCACCGGGAAATAATGCCATACACCTCAGTGACACGAATTCGCAAACTGCCAGCAGGATTTCCCCATATCTCTTGTCCATTAACAAAATTTTAACATCATCTCATGAACCATCCCAATGTTCTTTATCAAGCATAATCAATACAAAGATATTTGATATCACCGTGCTATATATATGTGTGACCTTTTGTTTCAATTTAAAAACGTTGTTTATTTTATTGTCTCAAAAATAGAAACGACCTCCTGCTGTTCGCAAAACATGCTTAGATTAGGCTGCAGTGAATTAGGTCCAATGGTACTGCCAGTATTTTGCAAAAACAGTTGTGTAATCTCGTCATTTTTAAAATGTTCTCTGCGCTGTTACATGCCAGAATAGCCCTGCTCGGAGAATGGCAAATTTTTGCTGTCAAGATGGCTGACGTATGGCAAAGATACAAACAAAGGGGCGTAGCTTTGTATGGGAATTGACGCATTCGACGACTTCAGTGATACGTGGTCTTCCTAACATCATCGCAAGCTGCTGACCACCTAGAACTAATTACCGGTATACTGGCTTGAGCTATTAAACGGTCATTATTTTTTACACATATACCAACGAAGGCGCCTCTGGGACTATCATACTAATATGATAACACAATCGAGTTCGGTAAAATGGAATGCTGCCACCATAACTCGGCTCTTCATGAAAATTACCAGAAGGCCATGTATACATGTACGTCTAACGTACAGTTGAATAGTGCACAATTGTCTGATAACCTTGAGAGACCTTTTATCCATTGAACAATCGTAATTAGTCTGCACTCTACACCACTTCGCTAAACGCATCTACTAATATAGCCATCAGGTTTGGCACATCATCGATAAAGAACTCAGACGAGATCGACCATCCCATGCTCTTGGCTGTATTCTGTACAAACAGAGCATGCTTATCGTAGGGTTGATTTTATCCAAACAGGATCATTGGATATAGCATTATTAATCATAAGGGTTTTAACGAAAGTCTACCATGTTTATTCTACTATCGAAAAAACATCTCAAAGCATCATTGTATCGTTATATCACCATGCCCTGTGGTTTGAGAGTTGCACTCTGTTCATGACCAACTAATTCATTAGACGGGTCGTAATTAGGCTTTACTTTGTATATCCGAATTTACCTGCCACGTCCGCATTTACCGCGTTGGATGACGTCAATATGAGGATATGACTAGGAGAAGGAGGCGTATGTAATGATGTACTGTCTGAGCATGGAGATGATCTCTAGTAACACAGGGTTACGTGATTTTAATTAATCTTTATGAAGTTGACGTCACCCAATTCGAGTTTCAAGAAAGCGATGACCTTGAGTGTTTTGAGAAAGCCATTGAAACACCACGTGTTATTAAGTACTGTAATATGAAACTGAAAACTGTCGCCATCGTCTTCAATCTTACTGTCGTCAATTATCTTGTTTGAGAGAGCCTATCAATAATTTGTTCCACGGCGAAAGCTCCGAACTATTTTCCGTCTGAATGGTATCAAGCATGTGAACTAATCTGAATAAGTACTTCATTATTATATATGTATTGGTTTTTCCATTTCACACTATTCATATTTACGTATATGCCCGTCAACCGTAAGTTTGAACACATGCACAATCCCGTCAATTTATATTGGTGCTTTTGCTTTTGAACTTGTTTTGCTTTAAATTTGTTGCTAATGCTGTTATATGAATTAGGTCTTTGGACTATGGAAAAGAAAATTCTTTAATGGACGACGGCTGAATATTGATTGACGGACTAGATGCTTGTATTTGAAATGTGCTTCCTACGCTCTAGTTAAAACCTTCAACTCTGACCAGTAAAAGATGTTGACCCCATATTTCGTAACACTTTCGTCCATTGTCTCAGGATTGTTTGCACTCAAACTTCATTAAGCGCATCCCAGGGTTTGTCTTTCTGCATAGACAGAGTATTTTATGAATATGCAGTTTTGCCAGTAAGAACACTATTGTATGTCACTTGATAACAAACATATACAAATTATGTATTCCTTATAAAAATCCGCTTAAAATTTAGTGCAGTCATTAATTTTGTCTTACAGATTACGCCTCGCTTCCCCAAATAGTGAATGATGGATTATTTCACTGTATTACAGAATGTAATGTATTACAGAATGTAAGGTGTATTAATTCACACGTCATTCTTGCGTAATCTGATTGAATAAAAGAAAGTATTTGTAGCTAAGATTCTGTGTATAATTCAGAACTAAAATCATGGTAATTTCCTGACAAATTTAACAGCTTACTCATGCAGGATATACATTGGGTAATAAATGTCCATTATCAAATTGCCAACATTTAAAAACTTGCAATTGAACAATGCGATCTGTATCCATGAACATCTTGTGAAAAACCGCTTAAATCAAAACTTTTGACAAAAGGATTCATTGCCAATAAATACACTATTGTTGTCCAAAAAGTTAGATATTTAGAGAATCTTTTTCGGCCCATTCGCGACAACAGATATTTCGCCAACTTTGAAACGAGGGAATGTCATACTGAAAGTGCATACAATTTATTTCCATTTAATCTCACTAACTGTACAAACTCCTTGCAGTGTGTTAACCCATTGTTGCAGTGTGTTAACTTCTCTTTCTGAAAGAAAAACATTTTAAATTTTTGGCTACTCCAAGTCGATATAATGGGTGAAAAATTGGGTGGAAAAATTCCATTAAACACTTCCCCATACAGTGTCAGAAGGATATGGTTGCGCTGACCAGGTGTTTCATGGTACAGACGTGGTCGACCACCTTCTGCATGGTCGAGCACAAATCATGGCCATAACAAATGTGGTCAGCGCCACCATTAAAAGAGATATTAAACCATGCAGAACATTGTCGGTCACGTCTGCGTCCTGTATTGTATGGTCAGAGTGACCATGTCCTTTTGACAGGGTATTAATTTTAAATAAAACTAACCACTTTCAATATCTTTTTCACGCTCGTGAGTTTTGAAGCCTGATTAAATGTATGGATGTTTATCATCCGTAGAACTCCATCTTCGTAATATAGAATAATAATATTTCATTCCAATCTATCGGGGCCATGACCCCAAAGCAAAAAAAGTATATATTTTCAAAGTTCGAAACTCGGAGATGGAAGGTGGCTAATTTTTGACATTACAGGTTATTCCACTAGAAATATTCCCGATTAACCGTCACATTTGTCGTCTGTTATTCAAAGGGTTACTGCGTTTCCATTAGTAACCGTTAAATTTCATGTAAATCTCCATAAGCGAGAGACTCAAATTTAGATCAAATCGAGGGCACAGTGAAATCGACAAAAGTCTCGATTGTCGTCACGGTTCGAACCGATAAATGTATTGATTACACTCGAATATTTGGAGAATCCGTATCTTTTGTTTCGATGCGACTCCTTAGCTCACCTGTTACCCATTCCTCTATGTCGAACTCTGAGCGAATTTATTCGCACATCCGAGTTATGGGGTATATTTATTTTCTAACCCAAAGGGGAATTTTCTCCATCTAAATGAATAGCTTTCCATGCTAGCTGGACTATGAAACTGAAAATATACTAGTACTATTACTCATCTTATATGCCCCTGACACTCACTAGCTTCATCTGGCATGGGCTATGTTGCGAGGGATTGTCTTCCTTGCCATGTTTATTACCGCATGGGAAAATCGGACCATGAAATAACCCAAACTATTCCCAAAGAATAATTAATTATATCTCTTATCAGAGACAGTTAATCAATTATTCAGGATTTTCATGCGCAAGAAGTGTGGCTGACAGGTCAATGCGTCAGCCAGGTGCGCTAACTCGGAATATGGGAGTGTTTGCAAAGGTCGTTCAACCTGTAATTGTGAGTTTACTCTCACTTTCTCCATTTAGAGAACAATTAATTGTCAGTCAATCGCGTGGAGATCATGAAAAATACTAACAGGACTTCGCAGTTTATACAAAACATTTTCGTACGATTTGGTTCTTGAATCATTTATCGACATACGATCCATCCTTGTCTGTGTGGTCAATCGATCTCGAGGTCATCCGGTTTTCTGAAAGATACACTGTATTGGAAGAGTGCGCAAAGCAAACTGTTTACTTTGTATTTGGCATCATCAAATTATTTGCTGATATCATCAAATAAAAAAAATTGATGAAACTAATCCCAGAAAATACAACGAATCTCGTCTGGCCTTCGCTGGTCGCGCTGTACAGTGAGATCCAGCATGAATTATTAACACTGAATGAAATTATAGACAAGGCTGGAACGTTCGAACTCGTGAGACAAACCATTTGCGGTTTACACTGTGGAATACACATTCCATTAGTCATGGTAATTTTCTCATTACTGTGACAGAAATAATTGAATATTAGTTTTAATAATTTTATTGTGTTAAAAGTGGAAATGTATGAGCAATTATTTTTTAACAGGGAGTAACCTTGCAGCTATATACCTTGTATGGTCCCTGCGTTTCGCAGTACTTTTACGACCGTTCGCTAAAAATACACGCGCCAATGTAAGTGACTAGGAAGCATTTCCCATGTGAATTAGGGAATGATATGAATCTTTCATATTGACCAGTTAGAAAACTTCGACATCCCGTGGGTCCGCTGAATATGTCAGAATCTCACCTGATTGATTAGCTGTCCTCTATCAGCATCCGCGGTGTTACCTTTATTTACCACCTCAAAAACACCGAGATCCCGTGGTCGTCGATATACACTCCGCAGATTGTTCCAGAATATGGCCTCTGACTCGTTTGCTACTTTCTAATCGCCTGACACGTTGTCTCAATCTTTGATACATACATGACGACCATTTGTATAAACATTTTATGTACGCTACTGGCATGCATAGTGTATCATGGAAGAATCAGCCCAAGCCAAGCTTTGTCAATTTGTTAACTACAGTCCAGCAGAGAAATAAATCATTTTGAGATCAACAATTGTTTGGTCGGCGTGTTCGCATGACCAGTGACCATCTTGGTTGTATAGTAGTATGAAATGCGACATTAGTCCAGTGATTCATTTATTCATCTATCCGTCACTCGCCGGTAATTATTTCAGTTGAAAAACTCGGACCCTGTATGTAAGCATATACTTGATCACTCTAATTATCTTATCATACCAAACTATAGCAAAATACCTAACAGAAACGCACACCCTGATCTCAATATTATTATTCCTGCTTATGGCAATCAGTCACAGTGCTATAGTGAATCAGATAGCGCACTACATTCCTGATATTCGAGGGTGTAAGACTCGCAACAAAGGGGAAATGTAAACGTTTCTCGATTAATAACAAGTGTTGTTTACTGATGGGTATTCTTTCACCTACCAAAATACAACTTGGTTTACGTAAGAGTACACGAATACAATTTTGAACTGGATGAGAATCGGTATAGCTCAAATGTGAAATTCTACATCATGTACACATGTAACTAGTTTAGTTTCGAGGTGCTATGTTCGCGCTGTGCGGTGTCCAGCGTGATTTATGATACGTCCTACCATCCGCTCCTTCCGTGAAACACACTGACTTCATCCAGAATTCGGAGGAGTGGGATGTAAGCTGAAAGGATAGTCATATTTATGTCGAGGCAAACTCGGACAGCAAATATATTTTGTTCTTTGAGAAGCCCACATTCGAGAAATGGTGAACTGGTAAGCCAACCGAATTAATTATGGATAACGTCTGTGGCATATAACAGGGTTTTCAAATCAAAACCATTTCGGTGGCATTCCGTCGTTAGTAGCAAAATTTTGATTTGAAAAAACCTGTTAGTAACTACAAAGGAACGTCACCATCTAATACACAAAGAAGATGTTATCCAAAATAAATTCGAAAAATTCAAAAAACGTCATGATACAAGCGTTTAATCCGTCATTCAGTATTCAGCCGTCGTCCAATTAACCCTACCAGACCTGGGGGCCAAAATGGCTCGCCTACGAAACTTTCTGTGCTATTGCCTGAACGACAGCAAAATTGGGAGCTGCCACTCTGTGACTTTATAGTTTATCATCTTGGGGTCATTTTGAGTCTATTTGCATAAACTTTCGAGTAGAGGATCATGGGTAAATTCAACATGGCGACCACGTGGGGTACCAGAAAATGATATTTTCGTCATTTTTCTAAAAAAAATCTGCTTTTCCGCGAGGAAAAGCAAGCAAAAACTATTTCACATCACATTAATATTTATTAATTTATCATGCAGATTTTGCGGAGAAATTGCATGACTGAAAAGTTCGTAAAATCTGACCGAAAAATGATGTTTTTGAAAATGACGTCACTGTGAAGTCATCGAAGCGTCCATCTTGGATTTTTTTCCATTTTCTGGTAGAGTTTGACCCAAAGGTATACTGTGGTAAGTTTCAGCCCTCTAGCTCAAGGGATAAGAAAAATAATTAGTGGGGCCGAAATGACCCCTCCCCAGGCCTGGACAGGTCCAAAAAGCAAAGGCCAGATTGGATTAAAAATTGGATCAGTGTCAAAAAGACAGCCTAGTGGAAATCCTAATCTACGAACTTTAACCGACAGGTAAGCTAGACATACAAATGTGATTTAGTGGTTATACACGACCAGCATTTAACAAATTTAATAATTAATTAATTAATTAATGTATATATAAGTTAGACAACGAATACTCTCCCATTATTGATAATATTAATATTATCTAGTATAGAAAAATAATTAGCGGGGCCAAAATGGCCCCTCCCCAGGCCTGGACAGGTCCCAAAAAGCCCAGGCCAGATAGGGTTAAAAATTCGGTTTATGCGTCCATAAATCAAAGCCCTAATTCATGTAACAATATCAGCATCAAATAACAAAACTCAGTAGTAATAGTATGCATAAACATAGGCTACTTACCTACAAGAGAGAAGCGGTTAGAAGTTTCCAGTGATGCCGCCAAGACATCATTAAGTTCCAAAAATCAAATAAGAATCGTTGATCAGTATTCTTAATCAATATGAGTTTCGTTGTAAAGCCTACGATTATTGAGACTGTTTGTGCAATAAAATGTTGAAAAAGATGTGGTGGTGTTATGTTACGTTTACCTCGCTTTGTGCTCTTGGAGTAGCCTTCCTTGCAACAGCTACACATTCCTCTAGTAGAGCGCCATCACTGTCGGAAAGATAGCCTATTGGATCAGTGTCACAAAGACAGCCTAGTGGAAATCCTAATCTAAAAACTTTAACCGACAGGTAAGCTAGACATACAAATGTGATTTAGTGGTTATTCACGACCAGCTTTTATCAAATTTAATAATTAATTAATTAATTAATATATAAGTTAGACAACGAATATTCCCCCATTATTGATAATATTAATATTATCTAGTATAGAAAAATAATTAGCGGGGCCGAAATGGCCCCTCCCCAGGCCTGGACAGGCCCCAAAAAGCCCAGACCAGATAGGGTTAAAAATTCAGTTTATGCGTCCATAAACCAAAGAGCTAATTCATATAATAATATTAGCATCAAATAAAAAAAAACCAGCAATAATAGTATGCATGAGCATAGGCTACTTACCTACAAGAGGGAGGGAGAGAGGGAATTTGGCTTAATGTCACACTCAAGTTTGTTTCACTCATATGGTGACAGTCAGTTTGGTTGATGGAGTACCTACAAGAGAGAAGCGGTTAGCAATTTACAGTGATGCCGCCAGAACATCATTATGTTCCAAAAATCAAATCAGGATCGTTGATCGGTATTCTTGATCAATATGAGTTTCATTGTAAAATCGACGTTACCTCATCCATTACCCTATCCTTGCTATAACCGGAAGTAACCCTATTCTAGATAACCCTGATATACATACGGCTTACAACGTTGGACACACCGGTTCTCGTCAGATCACCGAAGTTAAGCAACGCTAAGCTCGGTCAATACTTGGATAGGTGACCGGATGCTGTACTGGCTGGGCTGATCATTGTCCAGGGTAATAGGAACTGTGAGCACTCTCGTGTTCTGGCACATGTCGGCACCGTCGTGATATGACTAAAACAATGTTGAAAACGACGTTAAGCCATACCACTCACTCACATGGGAATGAATGAGGTTCATGGAAGATGCGGCTGTAAAATGCAGTCAATCAGCAAAGCAACATCCTGTGTATATTGTCCAATCAGATCACTTGTTTGACGCGAACGTGGCATGTTATCAAGTGGACGCGGACTCCTATGCAAGATGATGAAGATTTCGCCGTTGACTCAAAACGAAACCTTGACGTGGTGAAGATATGTTACCCTGGCATTGAGCCGGTTGAAAATTTCTTGGTAGAAGAGAATAGTATATAGGAGGGGATACAGTTTGACGATAAGAACATCATGATATATTTCCAGTCTCGCGGAGGAAGAACTAATGGCTTCACTCCTTTACCAAGAAATTAGCTTGTACTCATATTGATATTTTTCAGTTTACGTCAGTCCAGATTTTGGTGCAAATACAGTGTTGGTTAAATAAATTTTTTTTTGTTCGTGGATGCGGAAATACGTTTTAGACGACAGCAGGTAACTGAATGTCTGTTCTGAGGCTTGTATTCATATAATTCTCACAGTGATGCGGGGGCTTGGTGAACTTGAATAGAAAGCATCAATGGTCCAGTTGGAATCTTACCGCTGTTACAATTCTAAAACTGCAGAGCCATCTGTGATAATATTTTCAAGCTGAATTCATTTTACACCTCATGACTATTTCAGCCAACGCCACCAACCGTTATCTAAACAGTTGGAACCCTTGAACCTGAACCCCGGAATAAATAAAACATATGCACGGCTAAATATGATGTTAGCGTGCGAACATGTGTACGATTGCATTTTTCCGTGAAATTATCTGACATAGATCAGCAGTGATTCTATCTTCCCTGGTCAGCTCAGTGAAAAAATATATTCTTGATAGTAATCCGGCAACATGAACTTGTAGTACAAGATATCGGTTCTTCAAGCAGTGAAGTCGTCAATGGTTCACAAGATTCATGATCTTGCATAAAAATTTTCATGTATTTTCATTATATGACAGTTTCTTCTACGACTTGTCGGAGATTTTGTTTCTAAAATTTTACTATTTTACCTCTTCCATTCCATTTTGGTATAATTACATACGTGTTCTAATTTGCTAGCGTGACAGAACATAATTGAGATGCAATGCATATGACATGATGTTGTTATAGTCTTGCATTTATCGGTTGAGTTTGGCACTGATTGATTCAGCCATTGGACAGATCGTAATGAGTCCGCACTATGTATATCCCCGGTCGTCTGGTGATATATTATCTGGATTTGGCACATTGCCGATACGAGGAACTGTTCTGGTATAGCCTTCATATCTATTGGCGTTATCTACATCTCGATAAGTATATCGACATGAAGCTAAACATAGAATTTGTTATGATCACAATAACGTATTCGTTCGCAGATTTGGGCACCGTGGAGGCGATTATTTAGACTGTTTGTGCCATAAAATTTTGAAAAAGATGTGGTGGTGTTATGTTACGTCTACCTTGCTTTGTGCTCTTGGGGCAGCCTTCCTTGCAACAGCTACAAACTCCTCTAGCAGAGCGCCATCAATGTCACAAAGACAGCCTATTGGACCAGTGTCACAAAGACAGCCTAGTGGAAATCCTAGCCTACAAACGTTAACCGACAGGTAAGCTAGACATACAAATGTGATTTATTATAATTAATTAATGTATATATAAGTTAGACAACGAATATTCCCCCATTACTGATAATATTAATATTATCTAATATATCATTGTCTCTCATAAAGTATCGATAAATTCGTCTACAACATATCTTATGTGATTCTTTGCCAATGACACGTTGTGAGTTTATCTACCTCCATTTACCATGTTTAATGTTAGAGAACATGATCAATTACATGAAATGTTGTATTCGGAATGGAGATTTGATTCTATTGATAAGTCTCATATATACGAAAGTGATATACAGACACTGCATGCACCTGAGTATACCTGGATACAGTTCACTGTTTACCTGTACCAGGTTTATTTTTCCCGATGTTTCGTGTCACAATTACATCATCGCAATTTGCAATTGAGACATCATGGTATGATAGAATTCCGACAGGCAAAAATGCCCAAGTGAAGTGCCTGTGTTAGCCTATGTAATACCATACCGAACTTATCGCCCGACCGCCCACCCTCTTTTTCATCGCCTCTACATAAGCATCACAATTGTCCAACCATACTTGTGTCTACATTTCAGCTCGACTGTAGAAGCTCAAATGCGGAAGACTAAACCGATTAACCTATCTAATAATGCATTAGACGTTTCAATATTTTGTCAGTATGAGATATGAACATTAACTGTGTATCACTAGACAATTTGGATGTACTGTTACGTCAGAACCAGCAAAGCGGACCAAATAATGTGTATGTTTTAGAATTAACGTCATCCGTATGTAATCATTTTGAATTTTTTTAGTCCATGTATTTAGCACCATATAACTCGTTTTACAGATACATCACCTGTACTGTCAATGACGAACAGTAGAACACCGTGAAACACGTTCTGAGTTGATGTAAATAATGAAGATTGACGTTTTTACAAGTCGACGATAACCAGTATGTTGCAAACAAACGCGGTGAACCACGAAAAGAAAAATCGATGCCAGGAAACTAGCTCCATACGTGTTAAAAAACAAAAACTAGTGTAATGTAGTGCTAACTGGCGGCGAAACACCACGAAGTTTTGTGGAATGATTTAACCTTAAAAACGACACGAGTGACGGACGTTGAATACATGTAAACAATATATCTATGAAATCTGTGAATCGAGATTGACAGGTTCGTATCTATGACGTGGATAGCGGGCACTGTCAATGTAAAACACACCAGCTGATTATGTGAAATCAGAAAACCAGTTCAATATAATTCTTGGATATAATCGTAGTTATGAGAGAACAAACGTAGGTCAGCCAAAACGGGCGAACTATAATATATAATAGAGAAATCCAAGAAATTCTACAAAGTTCATGAATGACATCTCGAGCACCAACATAGATGTTCAAGTAGGTGACATTATCATATGAGGGTGGACTCATGAGCTCGCCACAACTTGTACATCGAATGCTGGAATTACCATGTTTACAGGAGCTACCATGATGGTTTAAAAAAGCGTCTAAATCACTCTACCCGTGATGACTTATCTCCTTGTACATAAATTGTCTATTCGTCCAGTGATCAAACTAATAATTTAAATAATAAATACGAACAGTATTGTTTCGTCGTGTCATGCAATACTATATCCCGATGATCAAATATAGTGCGATTTTTTTCAACAATTTTCTAGCAGTCATCATATTGGAAACCGTTGGCACTGCAATGCCAATGAGTAGAGATTGTATCGGTTCATCTGATTCTGGTGAATCTAAAAGCTAGAAAACGAATACATTATTCAGTATTATAAATGGATGATTGAAATGGTGATTGAAATGGCCAACTTAGAAGACATGTGTTACATACCATTTATTGAATATCAGTCTATGTACGACAAACCTTAGTTTGATGCCGTTTACAGAGTCTTTTATATAATGTACAGCTATGTACATAACTGTATTCTTCATTACCTCGTAGTAGTAACATTTGACTATGGTGCCACCTCCCCCCGCTCACCATCGCAAAAGACCTGTATTGAAATGTTAGAGAGGGATCAAAAGAAATCTGAAATATTCCACTCATAATACATAAGCTTCCGTACGACAGATAGAGAAAATAAAGGCTTGGTGCGAACGGACGTTGCTTAATTAGGGACGAGATAATATTTATTCTTGTATTGTCTAAATGTGGGTCCAAGGAATTGTTGGTAGGTTTCATAATATGTTGGTGCGTGTGGATTTGAGAAAAAGTATCGCATTACTCTGATGATGATGTTGGCCCAAACCGTAATTAGAGACATCCTTGATCCCTATATCTACATGCACGTTATGACTCTCCGCTAATATGAATGCCCTGCTCTCACTAGTACAACACGAAGAACAGGAATGCAGCTTTGATGTACAAATGCTCAATGGTGAGTTCATTATAGTGTTATTTTATTCATGAAGTTTTGAATTATATACGACTCACCTGTTTCGGTAAAAGCATTGAATTCAGATAGTGTTTGTCAGTTTGGAATCCAGTTCAATGGACTAGCGTCAACAGAGGGTGACACCGACAACTGACAATAGGGTCTCAATACCGTGTGTTAATGTTGAATTAGAGAAAGCTCACTGCAGAGGTATGAGCCGAGTATCCAACACACTGCGCACCTGATACAATTCATCAAATACTCCATCAGTCTTCATTTTTATTCGAGCTCGATTCGCAAACGTGGTAGATGACAAATGATATTCAATTATATTGCTTATTTCCGATGGCGCATAAAAACAGAATATATATTTTTCACTGATTGTGCAGCTTATAAGTTCTTGGAACTGGCTCTGAAACAGGCACCTTATTATATTTAAGACTTCTGTTAACAAATATGCACGATATCGCATATTCCCGCCAACATTTCCGTAATATGGGCATAATACGTGAATTCCTTTTGTTAACTGGCAATTGTGTGTTTCAATTCATCAAGTGATTGGCTTTTTGCTTTGGAGAGTGCACACAAAAATGTGGAGTTCAGTCATATGGACTTATTTATTTGCATATATATCTGGCGACCCTCAGTCAATGTTATCGCCGTAGTATGTCCCGGAACTTATCATTGTTAGCCATTTATATTCACCTACCATGCCTACATACCAGTACCTGACAGGGAGGAATTTCAAGGTAAATCCTTCGAGAAATGAGGTCCTATATCTTTATAGAAGTGACTTACTTTCACGTTGGGTCTACAGCACTTAAAACAATTAAACGAACATATTAATTAACTATTGATGGGAAACGATATTCCCGATCAATTTGTACATGGCGCGTTCATATCTCACTTAGTAGCATTCATTGGATCCTTTGAATACTGTGAAGATTTCAAACACAGCACATTTATTCGGTGTGGCTATATCGTCAACACCCCATAACACATGTGCAGTATTGTAGTGACCATGATGCAACATTGTACCGATCGTGCAACAATGTTTGGTGATGTGGAATAACGCTATTTAGTTACAATGTTGCACAATACTATCCTAAAGAATCAGAGAAACTATATTAACCCTACCAGTCCGGGGTTGCGGCATTACAACCCTCTACCAAACTTTCTACTCTATCTCCGAGATGACAAAAACTTGAAAGCTGACACTCCATGACGCTGTAGTTTATCAAATTGGGGTCATTTGTATAGGTTTCCGAGCAGAGAATCGTGATAAATTCAAAATGGCGTCATGCGAGGTACCAAAAAAGTGATGTTTTCGTCATTTTTCTACAAATTTCGCATTTTCTGCGACGAGAAGTGAGCAAATACTCTTTTATTTTGAATCAGATTATTATTTACCAAGGTATCATGCAGTTTATGCGAAGAAAGCACGTAAATACAAAATTCTGACGGAAAAATCGGGCAAACAATGCCCTTTGAAGATAACGTTACTGTGACGTCATCATAGCGGCCAGCTTCATTTTTCCCAATTTTCTGAGAGAGCTTGAACCTAGGGTATAGTATGGTAAATTTCAGCTCTCTAGCTCAAGGGGTGAAAGCAATATTTGAAGGTGCCGAAATGCCTCTCTCAGGTCTGGACAGTTCCCAAAAAGCCCAGGCCAAGTAGAGTTAAAGAGATCGTTTCTTATAACACAAATTACATTTCAGGCTCAATCACTTTTCATCAAACTGGAATTCATCATCGTTGTCATCATCGCGACATGACTTTTTCTAACAATTTGCATAGAAACAAGCTGAGTAGCTAGCAGGTCCTCCGCCAAGTAGCCTGTTTGAGAGCGTACAGCATATACCCTTCCAATATCTCCTTAAATATAACTTGGGAAGTGGATATGTGTATGTGGAAGGAGACGCTTATCTGGAATTGTTGAGACAAGTTGAGGAGGTTTGGGAAGCAGTAATGGGTAGTGTAACACTGGAATGCAAGTCTGTAGTTGTATATGGATTTGTGGACGGTGAGGTTTATACATCAATAAGTGGAACAGATCTCAAAATATCGCGTTCACAACACAGATGGGTATAATATGGGTGAGTGAAATGCAGGATGGCCAATGGCAGCCATATTGGATTACATACTACCTCAATGAAAAATCAATACCAATGGCCATCTAACTGATGTGAAGCAAATTCTCAAGTTTGAAGTCAATCGGACGAATTATTCTCAAGATACCGCGTTCACAAGAAGATGCAGGACGGAATCCAAGATGGTCAATGGCAGCCATCTTGGATTACATACTCATTCAATGAAAATCAATACCAATGGCCGTCTAACTGAGGCGAAGCACCTTCTCAAGTTTGAAGTCAATCGGACCAATTGTTCTCAAGATACCGCGTTCACAAGATGCAGGACAGACGGAATCAAAGATGGTCAATGGCAGCCATCTTGGATTACATACTACCTCAATGAAAATCAATACCAATGGTCGTCTAACTGATGTGAAGCACCTTCTCAAGTTTGAAGTCAATTGGATGAATTATTCTCACGATACCGCGTTCACAAGATGTGGGACGGAAGGAATCCAAGATAGTCAATGGCAGCCATCTGGGGAAGATGGTAAATGGCAGCCATCTGGGATTACGTACCTCCATGAAAATCAATACCAATGGCCATCTAACTGATGTGAAGCATCTTCTTGAGTTTGAAGTTGATTAGTCAAATTGTTCACAAGATGTGGGACGGACGGAATCCAATATGGTCAAATGGCAGCCATCTTGGATTATGTACCTCAGTGAAAAGCTATACCAATGGCCGTCTAACTGATGTGGAGCACCTTCTCAAGTTTGGAGTCGATTGGTCAAATTGTTCTCGAGATATCGCGTGCACAAGATGTGGGACGGATGGAATCCAATATGGTCAATGGCAGCCATCTTGGATTACGTATCTCAGTGAAAATCAATACCAATGGCCGTCTAACTGATGTGAAGCACTTTCTCAAGTTTGAAGTCGATTGGTCGAACTGTTCTCCAGATATCGCGTTCACAAGATGTGGGACGGATGAAATCCAATATGGTCAATGGCAGCCATCTTGGATTACGTACCTCAGTGAAAATCAATACCAATAGCCGTCTAACTGATGTGAAGCACATTCTCAAGTTTGAAATTGATCGGTCAAATTCTTCTCGAGATATCGCATTCACGAGATGCGGGACGGCCATCTAACTGATGTGAAGCACCTTCTCAAGTTTGAAGTTGATCGGTCGAATTGTTCTCGAGATATCGCGTTCACAAGATGTGGGACGGATGAAATCCAATATGGTCAATGGCAGCCATCTTGGATTACGTACCTCAGTGAAAATCAATACCAATAGCCGTCTTACTGATGTGAAGCACATTCTCAAGTTTGAAGTTGATAGGTCAAATTGTTCTCGAGATATCGCGTTCACAAGATGTGGGACGGACGGACGGACGGAAGGGCGGACGGACGGCTAGCATTTCCAAGTCCTCCCACCACTTCGTGGCGGAGGACAAAAATGACAGGAACGCCACACAAACATGTGTATGTAAGGGAGGACAGCACACACAATGTAATTTTCGGTTGATGTTCATTTGTTCCATCCCACACCACCTTCCACAACACCGCGTCACCAATTGAAGAATACGGTGGTAATCGCAGGCTATGAAACATGCACTAGAAAGACAAAAGCTGAACCGTCTCAGATGTTTTCAAGTGTGCCAGCCAAATAAAAGATCCAACACATCTGTATTGTAAGCAGAAGTTTGATTGTTGTAAGGATGTATAATTCATTGAGTCCCGAAATCGTCATTCATTCGCGATAATTTTCTCGATTGAAAACAATCGATTAAAAAAACAACAACAAAAAACAACAGAAAAAAGCTATATGTCCAGGGTGATCGTGGTCAAATCATTTACCAGCCCCTCGCACCTTAGAAAAATCGTGACTTCGCGAAAATGTTACAAGACGCGAGACCGATACTTCGAGACGCTCGCTATAGATAATTGTATATATCAATTAAACGAATTCATTTCATACTTATATGAGAGTCTGATGGATTTCAGACTAAGGTCGGATCTGATGTATACATTACATGATACACTTGAAAAACACTGGTGTAGATGTGGACAATTCACGTGGCATGGCATCAATTCACAGGGTATCGCTTCATTCGTGAGGCGCTGCATCAATTCACAGAATATCGCATCCAGGAAAAGCAAGACGCAATGAATCGAACTTTAAGTTTAATCGCTTAAAATTAAATTCGCAAGTTATCGTATAAATTCAAAAGGTATTACATAAATTCACAGGTTTACGCATCAATTTACAGAGTTTCGCATCAATCAATTCACAGCGTTTCGCATCACTTCACAGAGTATCGCATCAATTCAAAGGGTATCGCATCAATTCACAGAGTATCGCATCAATTCACAGGGTATAGCATCACTCACTATCGCGTCCCAGGGAAAGCAAAAAACGGTGACTCGACCTTTCAGCTGAAACGTGTAAAATTAAATTGAAGTGTGAGGAGTTATCGAAGACGCTGTCGTAAGGGCTTCATTAAAATTGATTGCCATAGCATTGTCATCTGGGAAGCCACTAACGATAACCTTGTGAATGCAGAAAACGTTCTCTGGAACAGGAAATCGATTCAGGAAGCGAATAAGAGTTTTTTCCTCGAAAAACACTTTCTTCGATTGAAAAGAAATAGCATTAACCAGGTTTTTGGTCAATAATATCTGTCATATAATATCCGGGGTCGTTGAACAACAAGATCAAGCCGAGTTGAATTGATATAAATTTTATTATTCCTGCCTTCTACATGTTCGATATATACCACTGAATATAAGAATAGTCATTCGGTTATTTGATCATGAAACCGCCTTTACATAGAGGTGCTTCAAATAAAGATGCAGATATTCGAGTATCCCGGTGTTTCCTCAAACTTTTCTCTCCAGTGAACTACATGCCTATTTCTTGCCCACCGATTTCCTGCAGAGGTGTTACAATAGGAGATTTCAATCAGCAAGGTCTCCAGCAATAATGCCGTGCTCATGGCTGATTGGATGAATTAATTCCAGGCATACAAATCCGTAATGATAACATATACTTAACAGGTTCTGTCAGCGAGCAAAGTGCGGAAGAGTGTAGCTGTTGGAGAGCCTGATTTGAGTACAGTGATATGCGTTATTGGTGTACAGGATATCATTGCCTAAACCGTGAACGTTTGCTTCTCAAAACCACACATTTTTATCGTTAGTCAGATCTGTTCAAAGGAAACGACCTTTCTCGACACCCAACACGACATGGGAGATCATATCAAGGGTGGTAACTCGACCTGATCGACAGAGAAAACAAGTGTTGAATAGTTTTGAATAAATGGGCCCATGTTTTTAAAAGTCCAGCCAAGAAGAATCTAATCTAAATATGATTGTGCCTTCTCTCGTATAAGGGTACAACTTAATACACCTTCAAAGGCGAAACATTTTCTGATGTAGCATCAATTGATAAGAATCCCATGCTGACACATGCAACCTGACGGTGGGTGGCCCTGATCACCAGTGTACATTAACATACTGTTTTGACCATAATGTCGAATATACTTGCATAAATAGGGAAAATCATAGCTCAAAACGTAAGCTAAAATGTTGGGGATACCACAGAGCAACACGCTCTAAGTACAGATAGACTTACCCTGGGTTACAGTATCAGGTACATGAACTGGAAAAGTTGCCCTCGTACATGTATGTCCGAAGTAACATGGCATATTGCAAAAGTTGTACCAAAGTTTCCGTATGGAACATTTGTTAATAAAAGTTGTCCACGTCCACCTTCCTTTAAGATAATTAGACAAATTTTGATGATATTAATAAGCTTGAATATCAATTATCTCGATCATGTGATGACGCAACATGACGAGGAGGGCGGGACACACGTGGATGTGGTGCATGTAACTAGGCGTCGTATGTCCGGATGGAGAAATCCGAGTGTGTCTTGATATGGCCAGTGAATGCTTTATTTTGGAGAGCAAAACAGTTAAAAAACTTGACTCCGCTTTGGGCAATTGCCTAGTCTACAGGATCATGATTATTTCTGTGCTTCATAACAAGCAAAATTATCTGTAATTAGAGACAATAAATATAGACTAAAATGTGTAAGGATTAATTAAATCACTCATGTGAGAACAATGGGACACACGCAACAGCAGGGATTGATCTGAGAAATAAAGCTTTAGTGATATAGGATTAGGTACATCTAAGCTTGCTTACATGGTATCGGGTCACTATATAGGGTATAGTATCCGTTCACAGTGTCTCCCACCAATTCACATGCTATCGCATCGAATCACAGGATATCGTATGACATCACAGGAAAACATCAGAAAGCGTTTGTCACTGTGGTCATGTTGAGAATGTTAAATCGTTACCGTGACTTTGCAAGCTATGGTAACATCAAATTACAGGTTCCTGGACGTTTACAGGAACGTTTTTTGGACAATACGCTGAGTGACATTGTTCACGACCACGATTCATCTTTTATACAAGTTCCATTCCCATGGTCATACATGTATGTAGCTCTCGTAGATATGTAGTGCGCATATAATAACATTGCTTATGCAGTTTGAGCGTATCCAAATTGTAGCAATGTCTATGACCATAGTACGGAATTGGAATGACTACATATAGCTTGTATTTGAACAGGAATGAACTTGGGTGAGTTATTTTGGCACCTGGACAGGACTTTCACAAGAAATCAGAGGTTTTGAGAAAAACAATATAAAAATTATACTCATCTGTCAATATTGATTCAGAAATATAAAGTACGGTTTTTCATCTGTATAGATGTAAATTACCCCCCAAATGTAAATTGTTTTAATAATATATAAAACTTATATTTCACAAGAAAGATCTGACCGAACCGCGTCTCAAGATGTAAGGCCGTGGAATTTCTGAGCAATCCCCATCAGAAAGGATTCATTGGCCCTGGGAAAATGCCCTGATAGGATCTGATCTAATGGTCACTTTCAAGAGCACGGGTTGTCATTAAAACTGCAACATCACCCTCTTCAACTAGGAAATATCGTTTATGCATGATTAATTATAAACAGAATGAAAGTAAACCACTTGTTTCAGCCTGTTTCAATGAACAAATTTATCCTTTGCCACCTGGCACCTCAAATTTATGCAAAAAATAATCTGTTCCGGCGTGAAACCAACACCCTTTTTCTCTGTAAACATATGAAATCGGTTTAGAACCAAAAGACCTATAACTATTAACCCTATCTGGCATGGGCTTTTTGGAACGTATCCTGGCCTGGGGGGGGGACGAAATGCCCCCCTCTAATCATATTTCTGACCCCTTGAGCGAGGGGGGGCTGAAACTTAGCACAGTAAGCCCTTGGAACAAGATCTACCAGAAAATGTAAAAGATTCAAGATGGCCGCTTTGCTGACGTCACAGTGACGTTATTTTCAAAACGGCACTTTTTGGTCGATTTTTCGGCCGGATTTTTCGAATTTTTTATTTATGCACTTTCTTCGCAAAAAAACTTCGTGGCGGAAAAGCATAAATTTTGAGGAAATATGACAAAAACATCACTTTTCTGGTGCCCCAAGTGGCCGCCATCTTGAATTTACCCATGATCCTCTGCTCGGGGGGTTATGCAAATAGACTCAAAATGACCCTAATATGATAAAATATAAAGTCAAGAAGGTTCAGCTCTCCATTTTTTGTAAAGGGGGTACAGACTTCATATGTTTACGAGCAGAAAAGTGCGCTACTTGCACCGCAAAATAGAGATGATTTTACTTCAAGACACTGCTATTCAACCCCCCCCCCCCAAAATACGCAGAACATACAAGATAATATACTTCCAGCTATCTGAAAATTTTCTTTCGCACGTTAGATTTCATTTTAGCACTCCAAACTGTACCTGGTCCTTTGGTATGGTTACCATCGAGTATTTTTCCGTACATCGTAACAAAAGTCTGTCAATTGACAATATACCTTTACCACAATATCCCCCTGAGACTCTTCCAAAATCTCTGAGTATAACTCGCGGATGTAGATGAGGTTGTATAAAGTGGCAAGTAAACTTCATGAATAAAGTATGATTTGTTATCCCATCTATACATGCAGGTATGAAATTTTAAAAGAACCCACACAGTTTGCCTCTGCCTCGGTGGTTACGATTACCAAAAAGAACACTGGCACTAATACAACATGCGTGAATGTCATGTGGAAGAATTTATGAGTAGCACGCATGTGAATCATATGTATCACATGCGTGCTATCCAAGGCATGTATCTCATATTAGTTTGATATTAGGTATGGCAAAAGTAACAACTACAAAAGCCATGCATGTCAGACATCACTTCACTCACTTATGCAGGTTGTACTATATACGCATTTGTTTTTACACAATAAATTTCTCAAACACATGTCTGATGCTAGGAAAGAAGCCCATGTGTGACGCATGTCAGCTCAAATATGATTCGCGCGATGTTCAGCTTTGCCTGTGTAACCTTGATCTGTTTGCATTCTTTCGTGTTCCATCGCTTCCCCTCGTGCAAGAAAATTCTTGGGTTTCTGCGTGATAACAAAACGTACCCGAACCGAGTATGATTATACAAGCCACACTGTTAGAACGATATGGTACAGACGCGACAGACCATATCAGTTGTGGTCAGACGAACAATCACTGACATGGTCAAACAGCGATTTGACCAGAAAATTTATGGTCTGTCGCGTCTGAACCATGAAAGTTATGGTCAAATTGACAAAATCCTTTTAACAGTGTTGCACTGGCTGCACGCTGGAGACGTGTCAAAAACTGCTGACTTTCGCCAGTTTTACTATGTTTATTTGGAACAGGACTTTCCTTCGAATATCGGAAGCACTTTAGTCTATTTTGACGAAATTTCGTGACGCTATTTTTAACTCGGGTATACACATGTTACGTAGACCAAATTGTGCAGGGGTCCCAATGGCATCCACTCGTAATTCTCTGGGTGGAAGGAGTCTTTCTATTACTGGCTACCCTTATTCTTCAGGACCGAATATGAAATGGATCAACTAATTCAAATCGAACCTATATGCGGACACCAACCTGAAGTCTCTTCACATCGGTATTTTGAATATACTTTCTCAATACGACAATTCATCAAGGAAAATGCTGGAACACGAAGACATGACCACGCCGATACGATACAAATTGGACCGAGTAACTTTTATACTTGTCGGTTGCGAGCAAGATCTTTTCTTGGTTTGCTGCTCCAGTGATCAGCTGACCTAAGACCACTATTACAATTTACATTGACGACCATGTTAACGTAATGGTACCTCGCCGAATTCCTATCTCAGTCTACACTTCCACATTTTGGCAAGAAATTCTTCAGTTCAAGTGCTACATCCTGACAATCATATTGACAGGTGTTGCTCAACTCGATTTTAGTTATGCGCGCTCGTACAAAATGACGCCATACTTTTGGCCTTTTTTCTGCATAGAGAAAGCGGTGCACAGGCACTCATATAGTCTCCCTGAGCAACACCGTATTAGGCCAGGAGTTAAAATTGAACTATTACAATTTACATCGACGAGCATGTTAACGTAATGATACCTCGCCGATTTCCTATCTCAGTCTACACTTCCATATTTCGGCAAGAATATTGAGCGAAGCTGAACACATGTCGTACTCAAAACCCCTTTTACTGGGTTTCGATTATTCTTCGCAACAGAGGCAGAGCAAAAAACAATTCTCTTCTTTTGGAGAGGTTGCCTAAAGGGGTCAACGGATCGGGACTATTTTTAATAGTGGTCTTATGCCAGCTTATACTGCAGGCGAGCAACATCACACAGAATATGGTCGCCATTGCTGAATTTATTCCCATGCTGTTAACCGATTTTCCTTAGATGGTAGATAAGATATGATTGAGAAAAGTCAAAGACCTAATATTCTAGAAAAAGTTTGCACTTTTATTGGCATAAAAACGTAATGGGTATTTGGATACATCGTGGGTGAAATGTATTGTTCTCATCCTACCACTGAGTGTGTGGAGTGTTTCATCGCATTCAAAACTCTGTGCAAACTGTATAGTTATCAAAGGCCTCGGCAATTTTCCAGCTCTATCAACTGAAACACGATACTGCGAGTGCAATGCAACATCAAGTCCTGGGAATGATTACTAATTTCTACTTAATATTGAGAAACACAAGTTGTCAAATGAAATCTGTATTACCTCGGGAACGTGAGCTAATATAACGCTGCAATACACGCGAACTGTTCATTTATGCTGTTTAGCCGTAAGGATGAGTCAAGAATATATTTTCATTGATCATATGAGTGCAAATTTCATTGTCTATATGATAATCAGTTTTATCAGAAGTTTATAGCGCCAGAAATGTGACTCCCGTCCCGACAAGATAAGTCGCTCCCCACAAAATTCCCAAACAGCCAACATCCAGGTATTCATTGTGCGGCACAACACAGCTATTGGATCTGTGAGCTGGCCGCCACGAAGTAATATCAACTATGCATTCCAAACATACTTGAAATCAAAAGTGGGAAACAACATTCTTTAAATTATTTGTTGCCCATTACATCAAAAAAGATACTTGCTATTGGTGTGTACGGCGTCCATGAGTAGACATGACAGTTGCTGCATTTATTCTGATGCCTACATGGTATTCCACATTATCAACATGCATACCATAAGATGGAGATCTGGTATCCAATATATAATCCGAACTGTTATTGACAGGAAAATCCAGTGAATATTTTTGTCCCATAAACATTTGAGGTGTAAATCTTTTTCCTGATTTACTACCAGTCGTTTTATTGCATTATATTATATATATTTATTGAATACTATGGCCAGTTTCGGGTTCATCATCTAAACGTACAATAATGTAACAGGTGTAATATCAAGTCATGGGGATAAATACTAATATTCTGATTTTTATTCAGAAAAACAATTTGTCGGGTGGAATTTATATCACATCTGGCGACGTGGGCGAATATAACATTGCGATCCACTCAGACCTGTAAAGGACAAGGTGCAATAAGGGTCCAAAATGGCCCCGCCTCGGACTCATTTTAAGAGCATGGATTCGAAAGAACATGTTATCGGTCACGTTTAACCAGATTTTCACAGATTCAAGATCAGCCATTTTGGATTTATGACGTCATAAAGCAGCTGTTGATAATGTCCGCATAAGAAGGGGGTTGTGTGACTTGTTAACGGTTCTGTGACTTATGTCACCAATTTCTTCAAAAAAAGTTTTCTAAACGTGCCTGAGATAGTACAATACCATGTTTCAAGTGAAATAATGATATGTTATATCTCGGTATGAAACAAACTGAGTTCTTGTCCGCTTTCCAGATAAAATGCTAGAATACATCAATTATTTTTTACTATAAAAAACTTTTTATACCTCAGAGTATGAAACTGAGAGTTCCTACAAATAACGCAGAACCATTTCCCCATGGAATAAAATCAGCTGAAAGAAAATCGAAAAGGGTACCGGCACACTGTAGTAGAGTGAAATGTTCCCTCTCCATACCCTACCCAACTCAATACTGGAATAAAACGTTATCATGTTAACTGAAAAATATATAAACCTTAGAATAGAAAACTGAAAGTTTCTACAAATAATCCCGGACCATTTCCCCGGGGAATAATATCAGCTCGAATAAAATCGAAAAGGGTCCGGCACTCTGTAGTGGAGTTGAATGACCCCTCCCCCTATCCCGCCCAAATCAATACTGGAATAAAACGTTAATATATCAGCTGAGAAGAGTAAACAAACCTTAGAGTAGAAAACTAAAATTTCTTAAATATAATCCCGGACCATTTATCCATAGTAAAAAATAAGTTCAAAGAAAATCGAAAAGGGACCCGACGCTCACTAGTGGAGTTTAAATACCCCTCCCCCTAATCCGCCCAACTCAATACTTGAATGAAACATTACTATATTTGCTGAAAAGGTAGAGCAGGAAACTGAGATTTCCTAAATATAGTCCCGGCTCATTTACCCGTCGAATAAGATCACCTAAAAAAAATCGGAGTGGGGCCCGACACACTTTAGCAGAGTTAAATGACCCCCCTCCCCCGCCCGCACACACACCTGACATTAACGATTATATTGGTATGGTTTACTTGGTGAGAATGACCTAGAATAAGAATGAGGGCTTTGACACAGTCTGGTCATCGTTACAAGCGTCTAGTCCGTCATTCATAATCCAGCCGTCGTCCATTAGAGAATATCTGCGTCCATAATCCAAAGACCTATTCCATATTCCATATAACAGTATTAGCACCAAATTCAAAAAGACAATCATTGTATACATAAACATAGGGTTGTTTCCTGCAAGAGAGAAGCGGTCAACAGTTTTCAATGATGCCGGCAAGACATCATGATGTTCCAAAAATATCAAATCGTATCGCTGATCAGTATTCTTAATCCATAATATTCGTTGTAAAGTCGTCATCTAAAGAATGATGTATCTCGGTCACGCTTTGATTGTGACTGTTCATATGAGTGCCATGAGGATCTTGAAGTACATGGGTTCATACGGCCCCTAGCCCCGGGTTATGTGGAATTAGACACAAGTTACGAAACGTAACGCCATAGATCTTGCACGCTACGCTCGTATTTTGCTATCAGCATGCGATATGTATCGCCAAATTTGAGAAACTTTGAGTGGAGGCGCTTGGTGGAATAGCCCTGTTTTATAAGTTTCTACAACAATGTTTTGTGACGTTGATTAAAATCATCACATTTAACACAGGATCTAGCAAATGCTACTAAGCGAGATATGTATACGCATATGCAGGTCCCACTGGAATATTACTATCCAGAAAGGGATAGTTTACGATGTCGAAATTGTAATCATCTCTTTTGTCATAAAGTCGACGAGAGAGAATGCCCGCTTCATTTTATAGAGATAGAGATCTAAATAAGATGTGCCTGTAGGGCTATCTGTAGTTTCCTTCAAATCCAGTGAAGGTGGATATATATCCTTCACTGCGTCATTTATATAGCGATTATCCACAGCGAGAAGATCGTCTATATAGCGTTTGGTGAACTTTTTTGGTGACGTTACTTTTTTGCTTTTTATCTGATGCATATGTATAAGGAGTAGTAATGGAAGTCGGTATTGGTACAAGAGATATATATATGATTAGAGATATCTCTCAACCCAGGGACCTGCCTTTTCACTCCTTGTAAATTAGCATTGACCCCAGTGAAATAAGTTCGTGAAAGTGCACCAGCGAGCTGCAATTCATCATATAATTAGATTTCTATCGTTCCTATCACTGAAGTGGGCCAACATGAAATGACGTCACCAAACCAATGCTAGTTAATGTCTCTCGATTGTAAGTGGACGTATGGGAGCAATGGCTCTCGCATAGACTTAATGGTGAAAAGTTCCAAATTCACTGCAGAAGCAAATTATATACTGTCGGCTTTGGAAGATATTGAGTCCACTAAAAGGGAGAAATTCCCAGATCCACTGTCATGCCTTCAATCGATTAGAAGTAGAACTTCAACTCATCCCACCATCTTGAATATTCTACAGTTATATGACGACAGATTGATCTTGTGTTTTGTTGGTTGCCTAGTCACGTTGGCATAAAAGGTAATACTGAGACTGATAAAGTGACTGAGTCAACTCTAGATGATGAGATTGATCCTGTTGGAATCCCATATAGCGATTTCAGAACATCTATCTGTACTTATGTGAGAAAGCTATTTCAATCTTTATGGGATGCTATGAATAATAAACTTCATGAGCTCAAAAACGCTCTAGGCTATACTCATCTGAACAGCCAGAATCATTTAACACGATTAACTCACGAACATTTACTAAAAAAAAGAGCCAGTCTCACGGTGTATTCCATGCCACGAGTATCTCAGAGGGAAACCTATTCTTATCGACTGTATAGGTTTGAAAATTGTAAGAGATTCTTTTTATCAAGCAGCTACTTTAGGGGTCACGTCCAATTAATCGAGGCACTTTCTCGATGCCTTCGAGATGGATCGAGAAATTTCTCGGCTGAAACCGGGAGGGCAGAACCGGGACCCCTGACGACAACTCCCGGTTTGCTCCCGGTTCTATCTCGATCGAAACGTCCCGGTTTTCGAGATGGTTACGAAATTGATCGATAATCTCGAAGTTTCCCGGTTTCAATTTGTTAATGTTTTGTTGCCGTTAATTTCGCCTATCTTAACTTCTCGGGCTATTAGAGTGTTGCTCTGGTTACATATTATAGGGATGCTCGTCGCCTACGTATATCGCGGCCAAAATATAATTCAGAAAACGAATTTTTTATGATGTTTTCAATGTTATTCATCGTTTATTCGATATATCTATGTCCTGAGGTTTCGCGAATCCAAATGAACGGAAACTCTGATTTATCTATATATGAATTATGAATATATAATTTAGTGAACTGCTCTCACATCGATAACTGATTGTTTATCTGACAAGTATCCGTCGCGGAATAAAGGATATCAATTGGAAATGATCTGGATAATAATGGTATGGAAGCATGCGTTAATTATTGTTCTATATTCTTTTTTTGAGAAAACATGAATCGTTTCAGCCGAAAAATGAAAGCTATGTTAAGAGCTTGACTGGTGAGTCACCTCGGAGTGTAATATGTTTTATAATTTGGTAGTATTCATTGCAGATTCCATTTTTTGAAAATTACTCTATTGTGATATAGTTTAAATAAGGAGATTATATCAACAACCTTTATTTCTGACATAAGCTTGCCTGGAAGCGGTTAGCGGAAATACTGGCAATCGGAACTAGAGGTGTTGATAATTCACACCACAGTCGGTCTGTGGAAACCCGTTCGTCGGCTTGAAACAACAGCGAAGGGACAGGGGTTAATTTTGAATGAGAAAAACTGAAACAACATGCACTGTTGGCGGGAGCTTGATAATTTACTCACGTTGTATTATTTCTTGCCGATTTCATATATATAGGAAATTAACCAAATAATGGCAGTATAATTACTGCCCAATTCAGAGGGCAATCACGCTTTATACCAACGGTTACATACTATAATCAATGCCGCGTTTTGTTTGCCCGAAAACTTCGATCGAGCGTTTATGTTTATATTCTCCTGTTTTCAGTGAATTACCGGACGCTCCTGTGATCTTCGTAGTCTCTTTATTTCCGAATATACGGGGGAAATCCCATTCTGATCAACTTTCAGAGGAACATATAGAATTTTATCCTAGACTTGCATAATTTATTTCAGTTCGCAGTTCCTGCATGGACGTATCTTATAAAGTGATTCAAATTCTAAAAAAAAAACAGGTTCAGAATAACTCAATAATAATTCATAACGTTTAGAGGAATTGCGCTGTCGGAGAAAGTATGCGACTACAGATCTCTAGACGGAATAACAAAATAATATTAAATGATTCATGTCCAGTCTAATTCATTTAAATGCATATGTATTCGCCGATATTAATCTCTCTCCGACAGACAATATTTACATCAAGCATACGCCTCCTGAATGCTTCAAACTTTCATTTGATGACATCTCGATTCCATTCTCGAAGCATGTTGAGTTATTTCGAGGAGGATCGAGATGGACTTGCGCTTCGAGAGAAAACCGGGAGCAAACCGGGACAACAATCGATAGAGATAAACCGGGACCCTTCGAGACGGGATATTTATCGGTTTTACTCGTTTATCGAGAAACCGTCTCGATCGATTGGACGTGACCCCTTAGAAGGTCTTTTTAGTCGGGTGAAAGAAGACTGTTTCTTAGGTTATTTGAGAGAAATCACTTTGTTGTATAAGTTTTAATGTGTGTATGTCGCTGTATTACAACGCATATAAGGGAAGTGGGAAGAGGTGTCGACATACTGACAGAGCCACATGACTTCACAGTATAGTCTTCTGGTTAACCTATTCTGAAGCACATAGCCCAAGAATCTAACGATTCGTGATATGTATTGTATCTCAGGTACGCTTTTATTGTACCTGTTCATGTGGCAACTTGGATGACATGATCACACGACCCCTGGCATCGGCATAAGCGGTATTAGATACAAATCTAGAGAGCTATGATGGAAATGCTCTGACAACTCGTATATTGGTAATTGGTAAGCTGTGTCGCTGTGACAACTCGCGCATTGGGGATTTGTGAGCTGTATCGACGTCAGATGAAAATGACGGCATTTAACACAAAATACTAGTCTGTAAGGCCCGATGTCGACCCAGCATCAACTCCCCGCAGTGCCAACATGTATCAAAGACCAAAACGTCTGTACAGGATGCGGGCCTCGGAGACGAAACGTCCACCAGCAGAATCTCGCCATGTACAGGTAAAAATTACAACGCATATAAGGGAAGTGGGAAGAGGTGCCGACATACTGACAGAGCTACATGACTTCACAGTATAGTCTTCTGGTTAACCTATTCTAAAGCACATAGCAAGAATGGAGCGATTCGTGATATGTGTTGTATCTCAGGTACGCTTTTATTGTACCTGTTCATGTGGCAACTTGGATGACATGACCACACGGTCCCTAGCAATATAGCTGAAATATTGCTGAACGCGACGTTAAAACTTCACTTTTTTTTTCTCTCTCTCTCTATTCAACTGAGTTGAATGGAGGTATGTGTTTCGTTGTGGTGTACCTTGAAAAACCGATTGGTAATTGTTAGATTATATGTAATGTCACAGTGAAAGGCAGTGACGGCATAGAAACAGAAGTAGGTATACGTCTGGCAAATGTGAGCAGTATGCTTGTCACTGCTTTCATTTTCTCTTTCATTTATTTCTAATATTTCTATCATTTTTTTTTAAAGGAGAAAGGGCACTTTTGTCAAAAGGGTGGGTACGCCCGCCCCCCCTGAACGCCCCCCCCCCCCCTCCGCCTTCCCCTCCTCGATACATTATCTATACGAGAATCATTCGTTTATATATGGGCAATAAGAGTAACAAGTTTAACATCTTTCATATGAAACTAATTCTGGAAAATTTAATTAGGTTTGACTGTCTGTTTAGTGTATCTATAATATCAGTGTTTAATTAAACAGGCCACTCGTATGTTAATTTCAGAAGCCATGAAACTTTCTTCAGTTTTATCGCGTATGAAGGAAATCATTCTTCAGATGTATTTTTTTATAGACTTGAGTTTCCTATGAACACTATTTATGTGAAATTCGGTATCACCACGTACTAACAGCGTTTAGATGTCCCAATGTGTGCAACCGAGCATCAATTTTGACATAAATTTTCTCTATGCAGAATTTGTCAAGATTTCAAGACCTGTTTCTTCTCTTTCTCCAAACGCTTTACACACTTTTCATGAATCCTGCTGTTTTGCAGGCGGCACTGGATAGTGACGTCAAGCGAGGTCGGCTCAAGCTACTTACAAATGTTAACTCAATGAAAACTGCACACATAACAAACTATATTCGAGAAAGACGCTGCCAATATCTATCCGATTTTCATTCTGGTTAGTGATTATTAAAGCCGAAGAGATGCCCATTTCAGAAAGGTATAGTCTGAAAAAACATTTCTTTTAGATCATGGCGAAATATTTACCTAACAAGCGCTGGATGAGCGCAAAGACCTACGTCGAGGCAACAGGGTCCGTAGCGTAATACATCACTGAATAACATACGGCCGGATGCCAAGCTCAATTTTGCATTTGTTGGACGTTAGCTTCATCAATGGTACTTAATCTGGGATTGAGGGTTCCTCACTAGCATGTCCAGACAGGGATGTGAAAGTCACATTCCCAGCAAATAATTTTTGTTTGATTTGACGTGCTTGAAATATTGGGGTGTGGAATAGAGTATATTGATGGAAAACCTGGAAAAGTGCTTGAGACATTAGGCCCCATCCCACCCCCACCTCCCCCTGAGAGGATCCCCTCACCCAAATCCCCTCACCCAAATCGACACGTTAGCGGCAGAAATGAGACACCGTGTGCCTAGTTGTACCAACTTGCTTGTGATTTTGTGCTATAGGCCCAACACAGCAACACTTCATATTTTGTATGTGTACAGTATAGCATCATCATTGATGAGAGAATGCTCTTCAAAACACACCTGATTTTACCGACACTTCGTTCTGATCTGTCCCAACATCATATGATGAGGATTCAATGCACTCGATATAATTTTGTATACTGGTGTTACAGGTCACCTTCGCCTTCACCTTACTGTATCAATGACCATGGACTTGTACATGTATCACATTCACATTGAATGGTGATGGCTGATGAGGATATTGCCCCTATGGAACAAATGACTGGATTCCACGCAGCAAATATTTATTGTGTAACAGTGAGAAGAAAATTAATTGTATAAACATTCCAAGCCTCATTGAACACAAGCCGCACCATACTTGATATGAATATAACGCGCGTACATTAGCTCGCTTGGACGTCGCTTAGTTAAATATGGACAGACTCGCAAAAATCTCAAAATTTTCAAAAGCCACAAAAATGCCCTCAGCTTGTACAGAGTAAGTAAAAATACTTATGTACAACTTGATGTTTAGAAATGACTGTGTTGAGCGGTTCTATTCCCAACTTCTCTTTTATTCTATGTCATAGAGGACAGGGTTTGGTAGATAATTAAAAACTGTATTAACTCGGCTTCACACTTTAGAGAATGACTTTAATTGAGCCAAAGATGAAAGAGAAATACACTTATAAAAAATCTATTTAAAAAAATATCTGTATATATGTTTATATTAATTTCCATAATTTATTGAAAAAAACTATACGTAGGCTTCGACCACCCAATATCACACAGGCCAGGCAACTGTGAGAACAAGTGAAAGATACCCATCGAGTTGAGCGGATTTGCAGATAAACAACAACAAAAAATTTCACTTTGTGCCTCACGAGGCCCTTCTCCATAGAGTGCATCCCAGTTATTTTTCTAGACTACAACAACAACAGTTTTTGCCTGTATCACAGTCCGAGCTTCCGATGACCCTTCAACCTTACCCAGACGACGGATAATTTTTGACAGATTGTCCGGCTAGGTTGTTGATCGGATTCACAGATCATGAATTCCACCGTGACGGAATCACCGTTGGGAAGACTTTTTCTTTATTCAAAGTCATGTACTCGGAAGTTCCGTGGTCATACCCATGTAGTTTCAAGTTTAGTTTGCTATTCTATATGACATCTGTTTACGGATCCATGAAAAATCTACAGATGATCCAGCATTTTCAGTAAATCATGCTTCGAAATGTTCGTGACGGAATCACCTGAAACGGACATGACTCTTGACTAGTGTTGCTTGTCTATTTTTTTGCTGCTCTGTTTCAATCTGACTATTCTTATATGACATCTCTTACTAACATACAGTACCCAAGGATGATAAGATTTTTTTCATCGTGAGAAAAACGCGACTGGATCATCCCAGGGGTTAAATCTAGTCCGTGACGGAATCGACAAAAAATCGTGATGGAATCACGAGTGCGCTTTTTAAATCTTATCGATAAAAGTGCTTTATTAATTACACATTTTCTTCAAAAAAATATTCCTAGAGTGAATTTATCTCTTCTACTTAGAAAATTAAAACTCTGATCTCTTATTTTTACTAAGGTATACAGCTCCCGCCACATGCATATCTTTTCTGTAGATGTTTCAAAATAGTATAGTTTTCAGTAAAGTGCAATTTTTCTTCTTTGGCAATTTAGAATTTCCCGAGTTCTTCATGTTAAAAAACTGCGGGAAATATATTAAAACACATCTTCTCTATTATTGGCTTGTTCCCGGAGATCATAGGAAGCGAATAGAACAAACAGCATGCTAATATAGGGTCTACGACAGAATGTGGAGTGAATTTTATGCGAAAAAGGGCTGTTTAGCAATGTCCGCTTTTCCGTGGAATTCATGAGCGCACGATTGAAGTATCATGGGAAGATATATATTTCCAGTCGCTATCTCCCCCCCCCCCCATCTTCAAACAAAAGGAAAAGAAAAAGCCGAGAGAGCGCCTCGTGAGGCAGAGTTATTTTTCCAGACTACAACAACAACAGTTTTTGCCTGTATCACAGTTCGAGCTTCCGATGACCCTTCAACCTTACCCAGACGACGGATAATTTTTGACAGATTATCCGGCTAGGTTGTTGATCGGATTCACAGATAACGATTGAAGCATGGGAAGATATATTTTTTCAGTCGCTATCTCCCCAACCCTCACCCCCCCCCCAACTAAAAAAAAAAGAAAAGAAAAAGCCGAGAGAGTTCTTCGGAGTTTTACGTTTTTGACCTCTGACTTTGAATTTGACTTCTCACTTCCGACTCGCATCCTGGTGAATGCCACTCGTCCTTTATCTTTTTGCCGATTCAGAGATTCTCGAGGAAGTTTCCAATTATACTATCTGGAATGCGAGTTTTTCTTTCGTGAAAATTTACTTTTTATGAAAGCGCAGGTTTGTCTTCGTCGCATGCAAAATGGTACATCTTCAGAAAATTTATGACCTAACCCGAAGATCACAAGATCATTGTTTAGCATCATCAGATAAGCAAGAATAGTGCGATCAGACAAACATGCAGGCGAAAGTACGGTATAATTGACGTAATTCGTTGTTTTCCGCGTTTCAATGGTTGATCTTCAATGCAGAATCTAGGTCAACTAAATTTATGTCTGCTGCTTCAAACGAGTAGGCCATAAATAAAGTTCAACGTTCAGTTTTATTTTTTTAACAACAAAACTTGCATAATGATAGCAACAAAAGTACATATCATAGGGCGTGTGAACAGTACTATGTAGTGAATGAAGAACAGAAATGCTGCAACTGCCTTGCCCTGATCAAGTACATGTCACGCTAAGAACCTGGGAGAGGTCATAAATTTTCGGAAGATGTACCGTCTTGCTCGTCGCATACCGGCCATCTGTACCAGCGCGAATTTAGTACCCTCGAATAAAGAGACCCGGTAGAAGCGCTGCAAAGGATACACACCTTTTGTGACGTAAGCAATCATTTGTGTCCAGAAACTTTTCAAAATTTCGTCGGGAACCATGGCAATCCCTATTGGAAATCACACGAGTCGTGGGTTCCCCATATGACAATTATTTGGCGGGAGATTTCACGTTGCGCTCCTAGACCTCCGTCTGATCGACGGAGGTAAAAAGAGGGTATCAATTCGTCGGGATTTTCTTGCGATGTACCCATGCTTGGCTTTAATCATTTTCCTTAGAAGCGCTTCCATAAAATGCAAACTTATAGTATATATTCCCATCTAGATTATTATAGGGTTATGAAAATATACATCTGATTTCTGTTTCTTCAGTCGTTTTCTTTTAATGTTTAAAAAACGTGTACACGATCTTCGGCGAATTCTGGGAGCCGAGCAGCCTACAGATACCGACAGGTTAAAAGCTGCTGACGCACGACACAAATGTATATCGGCATATAATCGAGCAAAACACCAGTCAATATGGTGAGTAATTGTTATTTTAGAAAATTTAGGCTCCCGAAAATTGTTGAAAAGACTCAAATGTCGGCACTTTCACTCATCAGCTTTTTCTAAAATTTTCTTTTCTTGATTATAGATAAAAGTACCTCACGTCTTCATTATTTAGCATCACGTCTTCATTATTTATTAAACAGATGCCAGTATGTACGATTTGTTTACACAAGTCAGTCACTCCAACATACTCGACATTATGTAGATCCTATTTTTTACAAAATCTACGATAGACGATTTGACATAAAAAAAACTACATTCGATCTGCTGAACCTCAACAGCGAGATAAACATCTTACTCCATCTGAAGGGGAACTATGCTGATACTGTTTAAAGGGGATCATCAATTTAAAACAATTTAATCACTTTTCACATGTCTTGATCACAATCATGACAGTTAACTATACCCATTTCTGAATAGAAATGTCACAGGACCTGCATATGTAGTATACATATCTCACCTGGAAGTATTGGCCAGATCCTATCCAAAAATTCGCCATGCAAGGCTATACCACCAGACGCCTTCATTCTAATTTTTCTCAAAATTCTGTGATAAGTATCGTACACTGACGGCAAAATACTATCGCATCGTTCAAGATAGCCGGAGCTGCATTCCTTAACTTGTGTCTAATTTCGCCTAAACCGGGGTTTGGCGCCATTTGAACACCATGCGTTTAACATGTCCATGGTGTTCAAGCAAATGGACGAAATCAAAACATGACAGATATGTTATATTCTTGAAAACGAATTAGAATTATTTTCCTTTGGCTAAAGAATACGTGTCATTGAGAAGATCACTTGCTGTCATCACTGGGAACTTTTGATATTTCACTTGCGCGTGTTTTCCTAACTTTATATTAGCTTGTTTTGGCACTGATGCTAATAAATGTCGTACTAAAAGATCTTTCGTCTCTGAAACATTTGCATAATGGAAAGACCGCATAAACAGCACTCTAGAAGAGAATGGTGTCCGTGCGTTCCAATAAAAACTTGACGTGGGTTTCTAGAGCGCCACTTCCTGCTTAGCATGGAATCTTTCATGAAATTAGGACACAATTAGGAAGCAGATTTGCCTTTCCTCAACCGGATACGATGGCATTTGAACTTTCTGATCGGATGGAAATATGAAACATTTATTTGTTCTTTCGGGAAAGCTCAGAAGTATAGCATTTAGAATGCAACATAGCATGACAGCGATTGGCTTCCTCACGCCTGATATAGTGTTACGAAAGCTGCTTGTCCATTATTTAATGTAGCAGTGTCAGGAAGTTTCTTATTTCCAGAGGATCAAGCCGGATTTAGCGCAACTCGTGTTGACAGGCATTATATAAATGGATCTTTTAACGGATAATGAATGTCACCCTTTGTCATCTCGTTTTATATTCAAATCTGTTCACAAAAGAGAGAACATTTTCCGCTCGCTACTTCATCTCAAATTAACAATTTAGTGAAATGAATTTGGCGGGGGACTCGGGCGCAACAGTTTCATATCAGTTCACATGGAATTGTCCAGGAAATAAGTACAATGCATAGGAAGTGGGTTGGGATGTTCTCAACTAGATACTCGTGGACATTTGCACACCCTAATGGGTTGGAAAGCCGCGAAGTAACATTTAGAATGCAATGTAGCGTGACAGCGAATGGCGTCCTCACTTAAGCTTGATATAGTGTTAAAAATGGTGCTTGTTCGTTCTCTAATGTGACAGTGCCAGAAACTTTCTGTCTCCAGAGGATCAAGCTAGATTTAGCACAATATCATGTAGACAGGCATCATGTATAATTGGATGATTTATCAGATAATGAATATTATCTGCAAAGTTCATAAAGACAGGGAGCGAATTTTCAGTTCGATACTTTAATGAAATCATTGAAATATTGTACTCGAGTTTCAAGCCATTCAACATCCAGCCTGGATATAATTATGGATCCAGTGTAACAAGAGATCTATCAGCACGGGATAAAATAAGTGTTTGTTGTTACCTGCTAGGTCACCTAATCAGTCGTTCTAACATATTTTAACAACACGATATACAACAGCCAAGCCAGTTCAACAAACTTTCATATATTTACATGAGAGCAAAGCGAATTGATAGTTTTCGTTGTATATTCTATAGCTCTGGCATAACGGATAAATTTTTGGCGCATCACTAGTCGTTGTGAAAATATAGTGTTATATAAACTCATTAGGTGAATAGTAATTCTCCACTTCATAATATGTAACACATTTTGTCAAATGGATTCTATAATACCCTAGACGAGGAGAGCAAAATATTACATCATAATCCACTCGCATTTTGCCAAATGGATTTTATAATACCCTAGGCGAGACGAGGCGAGCAAATATAACATCATAATCCACTTGTTTATTTACCAGGGAAGGGCAGCCCCGAGTCCATCGGAAAGTATCAACCCTGAATTGATATGCGTCAATTTGATTGTTTATATCAGATCCATGTTTTATCTATGCCCTGGACCATGGGATCAGACTTAGCACTTGTTAATTTATAGTAACTCCGCCATAACATCAAGTTACTTCATATCTCAGTACTCAATTTATATTCCAACATTGTTCCTTCCACAATATTGTTATATATTATCTGCAACATGTTCTGTTCAGCTAGTGATATATGCGATTTTGTTGTCGCTCTCCACATTTACCCTTGGATGAAGACCGGAATTTGCCGGAGTCGGATTTTTACCTCTACGCAACAGTTTGGTCAATAAAGTAGTAGTTTGTACGATACAAACAAAAAGCTTTAATATCTAACTCCAATTGGCGCAAACGTTTTGTTGTTATATTTTACAGCACACTGTCATAGCTGTAGATGAATACAGTGTAATGAGAACTTCAATAAGGCTAAAAACTGTAACATTGTCTTTTTCCGTTAGGGAAGAAACTTAAACTTTTGCACTGTTGTACCACAGATGGCGTTAATTCTCCACCACCTTGCACCGCAGCGACCTGTGGCAGTTACAAATGATCGTGTTGACCCACTGTGTAGTGGTAAAGGGCAACTGTCCTCGGCAATAACTCCATATTTTCAATATATCATAGCACAGAAAACCATGTTGATATATGTCCGAAGGGACTCAACTAGACGGCCACCAGGTGGGGGTGACATAGTGGCAAGAAAACGTAGCTACTTGGCTAAGTGATATATGCGACAACGGACTTCTGGAATGCACACGATCGACTCCTGAGTCACAAGTTACAATTTCCAATGACAGTATGGTTTTGTTCTATACAATAACAGCTGACGTGGACCTGAGAAAACAATATTCACTGAGGTCGAAGTATATTGGCCTATTACATCCACAAAACAACACACTGATCTGTACAAGATGAATATAATTGTTTTATTAACTGAACCGCCCGCAGTTAGAACATATAGCACATTTTGCTTTTCTACGATCTCGGGCTACCTATGTTCATAGACTGAGTAGACACGCACGTCTCACTTAGCCAATATCTATATATCATATTTATGGATTCAAGTTGGAGTCAACGTGAAAAATTATCACACACCACCTGCCGGTGAATGGTCCAATGAGGAAAGAGTAACATATAATAAATTTTTAACTCACTGTTTAATCTAAGGTATTGTTGTCGACATCTACGCATCGGCGTACGTCTTTTGTTTATCTATGACATTACCATGGTACTAACTATATCATCTTGCTATATCAACTATATCGTCTAACGTTTACACAGTTACAAGAAATCTAACCGGTCCAGCCGCTGGTAGGATCCTAGAATGCTTTGTTATCCGTTCTGTACTATGTAGTTGTCACAGCGAAACAGCTCACCAATTACCAATATACGAGTTGTCAGAGAATTTCCATCATAGCTCTCTAAATTTGTATCTAATACCGCTTATGCCGGTGCTAGGGGCCGTGTTGTCATATCATCCAAGTTGCCATGTGAACAGGTACAATAAAAGCGTACCTGAGATACAACACATATCACGAATCGTTAGATTCTTGGTTTGTGCTTTAGAATAGGTTAACCAGAACACTATACCGTGAAGTCATGTGACTGTCAGTATGTCGGCACCTCTTCCCGCTTCCCTTACATATGTTGTAATTCCAGAGGAAGACACACAGATCGACGCCTCCTCTGTGGACATACATAAATAGGTATGATTGACGGTGAATTGAGTGCATTCTTTTACACCGATAGTCACGAACTCTGTGATGCTTTTCTTTTGAGGCTCTTCTAAAAAATAGTACGCTTCAATACTGAGCAGTCGCATGTCACAATATCGTCACAGGCGCCAGATCTCTGATACCCGCGTTTTTGAGAAATTGGCTGAAAAATGAAGACACGATCACACGATTTATTAATAGCAATTGGACTATTTCAATGCAATTATGTTTAATATTGAGAGAATACATGCCTCCATTTCGTTATGGGCCTCAGATCCGACAATCAGTATTACGCCGTCTTCCACGAACAATATGTCTGCGTGAACCATCGAAATTTTAACGATAAACGTCACCAATTCCAAACTGGCAGAAAATAAGAATAGAAAAATGAGCCAGTTAATTAATTTCCGATGCCTACATGTACATGGTAACCAATTTTCTTCTATACGGTACACTACACGATGGAGATAGAACAATAACGATCACATTTTCCTGTAGATGCTACTTTTTGATAGGAGAAACCCAATGGTTATTTGCGTCCCATCAGCAATTAAGGTATAAACTTTGCTCTTGATATATCTCTAGTCGTTTCATCGCATACACAGCTCTGTAAATCTCATTATATGTATTTATTGAAAGCTAAGCACACAATAATGTAACAAGTGTATTATCAAGTCATGGGGATGATTACCAATATCCTGCTCTGAATACAGAACACAATTTTTCAAATGGAATGTATATTTCCTCGAACGACGTGAGCAGATACTACATTGCCATCTATATATTTACATATTTTATTTACTGGAGCAAAAGGCCCGACCGCGGCTGTTAGGATGTATTGAGAATGAACTATTGATGCTCATGTAAGCGTCAATGTATTTGTCTATTTGTGATTCAGTTTATCTATGTGCAATACCAACAATTTTCATATGGAAATAATCCGGCTAAAACTACCGTGTTCGTGGAAGTGGGCTACTTGTGCTACAGTCTGATACAGACACAATTTACAGGCATATATTCTTCCATATCATTGAAAATATATATATCATTGAGAATTTTTGACCGCTTCACTCTTGCAGGAAATTAGCCTATGTTTATGTATACTATGATTGTCTTTTTGAAGTTGGTGCTAATGCTGTTATATGAAATAAGTAAAAGGTCTTTGGATTATGCACGCGGATATTCTTAGTGGACGACGGCTGAATTATGAATGACGGACCAGGCGCTTGTTATTTAAACTCTAGTATGCCTGGATTCTGCTGGTGGACCATTTGTCCCCGAGGCCGGCCCCTGCACATCCTAAATTCATCACGGCTACAACACAAGGACATATTGGTAAGACAGATCCGAGGAACCTTCGTGCAGGTTCCTCGGCCGAGTCTCTAATAGTTCGAAATGCACTAAGACTTTTTCAATCCAAATGACAGATATATTTCTGACAGCAAAACAAGGTCACGACATCAAACCTTGTAACATTGCGCTTGATGATTGTTTAGCATGCGATATTCTACATGCGATAATTTTAAGGCTTCCAAGGGTGAACACCGTGGATGTCCATTCTTTGATACTTCAGCTGCATTTAGTTCCGCGTTAACTGCCGAATCATATTCTGTAAACTCGTATGTTGATCTTAGTTGTTCTAATACAAACTGTATTTATTGAGTTTCCTGTAAGAAGTGTGGTCAACAGTATGTTGGCAAGACCACCCAAAGACCCCATCTTAGGGTGAAAAAGCAAATGCTTTAGGTAAGCATTTTTCTGGACCCGACCATGGCTGAGATAATTTTAGTATTCAGATCATAGACGTCGTCTATCCATCTACCAAGGATTCCCCCATTGGAATTGAGAGAAAAATCCAAGAGTGGGAACAATTCTGGATGCTAGAACTTGGGTCGGTGTTTCCGTATGGTTTGAACGATAATATCAGTGGGTTCGACAATGTTACAAACCGCCGTTCAAATATATTCAGTATTACCCAGCTATTTTAACCCCACCAACAGTGACATGGCAGCCATGGTTGGAGAAAGTTTAATAGTGCGTAGATTCACGATCACGTCACTTTAAACTGCTTAATGGGTTTAACTAACACACCCAATAGTATACATAGCTCACGTACAATTCTGTATGCGTTACCTTTGAGATCTTTAAATCTTATAGTCAGATATATACAACGATCTGCGTTTCAGGAAGTATAATACCATCCACAATCACTAAAGTGTGCAAATATATTCAGTATTACCCAGCTATTTAAACCCCACCAACGGAGACATGGCAGCCATGGTTGGAGAAAGTTAAATTGTGCGTAGATTCACGATCATATCACTTTAAACTGCTTAGTGGCTTTAACTAACACACCCAATAGTATACTTAACTCACGTTCAATTCTGTATGCGTTACCTTTGAGATCTTTAAATCTTATAGTCAGATATATACAACGATCTGCGTTTCAGGAAATATAATACCATCCACAATCACTAAAGTGTGTCAAGATATGGCGTACTTTCGGTTGTATCCTTCTTTGAACATAATCGAAACATCCCAGGATAGGATTTTCTTGCAACTTAACTACTTAGATAGAGGACTGGACATCATTAATTCACCTCAAATCCTGAATGATCCCGAGATACGCAGCGCCGTACCAAACTATTTTAAGTTCACAGAACCACCTTGCATTTCATATCGGTATACTAAATCTAAGCCACCAAAATATTCAATTACCCTAATTACAACGCATATAAGGGAAGTGGGAAGAGGTACCGACATACTGACAGAGCCACATGACTTCACAGTATAGTCTTCTGGTTAACCTAGTCTAAAGCACACACCAAGAATCTAACAATTCGTGATATGTGTTGTATCTCAGGTACGCTTTTGTTGTACCTGTTCATGTGGCAACTTGAATGACATGATCACACGGCCCCTAGCACCGGCATAAGCGGTATTAGATACAAATCTAGAGAGCTATGATGGAAATGCTCTGACAATTGATGAGCTGTGTCGCTGTGAGAACTCGTACACTGGGGATTGGTGAGCTGTATCGTCGACAGATGAAAATGACGGCATTAAACACAAAAAACTAGTCTGTAAGGCCCGATGTCCACCCAGCATCAACTTCCCACAATGCCAACATATATCAAAGACCAAAAGGTATGTACAATGGGCGAGCCTCGGGGACGAAACGTCCACCAGCAGAATCTCGCCATATACATGTAAAAATTACAACGCATATAAGGGAAGCGGGAAGAGGTGCCGACACACTGACAGAGCCACATGACTGCACAGTATAGTCTTCTGGTTAACCTATTCCAAAGTACACACCAAGAATCTAACGATTCGTGATATGTGTTGTATCTCAGGTACGCTTTTATTGTACCTGTTCATGTGGCAACTTGGATGACATGACCACACGGCCCCTAGCACCGACATAAGCAGTATTAGATACAAATCTAGAGAGCTATGATGGAAATGCTCGAACAACTCGTATATTAGTAATTGGCGAGGTGTGTCGCTGTGACAACTTGTACACTGGGGATTGGTGAGCTGTATCGTCGTTAAATGAAAATGACGGCATTTAACACAAAAGACTAGTCTGTAAGGCCCGGTGTCGACCCAGCATCAACTTCCCATAGTGCCAACATATATCAAAGACCGAAAGGTCTGTACATTGGGCGGGCATCGGGGACGAAACGTCCACCAGCAGAATCTCGCCATATACACGTAAATGCTGTCAAAAAGTTTGACTGGAACTTATACACGTCGGGAGGCTATAGATGTGATTGTGAATCGTTGAACTTTATCTTTTCACCACGCAACATATTGTGACTGGTAACCTTGATATAGTGGGCGATAAGGACCTAAGAACACTCTTGATGAAGGGACCTAAATTTAGAGAACCGAGAAGAATTAATCTGAAGGCCGAACAGACGATAGTCCTCTCTGCATTGGAACAGTACGTTATTGATTGGTCTAAGCGAGAAAAAGGTCTAAGCTGATTGGCTGGACCTCACCAAGAGCAAGGTCGTTGAAACAATCCGCCATATTGACAGAAGTACCCTTCCCCAAGCAAAACAAGTACTGAGAAACCTCAATTCGCAAAAAGTTCTAGCAAATATCCAAAGAACGATCGTCATAGTCCCAGCAGACAAAGCTCCAAATGATATAATATTCATATGTATATATTACTATTACCAGGTGCTGGTTAAGGAATTGAGTGTAAACATATCATTAAATACGTTTACTTACTCCCAAACTGCATTTACTCTGGAAGATTTATTTAACAATCACAAATAGTTTCTCAAGGAAATAGGTATTTGTCTTCCAACCAATCATAATGACATACCAAAAGTATACTGGACTTCCAAAATGCAAAAATCATCATATAAAGCTAGATTCATAGTTGATGCTAGATGCTGCACCACCAAGCTTCTTTCAACCCTGTTGACGAGGGCTCTTCAGGAGGTAAAAACATTTTTGGGAAGGTATTGCGCCACTTTTTCTAAAACTAATTGTTGAATGCACTTTAATAGCATTTTAGGGTGAGAGTAAATTTCATCATTTGATTACTATTGTCCCAGTCTTCCCCGGCAAAAGCATTCTGCCCCAGGAGCATGATATTGTTTTATGAAAACAAAAAACAACTAATACATACATCTGAGATAATAAATCGACATAAGTAAGTTCTAGCTTTGTCCATCCTCTCTAAGTAGTAACAAACCGGCAATGAAGTAGCGCTGAAAACTTGGTTTTTAACCAAAGATAGTTTTCACTTGTAATCAATATAGAAGTTGTAATGGGGGGTGGCTTTCTGCTGATAATAATGTAATGTGATACCAGTCCTTGACATAGGAGCTAAATGGCTTGTCCCACTGTGCTCCGTGGCCCACTGTACCCCAATCTCCCCTACTAATTGTGCACCGCTGCTGGCTGACCTATATCGGTTCTCTTATAAATAGGACTATATGTAGGCGCTTTCAAAAACCGATCATTTCAAACCCCGTTCCTTCTCATTCATCAAAGGCTATATAGACGATCTTCTCTTTGTAGTAAATCGCTATATAAATGGCACAGTCAAGAATATATATACCTTTACTGGATTTCAATTAAACTACAGATAGTGCCAATGAAGCGGACCTTCTCTCCCGTCGACTTTTTGACAAAAGAGATGATTACAATTTCGACATCGTAAACTATCCCTTTCTGAACAGTAATATGCCAGTAATGGGACCTGCATATTACGTATACATATCTCACCTAGTAGCATTTGTGCTAAATGTGACGAGTTTAATCAACGTCACAAAACATTACTGCAGAAACTTATAAAACAGGGCTATACCACCAAACGCCTCCACTCAAAGTTTCTCAAATTTTGGATGATAGCAAACTACGAGCGTAGCGTGAAAGATCTATGGCGTTACGTATCGTAACTTTTGTCTACTTCCGCTTAACCCGGGGCGAGAGGCCGTACGAACCCATGTACTTCAAGACCCTCATGGTGCTCATATGAACATTCACAATCAAAGCTTGACTGACATACATCATTCTCTAGATGACCATTTACAAAGAATATCATATGGACTAAGAATACTTATCAACGATACGTAGTTGATATTTTTGGAACATCGTGATGTCTTGCCGACATCATTGGAAACTGTTGACCGCTTCTCTCTTGCAGGAAATTAGCCTATTTTTGTGTATACTATGATTGTCTTTTTGAAGTTGGTGCTAATGCTGTTATATGGAAAAGGATTATGGACACGGAAATTCTTTAATGGGCGACGGCTGAATTATGAACGACGGACCAGACACTTGTTATCTGATATATTTTCACACTGTCTTACAATGATCACTTGCCCAGTGATATTTTCCTTCTTGCCACAATGGTATCATAAGTCAGATGGCAACTGTTGACATCTTCCTGATTTCAAATTATCGAATTGTTATATTTATACTGTCGTTTGCAAGGATAAAATAACCAGCAACAACAACAAAATGTATCCTTGAATTTCAAGTAGAATTTGACGTGGGCCTCTGGCGTACCAGTTTCTGTTCAGTTCACATGCAATTGTCCAGGAAATTAGGACAATGCCTAGGAAGTGGTTTGGGCTGTTCTAAACCAGATACTCGACGACATCTGAACATCCTAATAGGATGGAGATTTGAAACATTCATTATTTTCCGAATGCTGAGAAACTTTCATAAAGCCTTTGCAGCGTGACAACGAATGGCTTCTCCATTCAAGTTTTATATAGCGTTACGAGGGATGCTTGTCCATTATTTAATGTATCATTATGAAGAAGTTTCCTATTTCCAAAGGATCAAACCGGATTTAGCACAACTCTTGCAGACAGGCATTATGTGAATTGATATTTTGACAGATAATGAATCTTCTCGATTTATTTTTGTGTTATACAAGAGATTTTTTCCCCTTCTATACTTCATCTCAAATCAGCAATTTGCTGATTTGATTCGTTTACCCATGAATGCATGAAGGGCAACACGTTGGTGTATAAACAAGCATCCAATTGAATTCTTGCAGCCTGAAATTAACGTCCGAGTATTCATGGTATTCAATGTCAGACTAGAGACCATTAGCCCTTCAGTGTACCAAGCCATCGAGCAATTCTGGGTATAATCCTTGTTCGATTTTACCTAATACTAAAGTATTTTCACCTCGAAGCGACTGACGACCAGTCCGATGCAAACAGTACACATTCTTTGCAGCAAATCGATTTGGGAACCGAGTTTTTATCTGTTAAAGGCAGAGTGTTCTCTTCGGATGAAAAAAAATGGTAATGCGCTTCACAGTCATTATCAACTAACACGTAACATCCGGGTTATTCAATCGACAAAGTTGAGTTTTATATAATATACACCTGGAAAAAAGTTAAGCACCCCCTAATATAATGACTAGTTACACACCAATGTTAAGCTTTAGCCTGTGTCTGGTGGTAGGTATGAAAATAATGATGATCCAACAAATGGTGACGAACGTCCTCCATGGAAAATGACAAGAAAAAATATCATGAGAAGCATGTGGAAAATTTTCCCAAATGCAGTGTGTGCACGCTCCATATTTCGGTATTTAATGTGCATGGGTTACTATATTCAATCTTTAACTGTCACCATGGCACGAAGAAAGATATCAGATGCACAGAGATGGCAAATTATTGGTATGCATTCAACCGGTATGTCCTTTAAAGCAATTGGTCGTCAACTCAATATCCACTACACAGTTATCAGCCGTCTGGTGAGGAAACACAGGCAAACCAATGGCGAACCCGGGTGACATCACAACGTCAAGACAGGGCACCTCTGAGGCTAATTCGACGAGATCCATTTGCCACAAGTACTGTTCCGAAGAACCTCTGGTTGCCAAATCGCCTTTTCTCCTGAGAAGTGCCAGGTATCGGACCAGAAGGGTCATCAAACGTCCTCTCCTGAGTGATCATCACCAACTAGTACGTTCGGCCTGGATGTATAGCACGACACCACTGGAATCTGAGGAGTTGGCGAGGAAGTTATTGGTCGGATGAAAGCCGGTTCCTTCTTCATGTAACCGATGGACGCATGAGAGTTTGGAGGCAGCCAAATACATCATATACACCAAGAAACATAAAACCGACAGTTGTCTTTGGTGGGGGTTCGGTAATGGTGTGGGGCTGTCTTTTATGACTGTTAGCTTGACATGGTAACAATAAGTGGAAATCTGAATGGCGATCAGTACATCTGGGATGTCCTTGCCCCAGTCGTTGCCCCCATTCTGATAACCATCATCTGGCTACCAGACCTGTGTTTATGGATGACAAAGCTAGACCGCACCGTTCTCGTGCAGTGACAGCATTCATTCGGATTAATGCAGTGACTAATCTTCCTTGGCCCGACATGAGTCCTGATCTGAAACCTCTGGGGCACATTTGGGACATTCTTGGGCGTCGAATACAAGCACGTGAACCTCCAGTACAAAATCTGCGTGAGTTGGAAGCAGCTTTGTACCAGGAATGGCGACAGTTTCCTATGCAACGGATACGACGATTGACTGGGGGGATGCGACGCCGGGTAAAGGCAGTTATCGAAGCACGTGGAGGATATACCAGATATTGAATTGGAAAACTTTCCCTTGTTACAAATGACTTTTCATCCATTCCTTAGATGACTCTCCAGCTCCATACTTGTAACGGGTATCATTTTTAGCTCAAACAATTACTTTTTTGGTACGCCAGTGCGATCATTAAAATGATAAAGAAAACGGTCATTATTGTGTTTTCTTGTAGCCAGAACATGACCTTACATGATAGCATACAGTTTTACAAACTTACTGTGCGTGTACACCTCTGATAGCGACCAATACATACACCTTTGTAAATGTGCATGGGGGTGTTAACTTTTTTCCAGGTGTATATATTTACGGATACTACATGAAGGAAAATTAATAAGCTCTCGACACCTCACATTTTAAATAAGTGTGCATGAATATCGCAGTTTATTATTGCTAATATCAACAAAGAAATGAATACACAGTGAGATATGCCGGTAATTAAAACATATTTAATACACTTATCCAAACATTCTCAAAAACACCACTTTGTGCTATTAGAGTCTTTGGTTGGATATTTTCATTTTAACATATATGGAAAATATGTAAAATCGGCGTGAAAAATACCACCGGTTGGTTCAAATGTAGATAAGATGCTTTAATGTCTAATTTCTGTTTGCACAAACGTTTCCCAGCTGTAGATGAATACGGTGTAATGAGAACTTCATTGCTATTAAAACTTTTAGCATTGTCTTCTTCCACGAGGGAATAAACTTGAAAAGTATGTATGAAACTCCGCTCTTTCCAGCCTACTGTGCCACTGATGATGTTGGTTCCTCCACCACCTGGCTTCGACGGCCAGTGGCAGTTCCAAATGGTCGTGCTGATTCACTGTGTCCTAGTACAGGGCAATTTTTCTCGGCGATAACACCGTCTTCTCAATATGTCATGGAGTTGAAAACCTTAATTAATATTTGTTTCCCTACCAGCGAGGACAATCAACCAAACGACCACCAGTTGGGGCTGATATAGTGGCAATAAAACGGAGCTACTTGATTAAGAAATATACGCGACAATGGACTTTTACAACTTTCATAACGTTTCATAGGATCAACTCTCTCAGGAATTGGTTGGCAAGTCATGTTCAATGACAGGGTAGCATTGTAGTGTACAATTACAGCCTGTAGATGAGGCCAGTGTGTGTTTTCGCAGACTTGAGAGAGCAATATTCACCGAGGCCGACGGCCGAGGTAAGTATTGGTCTCTTAGGTTCATAGGACAGCATACTTGCAGATATGAGAAGACTAAAATCGCTTTATTATTTGAACCGCTTGTCTTTGTTGGAAAAAGTAGTAAGAATACAGCATGCAGTATACATTTTGCATTGCTCTCCACGATATCGGGACTGTTTTCCTTGACCGAGAAGACGCACACGTCAATTTCATATTGATGAACCCCGTTGTGTATGTGTATGTCTTTCGTTTGACTATGACATTACCATGGCATTAACCTGGAGATTATAACCCAAGCAGTGTGAAGGTTTTTCCAGAGCGCTAAAGTTAGCGCTCTTACAAATTATCAGGATCTAACCCGGCAGACGTCGACGATTTCAACTTGCCGTCCAGCGTTTACACAATGACAAATAATCTAACCGGTCCAGCCGTTGGTGGGCTCATCCTTTATGGAGTACGCTTTGTTATCCGTTCTGTATTATGTAGTCGTGAATTCAGAGAAAGACACGCAGTTTGACGCCTCATCTGTGATCATGGATACATGTAGGCAAGTTGGAATTGAATGCATTCTTTTACACCGATAGTGACGAAATCGACCTCTCTGTGGCCTTGAGACACATTTAAGAATACATGTCACAATTTCTGCATAGGCGCCAGATACACGTATTTTGAGAAATTCGCTGGAAAACGAAGACATGGCCACTACGAGTGGATAATAGCAATTTGACTATTTCAAGTATGTTCAACACTTAGTGGTTTCATGTCAATATTGCGATTGATCCGATATTCAGTTTCAAGCAGTCTTCCTCGAGCAGAATTTCTTCGTGAATCCTCGAAAGACCATTACATTAGACATCACGAATTCCAATCGGGCGGAAAATGAGAACGGAAAAATCCGAACACATTTGCTCCATTTATTCCCATACCTACATGTACATGGTATTCCATTTTGGTCTATGTAGTACACCATACGATGGAGATATAATATTCACGATCACATATCCATCCAATAGATGCTACATTTATTGTCGCGATATGACTGGAATAATGTTGAAATCGACGTTAAATCCTATTCACTCACTCACCCCTTATTGACGCGCGAAACCCAAAGGATAATTGCGTGTAATCTGTGTTCTTGATACATCACCTGTAGTTTCATCGGTTCCGCAGCTCTGAAAATCCCATTATTTATATGTATTGAAAACTGTGGCAGTTTCCGGGTCCATCAGTTAAACACACAACAATGTAACAAGTGTAATATCAGGTCAGAATACATGTAACTAAGGTTCTATATTATCTTCGGAAACACAATTTGTCAAATGGAATTTATATTACCCCGGGCGACGTGGGCAAATACAACATTGTCATCCACTCAGATCTGTATATTTATACAGGTTATTTACTGGGGAAATGGGAGGACCGCCGCCTTCCGGATGTATCGAGAATGAAATGCTGCTGCTCATATAAGCGCCAATGCCATTGTCTATGTGAATCAGCTTATCCATAGGCAAGAACAGTAACAGGTTTAGCGCCTTTCATAAACTAATTTGACAATATTTGACTATCACTGAATATGCGGAGTCTCGTTAAGTGGGCTACTAGTGCGCCGATGGAGTAACACTATATCTACTATGGTCAATGTTTACATAACTACATTCATTGTTTTATATTTTCATACTGTCGTAGATGGATAACTTGCCCAATAAAATTCGATGATGAAGTTATGAGAAACGAGTGTGCGGAAGTTCACGCAAATTTGATTGCTACTTTATCTATTATCAATGTTGTCGATATACACTCCGCGGATTATTCCAGAATATAGCCTCGGATTCCTTTGCTGCTTTCTAATCGCCTGCAGGGTGTCTCAATCTTTGATACACACATGGCGACCATTTGTATAAACATTTCATGTGCGCTACTGACATGCATTGGCCGACAAGCGATCACTGTCAAAATAGTGTATCGTGGAAGAATCAACTCAAGACGAGATTTGACAATTTGTTATCTACAGTCCAGCAGGGATTTAAATCGTCATGAGATCAATAATTGTCTAGTCGATGTGTTCGCATGACCGGTGACCATCTTGGTTTTATGGTAGTATGAAATGCTCCATTAGTCCAGTGATTCATTTATTCATCTATCCTTCACTCGCCTGTAATTATTTCAGTTGAAAAAACTCGGATTCTGTATGCATACGGATACTTGATCACTCTAATTATCTTATCATACCAAACGATAGCAAAATACATAACAGAAACACACTAACTTGGGATCCCTGACCTCAATATTATTATTCCTGCTTATGGCAATTGGTCACAGTGATATAGTGAATCAGATAGCACACTGCCTTCCTGATATTACAGTGTGTATTTCCGTTCAAAGACGCGCAACAAAGGGGAAATGTAAATGTTTCCCCATTAATAACATGAGTCGTGTGACTAACGTCACAGAAGCTACGAAGTAGGGTAGGCATTAGGACTCCGACGCGTACTGAACTTTTGGAACCCCCCCCCCCCCTCAAGTTTAAATCCTGCCGATATTAAAATGGGCACAGCCCAAGTCAGAATCACCAGTGATTTTCATAAAAAAATAATCAGAAATTTTCATCAAAAGTAAGTCAACCCAGAACTTGCTGGCAACAGTCCCCTAATGCACGTTCATGCCAAAAATCAAGGTTCTAATATCAACGGTTTTCCTTATTTTGCCGACGAAAGGACTCGGATGGACTCATTACCAGACAAATTGCACACGAGAGCAATTGAAAAAGCATTGAATATAGCTTTTTCGGTTTACAACCCAGTCCAATGGACCAGCGTCAACAGCCTAATAGGCCACAGAGAGTGACACCGACAGAGTAAACTGACAACAGGGTCTCTGTACCGTGTGCTCATGTTGAATTAGTAGAAGCTCACTGCGGACGTCCGACCCGAGTATCCAACATTTTGCGCACCTGATACAATTCATCATATACTCCATCAATCTTATTGCTAATTTCCGATAGCAGAACAAGAGAATAGATATTTTGACTGATTGTGCATCTTATAAGTCCTTGGACGTCGCTTTGAAACAGGCGCTTTATTATTTCTACGAAGTAGGCTACAGATCGCAAATTGTCCGGTAATGAGTGAGTGAGTCAGTCAGTCAGTCCATCCGAATCCTTTCGTCGGCAAAATAAGGAGAACCGTTGATATTAGAACCTTGATTTTTGGCATGAACGTGCATTAGGGCATTGTTACGAGCAAGTTCTGAGCTGACCGAATTCTGATGAAAATTTGATTCATAATTATTTTTTTTATTATTTATTGATGGCTCAGCGAGTGCACCGTCATGCCCATCGGGAACCCTTGGCTGTATGTTTCACTGTGGCGTTTGAAGGTTCCCTGATGCGGCATATCACGACACACCGGTTCTGGTAAAATCAGCGAAGTTAAGCGACTTTCAGTCCGGTCAATACTTTGTGTAAACGGGGCCCATTTAACCAATGGATAAATGAGTGAATTTAGTCTAATAGTGGAAGGTCCCAAGCTGAAAGCGCAAGCTGATGCAATAAGCATAGTAATGAAAATGTACATTTACCTTCTCATAGTTCTGTTAAATTTACCACTGTGCTATCCGACATCCGCGCATTAAAGACGTCCGGGCTATAGCACTATCACTATTGCACAACCACCATAACAAAGTGTTATTTATCTTCCGGAAATTGTCATCGACCTATTTTGTTCCCCGGTCTGGACAGCATCTATAGTCTCTATAGTTTTGATATTACTGGATTTTGGGGTTTTCCCAGCTTATCACATGATTTAGCCATTATCTATAGCAGGCAAGCCTGTATGAAATAGGAAATGCTAATTTTCCATCATTTGTTAGTGCATTTATCTACACTGCTATTACCAACTTGCCATCCTCAATACACACAATTCAGTATATTGTTATAGATATATGTAAACTGTGGCCTTTAACGTGTATCCTATTTCACATCCAAACATTTCATCACAGACCACATCAGGCTTCAAATTCAGGTCAAATTGCCCACTGGTTGTGAAATATCCTACATCAATCAATTAAGTCAGCCTGGTGCAATAACCCAGTAGAACAAAGAAAGATGTGGTATCATCCTTTAGATTAGTCTGTGTGAGCAACAATGATAAAAGTTTACTGAAGGTGAAACAAAGCCATCCTGCAAGCCACCCAAGGAATTTATCAGCTTGTGTTGGGACATTTTGTTGGTATCATGTAAGCTGTTTAGTAGTTTGCTCATTCAAATCTCCATACCATATTTTCTGTTATTCAACAGACAAATTTTTTTACTGGTTTTAATTGTTTAAGTTTTACTGGGTTTCAACTGCTACAGATAGTAACACAGTACTGATACTGTAGAAATGGCCTCAAAACTAACAGCTGGTGAACTATTTGGTAGTGTGAATTTAATTATTCCATGTTGAGTACAATTTGTTCACATGAATGATGGAATGTCTGGACTCTCAAATGAAAGTGTGTTATACATGTACATATCTCAAGCAGGTCAGGTTTGAGGAACAAGCATGGTTGCAATTAAGATATAATCAAAGAAATTTCGTGACAATTATTGAATCTAAGTAGGCCCATACATAACAAAATTAGCTTAATAAAAAGGCCTTCCTAGCGCGAATTGTTTTCTTTTGAGAGTTACATTTGAGAGTTACATGTACCTGTACACAGATAGGTTGTTCAAGGAGGCTTTGTTTTTGCTGTTACGTGCATCAAGTGTATGGAAACATGATATATGCCCCCAGAGCCCTGATCTACAGCTGTATAGAACTGAACATCTGGCATTGACGGCATGTTTAAAGGGTCTTAATTTGTTTTCTTTGAGTAGAATTTAACTAGATAAAGTAACTTTGATCATGATGTGAAAATATGAGCACATACTTCGAGTTGGTGATTCTGACTTGGGCAGTACCCATCTTAATATAGGCAGGATTTCAACTGGGGGTGGGGATTTCCAAGAGTTCAGTTCGCGTCGGAGTTCTAATGCCTACCCTACTTCATAGGTCCTGTGACGTTAGTCACAATGCTCATGTATTTGAATCGTCTGCTAATAAATATGCACGATATCACATATTTCTGCCAACATTTCCGTAATATATGAGCGATTTACTTTTGTTGGATGTCAATTGTGTGCTTCAATTCATCAAGTGATTGGCTTTCTGCTATTAAGGGGAGGTGCGCACAAAATGTGAAGTTCAGTCATATGGATTTATTGATTTGCATATATATCTGGAGAGTCAGTCGCAATGTTATCGCCGTATATATATAAGTCCCGGAACTTATCATTGTTAGCCATTTATATTCCCCTACATACCTACACCTGACACGGAGGAATTTCAAGGTAAATCCTTCGTGATACGAGGTCTTATATCTTTATAGAAGGGACTAACTTTCACCTTGGGTCTACAACACTTAAAACGATTAAACGAACATATTAATTATCTATTAAAATTAATACTGGTGTTGCTGGTGAAAATTGAAATGTTAAGCTTTACACGGACCTATACTTTATGTAGTTTTCTGTTGGTCTACCTGCTCAAATCCTTTTCAGTCCTGTGAAAACTGCAACCGTACCAACTGCACTACCCACTGGCTATTCACTATATATTCCGAGCGCGTTAGGTACATAGAACAAAAGGAGAGCCAAGAGCCGGACTGGGCCAGGAAGTCCTGGCCTTAATCTGGAACTCAATAAATATATGAATGAAAACGTAATAGACTGATAAATACAAGTTGATAAAGTTATTGAGACGGATCTGCTGACATAACGATGTGCTCTTGAAAGCAAGGATGTTACATTTTATTTTCGTTTCGTTACATTTGTCAACTTTCATCGATAAAATACTCATGTACTCTGTCAATATTCAATTTTATTTAAAATAACACTGAGTATATCACAGTTTAACAAATTGTAATGTAGATTCTTGGGTGATATTAAAATTGGACACAAACTGTCAGTAAATGGGGGCAATACACGATACACTAAACAAAAAAGCGAAAGTTTTCATCCACTATTCTGTTATTGACTAAAAAGTTCGTTTCTTGCAGTAATAGGGACTTGACAAAAATGCCTGGGATTGGTTATCTGACGGTTTTTCATCCACTCGAATATTTGTAAAGGAATACCGACATTATCCCCCGACGACAGGTTCCCCAGCGACAGTTTCCCCAGCGACATTTTCTCCCACGACAGTATGAGGTTTCCCCCACCCTAATATCACGTGCTGTAATAATTCGAGTTGTCGACAATCACGGTCGCGGTCATTTTCCCACTTTGATTTTTTTTTTAAGTTTGCAAGTAGCATTCTCCCAACGTCAGAGTTTGTAACCTTCAATCCGTCGGTAAACAGACTGACTTCACCTCTATGCAAATGCCTGGCGCGCAGCCGCATTGCGTCTTGTCCGCCAAGCCAATGAGAGAGCATGTTATATTTTCCCGCTGACTACGTCAGGTATTGTAAACAACATTTAACGGGCGGGCATTCTGATTCACGCTGAGAGCTATTGTAAGCATTAATTGATAATGACCTTGGAAAATGGATCAAGCATGTGACAGATGTGACCAGGCAATCAACAAGCGTGCGTCTTTCAGAAAATTATATAATGGCCGTGTGTTTCGAATATCTGTTTCATGTCGCCGGTCTTTTGAACTCAGTAAGGGAGGGTAACACAATACAGATCAAAGTCAACACAAAATATAATATCGAAAAATTACTCAGCCAAAATTACTCATCTGAACTTCAGCGAGGTATATATTATTAGGTATTTATGTGCAACAAGCAAGTAATAAAAACAATCAATGAAGGAGGTGGACGAGAAATACGTCGATATACAACGCCTATGTTGATTGGCTCGCCGAAGTTACGCTGACCTTTTCGGAAATCATCGGCCCTATTCGGTAGTCTCAACAGATTCGCTTCATTTAGTAACGGTGGCTGTTGATTGGGCTAGAGCCATGCACAGAAAAGCTGCGCGACGCAATTTGCCCCACTTTGACATGTGAGGATATATATGACAATAGGGGATATACAATCTGATGCCATGAGAATGGCACCTAGGAGAGGGACAGGGAGATTACTTTTTAGTTGAACATCGATAGATGTATGCAAACGTGCCTTCTTTTCAGGCATGATAAATATTAACAATATATAATTTTACGATATTATTGTTGTCACGTTGTTATGTTCTGTTTTCTGTCTGTTATTTATTTCTTGGCATGGTCTTATGTATGCCTGTACCGATCACATCAAATTTGAATTCAAGTGTTATTTGGTCAATTTCCGGCAAGGCTATCTATAGTTTGTGACTATACAGTGGGTAATCAATACTTTTGAGTAGATTTTTTTTGGTGATAATATATTGTTTGAAGGTTCAGGTCTGTCTAAATCGTCAGAACACCCCGAGAAAGTGGGTGTGTATATGAACATCTCTTCATACAAATGTCTTCATCTTACTGCTCCTCTTCCGATGTTCAACTAAAAAGTAATCTCCCTTGAATTCCTGGAACTTTCCAACGTGCAAACTTAAATAAAAATCAAGGTGGGGAAATGAGTACGACTGTGATTGTCGGCAGACCGCGACTGTGATTGTCGGCAGATCCAATTATTACAGCACATAATATTAGGGTGGGGGAAATGTCGTGTGGGGATACTGCCGTGGGGGGGAAATGTCGGTGGGGAAACTGTGGCTGGGGAAACTGTCGTCGGGGGATAATGTCATGGATTTATATTATCGATATGTCGAATCCTATTTCTCTTTCTGCCGCTGTACTTTGCGATCGGGCCTCGTTTTAACTTATATTTCTTATCCAGCTCGACATTCACGTCGTTTTCGTTGATTTTGGTCACTTTCTGTTATTAATAGAACAATAGAAAACGGTAACGGTACAATCTTTATATTTATTAGCTGATTATGATCCAAATGATCTGGGGTCACTTTCAAGAGAGAGAAAAGGGGCTCATGATTCTCAGTAAGATTCTGTTTATCCTATGTAGATTCCGCGTGGTTTCAGAGATACTGGAGTTTGAAATGTAAATATGATATTTAGGCATACATGTAGTATGCAAATGAGATATAGTTGATGTTCCAAGTGAACTCAATCCAATGAGCTATACGTTGGAACATTCACAGAGCTATTCTCTAAGTCTAATCGATATGTCGAATACTACAAACTTCAGCAAAGATAAAGATATTTCAGAGCAGTCGGTGTACGGACATTTCCGCCAGTGGACATTTCCTCCAGCGGACATTTTCCCCATGGACATCCCCCCAGTGGGCTTTTCTCCCAGTGGACATTTCCCCCACCCTATATTTTTAGGTTATTTTGAACATAGTTTTTAAATAATTTGGCAATAAAACAATTTTTTCTGTAGATAAGGATATAAGGATTTCCACATATGTTTTACGATAAATGAGTCACAATGTGATAAGATATTATACATATACACAGTATATATCAGTATTATACAGTCTAATAGCACATTTTAAAACAATATAAAAGATGTATACATGGTATATAGCGTAACATTACCTGTTCGTACGTCGGTGTCATGAAGCCATTTGATGAACATAAAACTGAACTGAAGTGAGAACAGGTAAAAACTAGAACAAAATCATATTGTTTAAAAATACATCTTTTATTTTACCACTATGTGATATGTTTTCTTAAAATGTTAAAATGTATACCACGTATATGAATATTATGTTATTTTAAAAACTTATTGTAAAAATATGTGATATATTGTTTTTAAATGTGCTATATGACTGTATAAAACTGCTATATACTGTGTATATGTATAATATATTATCCCCATTTGACTCATTTATCGTAAAACATATGTATGGTTGGTTCTTGTTTATGTCATACATACATGTATGGCTGGTTTTGTGTGTGTATTCATTTACCATCAATGTAATATAAATGTCTTGTCAAATATGTGTAAATTTCTGTCTGTCATGTGTATTGTCTACATGTGTATTTTAATGTATGTTCATGTATCTGCTTTTTAGCCCTATGGGCATAACAATAGCAATAAAATTATCTTATCTATGGAAATCCATATATCCTTTTTATATGAATAAAAAAATACAACAAAATGTTTTTGCTGACTTATTTAAAAACTATGTTCAAAATAACCTAAAAATATAGGGTGGGGGAAATGTCCACTGGAGGAAATGTCCACTGAGGGAAATGCCCACTGGGGGAAATATCCATGGGGGGAAATGTATGTATTTCCCCGTCGGATTAAAGATGCGAGAAGAATCAAACAATTCTTTATCGTTTCTTATCTTACTCCACATGTCAGTTACCACGCTAGCACTATTATAATTGATTTCATTTCGTTCAGTTGAACCAGTACCTTGCAAAAACGTGGATAATACGCTTCGTGCCTTCGCCGTCATTCTAACTTAATATAACTATAGCAAGTATTATGATTAAACTAAAATATATGAATGAAAATATATACTTTTAATTTTCAGCGTTCAATGACGTCGAGCTCTCATTTGCTGGCTGAACTGGGTGCGCTCCCACCCCCAAGTTTTCTTTCTGTTCGTTTCTATGTATTTGCCCATACACTTTCATCGACTAATTCTTCCCTTTACCTGATATTTCAGTTCCGTATTTTGATTTTTGGATTCGTAGTACGTTATGACAAAGCATAGTCATTACATACAAAACATACGCAATCGAAGGGCCTTGGGCTCGATTCTCGTTGACAATCAAAATTTACTTCCCAATATCGATGAAAATCAATCCGCGTAACTCAAATTCTAACAAACAGATTGGCGAGAAGTTCTTTTTTTATTTTTGCTCAGCGTAACTGCCTAACTTCGAGAGATCATTTCTCTCAGCTTACATGTAACTGCGTAACTCCAGTGATGGACCAGTTCATTTCACTCAAGGGTAAATGCGTAACTTCGTAAGATCCTTTATCTTTTTCTCAGTGTAACTGTGTAACTCCAGCTATATCGGTCTCTCTTTTTTCTGACAGCGTAAATTCTATAGACCTGCACTGAGAAAATAATTGTGTTGTTTTAACAAAATGTTGTGCTAAAATGGCTTCAACACAAAATGTTTTGTGTTGAACATGATTTTGTGTTGAATTCCATATATCAACATAAAATCTAGTTGAATTAACACACATCGGTGTTTTTTGTAACCCAAATTTGTGTGATTTTCAATTCAATTCTGGTGCTAAAATGGATTGAACACAATTTTGTTCGCCGTGTCTTTTTCTGAGACCGTAACTGTGCAACTTTGTCAGCAATTTTCCCCTCTTTGTCAGCGTAACTCCATGAAGAAACGCTTTCTTCTTTTCTCACCTAATTGCGTAACTTCTCAACCTAGCTTTTAGACGATTCCTTTATATTCTGCATTGCTTCATCGGACACTCTCTTTAGTCCGCGTCATAACTGCGTAACGCTGGATATGCCGATAATGTCCGGCTCCTATCTAATAACCTAGCTAGGATATTTTTTGCTTTATTTGCAACTCATGTACGCCATATTTTCCCAACCGAAACAAACGAAAATATACCTTGTGTCCTGAGACATTGTTTCCGTTCACTCTGTCGAGTCATTTAGGTTATTAATCTTCTCTTTGTTCAACCTAACGCTCTCGAATGGGTGTTGTGATGATTACACTATCTCGCCCTTTGTCCAACGTAACAGACTCGCAGAGCGAATAGGAACAGCTGTGGCTACTATTAATACGAAATGGCGAAAATCTTATCATTATATATGGGCCGCATCTATTTACCTCATCATCAGAAATAATGGTAATGATCTTGCAAAATTACCTGAGCACATCCGACACACGAGTTTGGTTATGACTCTGATCGCCTTGTTAAGTCATACCTATTATCTGTCATGATCATATTTTAGGAAGGATCAAAATCATTCATTCATAGACCTGCACAAGATACATGGATACGAGGCGATCAGGTTTGAGAAAATATACCAAGGTAAACTGTCATCATGTAAATGGCAGACCGAGTAGCTGATAAGCTCTGCATAAATATCCGATAATGTCCGGCTACTATCTAATAACCTAGCTAGCATATTTTTGTCCTTATTCACAACTCCGGTATGACATATTTTTCTCAAAAGAAACATATAAAAATAGACATTGTTACAACACATATAAGGGTAGTGGGAAGAGGTGCCGACATACTGACTGCGTCACATGACTTCACAGAATAGTCTTCTGGTTAACCTATTCTAAAGTACATACCAAGAATCTAACGATTCGTGATATGTGTTGTATCTCAGGTACGCTTTTATTGTACCTGTTCATGTGGCAACTTGGATGATATGACCACACGGCCCCTAGCATGTGTCCCAGGACATTATTTTAGTTCACTTTGACAAGCCATATGCGTTATTAACGTGCTCTTTGTTCAACCTAACGCTCTAGGATAATTGTCGTGACTATTACACTAACGTGCTCTTTGTCCAACGTAACGCGCTCGCAGAGCGAATAGGGACAAACCCGACATTATAAGATATATCTTGATGTTTCGGATACTATCAGTAATTCTAGTTCGGGGGCAATTATTTTTAGTGTCGATGCAATCAAATTTATTAGCTTGTCATCGCCATTGAAACGAAGATGTTAAACTAGTTAATTATATCATTTCCTATTTTCCAGTTTACGTAGATGTATGCTTCAGTGGTTTGGCTGGTCATATTCGTCCCACGAGTGCGTTAGGTTGGACAAAGCGCACGTTAGTATAACCAGCATGTCAATTTCTCCGAGGGCGTTAGGTTGAACAAAGAGCACGTTACCGACCCCCGCTGTCGCGTCTGGCAGCTGCTCGACCTGCCCATTGTCCAAGCGCGTTACGTAGAATAAAGAGAACGTTAGCAGACCGTTAGACGTACGTTAGGAATTTTCGAGTGCGTTTGGGAGCGTGTTAGGCCTCCCACTGAGCGCATTAATTTGAAGCGCGTTAGCGTGTTAGATGAGCCCGTTAGGCGAACCTTTAATCTGGTCGGTACTGTACCAACCATACGATACATGGATGTCTTCGTATGACTATGTCGACAGTCTGCCTATGAGAAACAGCCTATATCGCCCATCGGCAGGTCGGCTGCACACGCTGTTGGCACAATACTGTTATTATTGTCCTCTTTTGGCAGCCAATTCATGTGAAATTCGTGTGGATGAAAGAAAATACTGGCATCACACAATAAACCGATCCTAACACCGCTCCCCATTCTCAGTTTATCGTTGTGCACTTCCAACCGTTAAACAGGCTTGTCTCCCCTCCTGCCATGTCCAGCAACATTCATCCAATTTGATAAATTTTGATAAAAATTGTGATTATCTTCAAAACTGCTAGAATCAAAGAAAAAGATAAATACTTTTTATATGATTTTTTCATGAATCACCTTCAAAACCAGGGCTATTCATTATGATTTCAAGGTTATCAAATGGATATCGCGGAGCTCAACGTGACGATCACGTGATCGAGAGGACAAGGTGACATCCGGGTCAAAAGGTCAAAGGTCACTTCCGGTCACGTGACGGCCCAGCAATAAGGCTGAGACCCCAGTGACTCCCAATGTCAATCTCCTGAAACATGGTCCCCGACAATATTGCCATATATTTGCCCATGTTAAATGGCCAGTGGGGAACCCTCAGTGTCTCCATACAGCGAGAAACCATATAGGCACGAAACAAAAATACTTGAAACCATGGGAAGGAAGATTTATAGTAATAAACATAATCTATATGTGTTCCACTATGTTATTATGACGACTTTAGGCATGCGCAGATTGGAGTGTAGTAAGTAAAGTCATTATTTTATTATGACGACCCCAGGGTCGAGCGTTTATTGTTCAGTTTGCACAAAAAAACATGGCGAATTTCAACATGGCGGCCGCACAACGTTCTTCATATGTATGATGACCGGCAAGGAAGACAACTCTGACTTGGCGAACCCTCTGTAGGCGCAAATTCCCAGTGATCTTCCCTGGGACGTTTTGGGGCCGAGAGGGGCCCCTACTGTTCCGATGGTGTCGACTGAGGTATCAATGTAACTACAACACATATAAGGGAAGTGGGAAGAGGTGCCGACATACTGACTGCGTCACATGACTTCACAGAATAGTCTTCTGGTTAATCTATTCTAAAGCACATACCAAGAATCTAACGATTCGTGATATGTGTTGTATCTCAGGTACGCTTTTATTGTACCTGTTCATGTGGCAACTTGGATGATATGACCACACGGTCCCTGGCATACGTGAAGGAGCATCCGCCGGAAGGGGTGTGACGTTGAAGCGACGCCATTCTGCGCATGCGCAGTAGACAAAGGATATGCAAATAGACGTTTTTGGGTCTGGGTGTGCTACTAGTGATCCGAGTTGAACGAGCGAGGTATCAATGTAAAGCATACGTGAAGGAACATCAGCTGGGATGAGTGTGACGTGGAACCGACGTCATTCTGCGCATGCGCAGTAAGTGTATGGAAATAGACGTTTTGGGTTCTAGGTGGGTCACTAGTGGTCCGATTGGATCGAGTGAGATATCAATGTAAGGCATACGTAAAGGAGCATCCGACGGAAGGGATGTGACGTTGAAGCGACGCCATTCTGCGCATGCGCAGTAGACAAAGGGTATGCAAATAGACGTTTTGGGGTCTAGGTGCGCCACTAGTGGTCAGAGTTGAACGAGCGAGGTATCAATGTAAAGCATACGTGAGGAAACATCAGCCGGGATGAGTGTGACGTGGAACCGACGTCATTCTGCGCATGCGCAGTAGACAAAGTGTATGGAAATAGACGTTTTGGGGTCTAGGTGGGTCACTAGTGGTTCGATTGGATCGAGTGAGATATCAATGTAAAGCACTCGTGAGGGAGCATCCGTCGGGAGGGGTGTAACGTGGAACCGACTTCATTCTGTGCATGAGCAGTAAACAAAGTGTATGGAAATAGACGTTTTGGGGTCTAGGTGGGTCATTAGTGGTCCGATTGGATCGACTGAGGTATCAATGTAACGCATACGTAGGAAAGCATCCGCCGGGATGGATGTGCCGTGGAACCCACGTCATTCTGCGCATGCGCAGTAGACAAAGTGTATGGAAATAGACGTTTTGGGGTCTAGGTGGGTCACTATTGGATCGAGTGAGGTATCAATGTAAAGCATATGTGGGGAGCATCCGCCGAGATGGGTGTGACGTGGAACCGACGTCATTCTGCGCATGCGCAGTAGACAAAGTGTATGGAAATAGACGTTTTGGGGTCTAGGGGAGCCACTATTGGTCCGATTTGGCCGTGCGAGGTGTCAATGTGTAGCATTCGTGAAGGAGCATCCGACGGGATGGGCGTGACGTATAACTGACTTCATTGTGCGCATGCGCAGTAGAAGTGTATGGAAATAGACGTTTTCGGGTCTACGTTAGCCACTACTGGCCCGATTGGGCTGCGCGAGGTGTCAATGTGTAGCATTCGTGAAGGAGCATCCGACGGGATGGGCTTGACGTGAAACTGACGTCATTGTGCGCATGTGCAGTAGACAAAGGCTATGGAAATAGACGTTTTGGGGTCGACATGGGCCCTTAATGGTCTGGTTGGGTCGGGTGAGGTATCGATGGGAAGCATACGTGAGGGAGCATCCGTCTGGGTGGATGTGGGGTAGGAATATCGTCATTCTGTGCATGCGCAGACAGGGAATTGTTGCAAAAGGGTATGGAAATAGACATTTTGGGGCTGACATGGGCCAATATTGGCCCGATTGGGTCGAGTGAAGTATCAGATTGAAGCACTCGTGCACATTGACGCCATGATATACACAGATGAGAGAAAAACAACAACAATCGGGCCAATATTGGCCCATGTCAGCCCCATATTGCAAAATATGTGAAGAAGCTGGTATCATGATATTCCTACTACCATAACATTACCGGATCTTTGTTTAGGGCGGCAAGGTTGACTTGGGCCCATGAGGCCAGGTTATATTGCCAAAATGAAATTATACATACGAAAGAAATTTTCCAGTTAGCTTGAAGTATATTATCTTCTTGTATTGTCTGGGTAATTTCCATGCCCTGGATCTTAGGGTTTTGTAATAACAGCATCTTGTAGTAGATTTGTGCAAAAAAAATCCATTCTGACGTGAAAACAGCACCTTTTCCTCTCTGTAAACATATGAAGTCGGTTTAGAACCAAACAACTATAACTATTAACACGAGCAATATTGATTTGGGGGGCTGGGGAGGGGTAAATCTTGATTCTGGACTGGCTTCATATGTTTACGGGTCGAAAGGTCTGCTATTTGCACCGCGAAATAGAGGTGCTGTTACCGCAAGACGCTGCTATTCAAAACACTTAAGAAAAATAATAGACCATCCGACCAGATAATATACTTCCAGCTACCTGAAAACTCTACATTCCATTTTAACACTCCAACATGTACCTGGTCATTTGATTCAGGTTATCATCGAGTATTTTTCGTACATCGATACGCAAGTCTGTCATTTGACAATATACCGTTATGACAATATACCGTTATGACAATATCGCCCTGAGACTCTTCCAAATCCCTGTTTGGAACTGACTGATGTCGATGAGATTGCATACAATGAAAACTTCATGAATAAATTGTGCTTTATTATTATATACATGTACATGAAATTGCAAAAGAACACACACAGTTTGCCTCTGCCTCGGTGGTTACGATTACGGAAAAGGCACAAATGCAACATCTGGAAAGAATCATGAGTAGCACACATGTGAATCATATGTGTCACATGCGCGATATCCGAGGCATGTATATCATATTAGTTTGATATTACATATGGCAAAAGTAACAACTACAAAAGTCATACATGTCAAACGTCACTCGACTCGCTTTATGCAGGTTGTACTATATACGCATTTTTTACAAAATATATTTCTCACACATGCATGTCTGATGCTAGGTGACGCATGTCAGTTCAAATACGATTCAAGCGATGTGCAGCTTTGCCTGTGTAACTTCGATTTGTTTTCATTCTTTCGTGTTCTATCACTTCTCTTCGTGCAAGAAAATTAATGGCCTTCTGAGCGATAACAAAACATACCCGAACCGTGTAGGATTATGCAAGCCAGTGGTTGCCGTTGTGTACACGCTTGAAACGTGTAAAAACTGTTGGCTTTTGCCAGTTTTACTAAGATTATTTGGAACTTTCCTCCGATAATCGGAAGCACTATATGCTATTTTGACGAATTTTTTTGGCGCTATTTGTACTCGCTTACAACTAAAGTGTTGAAACTTACTCGTAAAGTGTTGAGATAACCCTTTAAGTGTGTCCACAGGGACAACACTTAAAGAGCAGTCCCTGTGGACACACTTAAAGGGTTATTTCAACAATTTATGAGTAAATTTCAACACTTTAGTTTTAAGCGTGTAACTCGGGGATACACATGTTACGTAGACCAAATTATGCAGGGGTCACAATGGCATACACTTGAAATTCTCCGGGTGAAATCAGTCGTTCTATTACAGACTACCCTTATTTTTCAAGACCGAATATGAAATGGATCAACAAATTCAAATGGAACCTCTTTGCGGACACCAACCTGAAGTTGAATAAAAACACGACAATTCACCAAGGAAAACGCTGGAACACGAAGACATTACCACGTCGATACGAAAGAAATTGGACCGAGTAACTATAATACTTTTGGGTTGCAAGCCAGCTCTTTGTACCTCGCCGATTTCCTATTTCAGTCTACACTTCCATATTTCGGCAAGAAATATTTTAATTCAAGCGCTACACCCTGACAATCATCTTGATAGGTGTTGCTCAACTCGATTTTAGTTATGCGCGCTCGTACAAAATGACGTCCTATTTTTGGTCTTTTTTTGTGCTTTGAGAAAGCGGTGTACAGGCACCCAAATAGGCTCGCTGAGCAACACCTTATTAGACCCTGAACGCCTTATTAGGCCCCGAGTTAAAATCGAACTCACATCAAAACTGAACACACATACTCTGAACACCTACTGAACTTCGATTATTCTTCTCAACAGAGGCAGAAGAAAAATTTAAAAACAATTCTCTTTGGGAGAGGTTGCCTAAATGGGTCAACGGATCGGGACTATTTTTAATAGTGGTCTCAGGCCAGCTGATACTGCGGGCGAGCAACATCACACAGAATATGGTCCTCATTGCTCAATTTATTCCCATGCTGTTATCCGATTTTCCTTAGATGGTAGATAAGATATGATGGAGAAATGTCCAAGACCTAATCTTAAAGAAAAAAATTGCACTTTCATTGGCATAAAATCTAATGGGCATTTGGATACATCGTGGGTGAAAAGTATTCTTCTTAGCATACAACTGAGTATGTGGAGGGTTTAATCGCATTCACAGCTCTGTGCTAACCGTATATTTATCGAAGGCTTCGGCCATTTTCCGGCTCTATCAACTGAAACACGATACTGCGAGTGTAATGTAACATCAAGTCCTGGGAATGAATATTAATTTCTACTTAATATCGAGAAACACAAGTTGTCAAATGGAATCTGTATTACCTTGGGGAACGTGAACAAATATAACGCTGTAATCCACTCGAACACTTTATTTATGCTGTAAATATATTGGCATGAAAATCCGCATCATGACCATAAGGATGTGTCGAGAATATATTGTCATTGATCATATGAGTGCCAATTTCATTGTCTATATGATAATCAGTTTATCGTGCTAGAAATGTGACTATTCGGTCCCCGCCCGACAAGCCTTTAACAGCCAGCAGTCAGGTGCTTATTATGCGGCACAACACAGCTCTTAGATTTAACAGACCTTTGTCTTCAATTTAAAACGAGCAAAATACATAAATCCCAGGATGTACCTAATTGCCAATTTAAAGCCATATATTCTTGAAATCAACCGAGTAGTACCAACGATGGCATACGTCATAGATGTGATGTAAGAAGCAAATACACAACATCATACTTTCAGGAGCCGCATGGCTATCAGATTAGACAGTGCCAAGAAAAAAAAGTGATTCCCATCTACTTCCGAAAGCTTGGATTTTCACCATAAACAGGCTAACTGTCCAGTAAAGGATTGGATAAGAGCTTTTTCAGCCAACCAGGCCACACAAGACCCTTCTGGATATGGGCGAAAAAGCAAAGAAGACAGTTTCTGTCTGTAATCTCTGAATCTATAGTCTTATCATCCCACTATAGAGTAAATGCATTTGTTTGTATTGTAACCAGTGCATGGCTGATGATGATTACAAATCCAATAAATCGATTTGATTTATGCTGTCGACGATGATGCCGCATCCGCTCATCTTGTCAATCATATAGCATTATGATAAGTAATCATGGCAATACGAGATGAAATATGGTGTCTCTTTTCTCTTCGATTTTATAGTTTGGCTGTGTCTGTGGAGATAAACCAAATCTCATCTCATAAGGGTGATATATATAACTAAATGATCATACTTTGAATCCTTCCCACCTAAGCTTTCTTAGTGTTTTATTTAAACAGTTTTCTACGACATATTATTCAAATTTTACGAAGCTTTCTACAGATCCAAACTTTCTGGAGCTTGCATATCGCTCCAATTCATTGTAAGGATTTGGTAATGCGAGATCTATTTGACCAGCAAATTGGACAACCATTTCCTTTCAATGTTAGATCTCTTCTTTCTTTGCAAGATGCAGATATATATGTGCTCTGGTGTATCGCAGTATCATAATTAATGGACAGTCATTCTACTTCATGGTTGGTGCCCTTTTGCCGTAACGACATGCCATGAACTCCCTGTTTTCAGAAGATATAACGGTTTGCAACAAACAGTACACTCACGATCTACAGCTCGCTTGTATACCTATGCTGGTATCGTCGAGTAGTTAACGTAGAAGTATGTAACATATACATCTAACATGTAACATATACATCTGGGAACCAACAGTGGAATACAACTTCTTCTGATTGCACTGATATCCCGTTTCCTCGAATTGGCGTTGGAGTTATCATTTTCAGAACTTACCACCGTAACAATCATATGCTAGTAGATCAACTCGATATCACAATTCCATGTCTCAAAAAGGTTGTTTCAACAGAATATTCAACTGTGTATGTGTTGTGGGTAGTGCGAACTTACTTAGGTTCTTACACGAATTATCAGCCGAAAAGTGAGATGCGATATTCTATGGGAAGCGGTCAATGAAATGACTATAACTAACAGTCATTATTTTGTCGGATTCGTGCCTTTCCAAAATATATTTATGACAGTTTCTGTTAACCCTATCTGGCCTGGGCTTTTTCGGACCTGTCCAGGCCTGGGGGGAGGCGAAATGCCCCCCCCCCCCCACCCTAATTATCTGGGGAAAAATGGAAAACAAATCCAAGATGGCCGCTTTGATGACGTCACAGTGATGTCATTTTCAAAAATAGCATTTTTGGGTCGATTTTCCGGTCAGATTCTTCGAATCTTTTATTTATTCAATTTCTCCGCAGAAAGTGCCTGATAAATTAGTAAATAGTAATGTGATGTGAAATAAAATAGTTTTTCTCCGCTTTTTATCGCTAAGAAGCAGAAGTTTTGAAGAAAAATGACGAAAACATCACTTTTCTGGTAACCCATGTCGCCATCTTGAATTTACCCATGATCCGCTCCTCGGAGGGTTATGCAAATAGACTCGAAATGACTCCAATATGATAAACTATAAAGTCACGGAGTGTCAGCTCACAATTATTTGTCGTTCCGGAGATAGCGTAGAAAGGTTTTCAGGGGCCAAAATGGTCCCCCCCGGGAGTGGTAGGGTTAAGCTACGTGGTGTGTGTGAATTTGGTGACGCTCTCTAGAATTGCCTCCAGATGAAGACTCCAATTTGTCGAAGTCGGATTTGTTCCGCACATCAATATGGCCAAGATTGTAATATGTCCGGTTGCTTAACACTATTAGTCCAGTCAATCTGTGGTTTGACCTAGAAAAAATTGCAACAGAATTGCGGTTTGCTACATCTATTCCGCCAAACCATCCCGAACAACATATAAAAAATGTAGATGAATACAAGCGAGGGAAAATTTTAAATTTGCATAAATCCAAGATGGCCGTTCTGCGCAATATTTTCGGTCAATTTTACACAGTATACACTCTACCTTGGGCAGAGTTGCTCAAATTAAGCACTACAAATTAAAACAACTTCACATACATTCACACTGATAATATTTGTAGATATTTTGACCAAGCAAATAGCCAAGATGGCTGCCATTTTCAAGATGGCCGCTGTTCAGAAAGTCGGATACCATCTCCAGCATATTGATCCAACGGTAACGGTGGTTCTTCAAGGAATGAAGGTAACTTTGATTCTTCAAAGAATGGAGATAACGGTGGCTCTTCATGTATGAAAGTAACGATGATCCTTCAAAGAATGGAGGTAACGGTGGTCTTGCATGTAAGAGGTAACGGTGGTCCTTCGGGTATGAGATAACGGTGGGCTTTCGGAAAGTGAGGTAACGGTGATCCTTAAAGGAATAGTTGTAATGGTGGACTTTCAGGTGTGAAGGTAATGGTGGTCCTTCCGATATGGAGGTATTCCGCCTGGTGGTTCTTCAAAGAATGGAAAACACGGTGGTCATTTTGTTATGGAGATAACAGTGATGTTTCAAACAATGGAGGTACTCGTGGTCCTTCAGTTATGAGGTTACGGTGGTCCTTCAGATATGAGGTAATGGTGGTCTTTCAGGTATGAGGAAAGGGTAGTCTTTCGGGAATGGAGGTATCGGTGGTCCTTCAGGTATGGAGGTAACGGCGATCTACCAGGTATGGAGGTAACGGTGGACCATCAGGTATGGAGGTAACGGCGATCTACCAGGTATGGAGGTAACGGTGGACCATCAGGTATAGAGGTAACGGTGGGCCATCAGCTATGGAGGTAACGGCGATCTACAAGGTGTGGAGGTAACGGTGGACCATCAGGTATGGAGGTAACGGTGGACCATCAGCTATGGAGGTAACGGCGATCTACCAGATATGGAGGTAACTGTGGACCATCAGATATGGAGGTAACGGTGGACCATCAGCTATGGAGGTAACGGCGATCTACCAGGTATGGAGGTAACGGTGGGCCATCAGGTATAGAGGTAACGGTGGACCATCAGCTATGGAGGTAACGGCGATCTACCAGGTATGGAGGTAACGGTGGACCATCAGATATGGAGGTAACGGTGAACGGCGATCTACTAGGTATGGATGTAACGGTGGACCATCGGGTATGGAGGTAACGGTGGACCATCAGGTATGGAGGTAACGGCGATCTACCATGTATGGGGGTAACGGTGGACCATCAGGTATGGAGGTAACGGTGGACCATCAGGTATGGAAGTAACGACGATTTACCAGATATGGAGGTACCGGTGGACCATCAGATATAGAGGTAACAGTATTCTACAAATACAAGCGTCTAGTCCGTCGTTCAATATTCATCCGTCATTCATGGTGGTCTTTCAGGTATGAGGAAAGGGTAGTCTTTCGGGAATGGAGGTATCGGTGGTCCTTCAGGTATGGAGGTAACGGCGATCTACCAGGTATGGAGGTAACGGTGGACCATCAGGTATGGAGGTAACGGCGATCTACCAGGTATGGAGGTAACGGTGGACCATCAGGTATAGAGGTAACGGTGGGCCATCAGCTATGGAGGTAACGGCGATCTACAAGGTATGGAGGTAACGGTGGACCATCAGGTATGGAGGTAACGGTGGACCATCAGCTATGGAGGTAACGGCGATCTACCAGATATGGAGGTAACTGTGGACCATCAGATATGGAGGTAACGGTGGACCATCAGCTATGGAGGTAACGGCGATCTACCAGGTATGGAGGTAACGGTGGGCCATCAGGTATAGAGGTAACGGTGGACCATCAGCTATGGAGGTAACGGCGATCTACCAGGTATGGAGGTAACGGTGGACCATCAGATATGGAGGTAACGGTGAACGGCGATCTACCAGGTATGGATGTAACGGTGGACCATCGGGTATGGAGGTAACGGTGGACCATCAGGTATGGAGGTAACGGCGATCTACCATGTATGGGGGTAACGGTGGACCATCAGGTATGGAGGTAACGGTGGACCATCAGGTATGGAAGTAACGACGATTTACTAGATATGGAGGTACCGGTGGACCATCAGATATAGAGGTAACAGTATTCTACAAATACAAGCGTCTAGTCCGTCGTTCAATATTCATCCGTCATTCATTAAAAAATTTCCGCGTCCATAATCCAAAGACCTAATTCATATAAAAGCATTAGCACCAAATTTACAGAATGAATCATGGTATACATAAAACTAGGCTAGTTTCCTTCAAAAGAGGAGAATGGAGGTAACAGTGGACCTTAATGTATGGAGGTAACGACGGTCTATCAGGTATGGGGGTAACGGAGATCCTTCAACGAATGGAGATAACGATTTAACGTGTAGTGGTGGTCCTTCAGGTATGGCGGAAACGGTGATCCTATAGATATGGAGGTAACGCGGGACCTTCAGTTATGAAGGTAAGGGCGACCATCCAAAGAATGGGGGCAACGTTGGATCTTCAGGTGTGAAGGTTGCGCTGCTCCTTCAAGGAATATAAGCAACTGTGGCCCTTCAAGGAATGAAGGTAACGGTGGACCATCAGTTATGGAGTTCACTTATGTCTTTCAATTATCGAGATAATAAAGGTGATCCTTTCAGGAATGGAAGTAATGGTGGAAATGGTCGTAATGGTGGACCTCCGAACGGTGGTCCTTCAGTTATGTGGATAAAAATGGTCGTTCAAGAATGGAGGTAATGGTGGACGTATGGAAGTAACGGTGGTTCTTCCATTATGGAGGTAATGGTGGATCTTCAGTTATGGAGATTGCGGTGGTCCTTCGGGTAATGGAGGTAACGTTTCAACTCCAGGTATATAAGTAACAGTGATTCTTGGGGTATGGACGCGACGGTAGACCCCCAAGAATGGAAGTAACGGTGGTCCTTCAATTATGGAGGTAACGGTGGCCCTTCAGTTATGGAGGTAATGATGGATCTTCAGTTATGTGGATAACTATGGTCCTTCAAGTAATGGACGTAACGTTGAACTCTGGGTATACAAGTAACGGCGATCCTTGGGGTACGGAAGCAAGGGTAGACCTCCAGGAATAGAGGTACTGGTAGCGGTGATCCTTCGAGCAATATAGGAAACGGTGGTCCTTCATGGAATGGAGGTAACGGTAGACATAATTCATGTATGCAGGTAACGGTGGTCCTCCAGTAATGGAGGCAAGGAACATCCTTGAACAGAGGGAGCTAACGGTGGTCAGTCAGGTATGAAGGTAACGGTGAACCTTCCATCCATGGATGTAAGGTGGACATGTATAGAGGTAAAGATGTTTCTTCAAGGAATGCAGAAAACCGTGCTCCTTCAGATATGAAGGTAAAGGTGGTCATTCAAAGGTGGTCATTCAAAGGCGGAAGTGCCGCTACATATTTTATCTATCGCTAATGCTAGATGGCTGATACTTACCGCACTATATCTTTGGCTCGAGCTCTACAAGAAAATGTAAAAAAAAATCCACGATCTATCATTTTCAAAAAGAGCATTTTTGGAGCGATTTTTCGGTCAGAATACAGATACTCGACCACAATGGCCAGGCATTGGCGGAGGTAAAATCTTGGTAATCTTCATTGCTGATGTCAAAGGTGCATTGTAGGGTAGTTCTTGTCAGCAAAATCAGAATTGTCGTGATCAAAATTATATATATAGACACAAACACTATTCAAATCGGACACAAACATCTATTTCTCTGTCCGATGTACTGGCAGAAGAATAGCGGCCGTCTTGGAAATGGCGACCATTTTGAACTTTGGGCAGAGAAATGTCTTCCACCTTTATCCGTTGACAATTATTTATGCGAAGATGTATATTAGCTCAAACCTTTATTTGAAAATACATTCCCTGAATGTAATATCCGCATCAATATGTAGACAGAAAACAAGCAATGAGCGGCCATCTTGGATTTATGCAAATTAGAAATTTTCCCTTGTCTACATCAATCTACATTTTTGATATGTTGTTCGGAATCACTTCAGAGGTTATTTACCGCAAACCCCGTTTCTGTTGCAATTTTTTCTAGGTTTGGTGATTTTCTCGCTAGATTGACTGGACTATATCTGGCCAATGCATTTTGGGACCTGTCCATGCTAATTTCGGCGTCCCTCTAATTATTTTTCTTATCCCTTGAGGGAGGGAGCTGAAACTTACCGCAATATACCGGTCAGATGTTTTTGAATTTTTTATTTCTCCGGATGAACCACCGTAATAAAAGCGCGGCTGAGATACTAAGACTACGTTCGAGAATCCACCGTATTCTCGGGTAAGAATGGAAGGTGCCGAAGGAAGCTTGCCTGTTAAGTGATATAGTTGGTTTTTAGTCGCCAGACGTCGTCCATTTTCCCCACGTCTCTCATATTTGCCCCAATTTATTACTTGTGTAGGTTAGAATTCTGCTGGTGGACTATTAGTCCCCGAGTTCCGCCCTCTGTACATATCATTCGACCAATATATGTAGGTTTATAGTTTTGGTGGGAAATTTAAGCAGTACGACGCCGGGCATAACAGGTTAGTTTTTCTGGATATTTTTGCATTCACCAGGTTTACTCCACCCAACGTCCTCGATGCTCATCAATTAACATCAGATGAGCTTTTTTTAGCTGATTTGTCATCAAAGATCCCGAGCTAGCGTATATAATTCTGATTAAGCCAGGGCTAGGGGCCGTGTGGATACTTCATTGTCTTCACAGGAACCTCGGCAATAAAAGCGCGACTGAGATACTAAGGCTACGTCGAGAATCCACCGCATTCTCGGGTCTGAATGTGAGGTGCCAGACGTCGTCAATTCTCCTCATCTCTTACATTTTGCTCCAACAGATATATTATACTGCGGAAAACGGATGGGAAATTCCCTTGGCTAAAGTATACTCGTCAGTGAGAAGGATATTGTGTGAAGAAAATCACAACGTTTTGCTGTCATCATTGGGAACCTTTGACTTCTCGCTTTCAGAGAACCATCGTGTGTTCTGTTCGTTTTAAGCACATTTAATTTGGAATTGATGCTAAATGTCGTACTAAAAGGTCTTTCGTTTTTCGTCTCTGAAACATTTGCGTAATCAGAAGACAGCATAACACTCTAGAAGGAAATTGTGTCCGTGTGTTCCAAGGAGAATTTGAGGTGGATTTCTTGAGCGCCGGTTCCTGTTCAGTTCGAAAGAAATCGTTCAGAAAATAAGGACATTGCCAAGAAAGTGGTATTGCCTTTTCTCAACCGGATACCCGATGACATTTGATCGGATGGAAATATGAAATATTTATTTGTTCTTTCGGGAAAGCTCAGAAGTATTGCATTTAGAACGCATTGGAACATGACAGCGAATGTTTTCTCCACTTAAGCTTGATATAGTGTTACGAAGAGTGTTTCTTCATATCCAATGTAGTAGTATCAGGAAGTTTCTTATTTCCAGACGATCAAGCACAAAGTCAAGTGACAACCATTATGTAATTGGATAATTTATCAGATAATGAATATTATCGTTCTCGTTTTATTTGCAAATGTCATAAGGAAATGGGGCAAATTTTCAGTTAATATAAACATTGCTGGATCCTGTATACAATATTTAAATCTATTTAATGAAGTGCCTTTATCTTCTAGTATCTCGAGTTCAATGGTAAACATCACACGCTGATGGGAACAAGCGATCTGGCACTACGTAACCATTTTATTGTGAGTAATCGTTATCAAAGTTTTACTGAATTACCTGATAACTCTAAGGAACTCTAGGTAATTTATGCTATCATTTTTATCTTTTTTGCACTGATTTTATCACGTATGAACACGTATTATCACGTATGTACACGCGTGAATTTGATTGATAACATGGTCATAGAAAATAGGTTATGGTTATTGATGAAGCTGCTGTTGAGACACGGAGTTCCTTCACCAGAAAGAACTGTAGGTTATATGGATGGATTTGCTGGAATAGACGCATGGTTACCACAGTATTATGTGAATGAGTAAACCATGCAACATCCTGTTATAATGACAGGTTTATGACATATACTCGAAGAGAGGTTGTCCGTAACTTGAGATTTATGGCAGATGTAACTGTGATGTATGCCTACCAAGGATAGACAAATTGAACGGAAAGAAGAAACACATTTCTGCTCAAAGGTTTTATTACTTGCGTTCCGCGTACAGTTTTATCTAAGATCGATAACGCATATCTCAGTGATCTCAACATAAGAACCATGGTACGTCTGCTTTATGACAGATTTAGTATCGTAAGCTCCGCTAATAAAATACGGAAAATGGGAGTCAAAATTATTTCCATTTGATGGTCACTTAATAATGTCCATTAGCAAATGCAACAGACTTGAATTCCACCATGACGGGCTCATGTTGTATGTTTTAATACGAACGGTATGAACCAAAACACGTGCGTTTATGGTAGGCCATCCCTGCTAAAAGTCGTTTTGCCAATAAGCAATGCATTTAAAAGCAATCAGCTTTTATGCTTAGATTACATTTTGCAATGCATTGAGATGCGTGCTTTTTATTCAATTCATTTGAGTTACAATTTCAAACGATTGGTTATTCTTCAACGCAACAAATTTTGACACAGACGGACAACCATACCCCTTGGAACAAAGCTTAGGTTTTGCAATCTCTAGCTGATACATTCACCACCACGGTCATATGACGTTATACATGACCTTGGTGGTCCACTCTGGCATTCCTGGTACGAGGTGATATTCCATGGATGGGTGACCGGGTGCTGTACTGGCTGGGCGGATCAGTGTCCAGGATAATAAGAACTGTGGACACTCTCGTGTTCTGGCACACGTAGGCAACGTCGTGATATGACTGAAAAAATGTTGAAAACGACGTTAAATTCTACTCACTCCTACTCACTCCTTGGTTATGATGCCCCTTTTTATATCTTAGAAGAATGAAACGGGCTCGGAAAATGTCTTGCCAATGTCCATACACTCAGTAAGAAAATACAAGCAGAACAACTATTGAGAGAATTACAAAGTTATTTCTAACGTGATATCATTATCACAGAGAACTGGTAGTCATTTTGTTCGCTTTGTTATTTTGGTATATGGTAAATTTGTGAGGAACTAACGTCTAATTGAAAAGGACAGACTTTACGTGTAGTTATAGATGACCGTATTATGTTTAATATTTGGATTAAAGATTCTACAAGTATAAGACTCCAGTAATATGTCTAGTTAACAGTTATGTTGTGCCATTAACATATTTGCATATCCCGAGATTTAAACAGTGTGTGCACCAAAACAGTATTTGGTGTCACATCGCCCCAGTATAAACATATTTCTATATCTCGGAGGTATTTTCGGTGTGCTATATATTCGGGTTCACCTCGATATCCACCTTGCTGTGCATGTGTGATAGAACAGCTTTTCCAGATTCTATTGATACATTTCCTTCCTAAGTTGAGTATACGATTATGAACATGCAATCTTTATATAAACCACCTGACCCGAACTAAGAAGTTCACTTTAGAGACGTGCAGCGAACGAACCCCTACCACAGTCATTGGGCTGTTGAAAAAAGTGACATCTGACGTGACATCTACCCTAGAAATTTCCATGTTGGTTGATCGAAACCAGTTTTCATGCGCTTGGCTCCTGAATTAAGACGACTATCAGCTGCAGATGAATAGAAATAAAGCATCGTTGTTGTACGTCACATATGGCGGCGGTCGTTCTGTCACAGCAACTCCACAACTGGTATAAAGGGGTCCATGTTTTCTAAGGGGAATTATCACACATACACTGTCCCTGTTCCAGAAAAATCCATTCCCTTATACAACAAGGGTTGGTGGACATCCTAAAATGGATAGAAACTTTGAAAATCATCGTTTGCTATCTAAATTCTTTCGAACAGATTAACCCAAGCCATTATTAAGATAATTATATTGGCAATAATAGCAACAGATCCAAACAGGCAAGTTTTGCAAAAATGCTAAACTGTTATTTTCTTGCAATAAAGTATGATGCTGTCATGTACCTAATATCTTGACTATACCCTCTTCAAAACTTTTTGAGCAAATAATATTTGCATGGGTATTTCGACAATCGATCTGTTGTGCATGTTTATTCATGCAGTAAATAACAATAGTAGTAATGGTCGTGTCAAGTACTTTGACAATATGGAGGGGGGATTTGGTTTAATGTCGCATTCAAGGTTTTTTCACTCATATGGTGACAGCCAGTTTGGTTAGTGGAGGAAGCCGGAGTATCCGGAAAGAACCACCGCTAGTCGGCAAGTAACTTGCAAACTTTTACACATGCACCAGCTGGTCTCCAACCCGTGCCGGTTCAGCGTTGTGAGGCTAGCGGTCACCAGCGAAGCGCCTTAGACCACTCGGTCACCAGGGGCCCTTTGACAATATGATATATATATATTATCACCTTGACAATTTATCGCTACAATATACAGTCAACCTGGTCCAGGAAATATATGAGAGCAAATCCAATCGATATTTTTGCATTGCATATTCTATAGCTCTGGCGTAACTCATCGCTAGTCGTTGTGAAAAATTATTTTAGGTGCATTCTGTAGTAGCAAGTGTTATATGAACTCATTAGGTGAATAGTAACGTTCCACTTCATAATATGGAAAACATTTTTTTCGAATGGATTGTATAATACCCCAAGTGAGGCGAGCAAATATAACATCATTATCCACTCGCATTTTGTCATTATAACGTTTATTTACAAGGAAAGGGCATCCCCTAGGCCACCGGAATGTATTATCCCAGAACTGATATGTGTCAATTTGATTGTTTATATGAGACTCATGTTTTATCTATGCCCTGGACCATGGGATCAGACTTAGCACTAAGCCGCTATAACATGAATTTATTTCATATCTCAGGAAATTGGCTTAGCGCAATGATTGAGAAATGGCATCCGCTGGTTGCATACAGTGTTCAAAGGCATGTACTCTATTTATACTCGAACATTGTTCCCTCCACAATATTATCATACATTACCCGCAACATGTTCTGTTCAGCTACGTGATATATTTGGAATTTTTGTCGCTCTCCAGAATTACCCTTACAGGAAGATCCGAAATTGTCGAAGTCGGATTTGTTCCACTCCACACAGCAATGTGGTCAAGATTGTAGTATGTACGGTTGACGTACGATACAAACAAGATGCTTTTACATCTAATTTCAACTTGCACCACAGGTGTTTGGCAAATTAATTAGCTGGGGGTATCGTCAACAATAGAATGGGCAAGGTGAATCACTCAAGAACGACCTCCTCTCGATCATCCGTATACATTTTCACAGAAATTGGCCTACCTCTATATTTCACCTCCTATTTTATTCCTTAGAGGTTTATTGTGCATGCTACCAACCAAAGTTTCTCGTAATCTGTCAAATATCGACCGTAAACCGTCCAAACATGCTGAATTTTAGCGTCCAGACAACTTCTGTTACAACTTCGGCCGAACTCGGCAATCTCCGTTGTATTGCGGTGCAGCACTCAATTTCTGGCTCGACGCTGATTGGCCAATAAATCACTTCCTGTTCAGCGAACAACAACAACAGATCAACATGGTGGATAGAGTGTTTTCTCTGATGCAAAACGGCCATAACGTCCTCATAACCGGACAGGCAGGGACAGAGAAGAGTACAGTGGTGAAAAAAGGCAGGGATTGATTGCTTCAGCTTCAGAAAAAAGTGGGTGTGACCGCAAGCACTGGACTCGCTGCTCGACTCATATCAGGGAAAACTGTCCACAGCTTTTTTTGGTCTGAGGGATGGACGATTTGAGAATGGACAACTGTTAGATAAACTCTTGCAAGACGATTCCTTCATCAAACAAAAAGAGAACATCCTCAGGCACGATGTTGTAATTATTGACGAAGTAAGGAAATCCAATCTGCCATTTGGTGGAATCCAAATCATATTATGTGGAGATTTCTTTCAGCTGAGGTAAGTTATGGTAATTTCTTGTTGGTAGACATAAAGGGGGGGTGGAGGAGAGGTGGACAGGTGGATGAGAAGGGGATGGGAAGGGGGGTGGGGGTGGTGGAGAGAGTTATTTTGGATAGTTGACATATATTGGATATCCAGTGGTTTTCCTCCTTGTTGGAAGTGAAACAAGTATTTAAATTTCTGTTTAGCCAAAAACACCTGTTCATTCAAATTTAGGTAGAACAACTTGCAGGTTTTGAGAGTGAAGTTCTTGCAATATAGATTCAAGATTCAACAAGTTTATTGTACAGTATTACACAACTAAGGCAGAATACAAAACAAAATATAGAATCTAACCAGATACATGTAACATGGACCAGCAACTATGTAAGGCAGATTCTACATTTTTCCTTTTGGTTCATCCACTTTGACCAAATTAACCAATCGGCTGACAGGAAAATATTTTTTGCTTATCCAACACTTCTGTATGCTGCAAACATATAATTAGACCCTTATACAGATACCTAGTAATTCAATTTCTATCTCCAAATAGCTCAATTATATTAAACATAGGCTGTTGTTCCTAATTTGCAATGTCAAAAGCCATACTATGCAACCTGGAGTCTGAACTGTTATCTTAAATCATGATGGGGAACCTGAGTCAGTAGGTCTGAGATAATGATATTTACAACCTGTTACCATAGTCACATTGTACTTGTTTATTTTTATGTCTATACCAAATGCAACCTACCAAGATGGGGGACTCTTCGTATTTCAACACCCTGCATTCCATAGCCTTGTGCCACATCACGTTAACCTCAAAACAGTTTATCGAACACAGGACTCATTGTTGGTAAAGGCAGTGAGTGATCTCAGCAGAGGACTGGCATCCCCAGGTTACTATCATTTTCACTTTAACGACAGGGATTAATCAGTTGAATGTTGTAATCTGTTCCAAATGTATATCATACATGTACTAGTGTGTCCCAGTAAAGTGATCCCTCTAATAATTCAATCACATGATGTGAAATTTTCAACTATAAAATGAAGGGTTATCAAATTTTTTAGAAGAGGAAGTTGACAGAATGTTTCAAAAAGATGCATATAATCCATTTTTTCTTCATTATTTCAATCATTTTAGAGGGTGATCAAATTTATTATGACAGCCATTTGAATTTTGTTCTTAAAATTTGGTGTGATTGAAATTAATATTGATAGGGGGACTGAATTATTTAGGGATTACTGTAGTCATTAGTAGCTGCACATGCTTGATCATGGTGATAACATCTCTGTTTGTATTCTGATCTGATGCTCATCATGTTAGGTTCTACATTGTTACATGCACAGTTAATATACATGGATGAATAAAAGCTTATTCAACAGTTCATTAAGCTTAGAAATCTAAATCTGATTTTAATCAATTCAGAGCAACATCTATGTAGGAGATTAACTATATTTGACTGTAATTATTCTTTCCACAGATACATCACAATTGCTTACTAAACTGAAACGCCCCTTGCCAGCCACACCAGCAGGAGAAGAACCTATGCATTTGTTTGCATTAAATTATGATGCTGACAAGTACAATTCTGACAGATTGCTTGATATGAATGGTAAGATATGGTTACAATACTACATGATATTTTCAAGTGTCAGTTAGCATTCAGAGATATGTACATAAGTGTGTGTGATCTCACAAAGACCTCCCACTCTATACTTCCAAAATATTCTCTACACACATGTATGCTTGTCAGAAAAGGCTGTCTTGCTAATAAAGAGGGTTATATTATAATTTATAACACTTCAGTTTATACACAGGCCCAAAACTTCACCTGAATTACATGTAGCTCTTGGGGCTTAGGTTCACATTTCATAAAGAAACCTAATACCAATAATACCAATCATAAAATGAAGTTAATCACATTAAGAATTAGTATAGATCTGTGTAATCATTTATCCCCAGTAGTTTGCTTTGTAACGGTTCTCACATGTATTTGGGAAGTTTGTTCATGCGTCTTGACTGTATATAATATAATAAGGTGGATCACTCCTGCTGGCAACTGCTACTAGTACTACAGGCTGTGTGTCACGTAATCTGCTGTCAGCATATGATTAAAGGTTCTCAAAATGATGTGTAACAGTAGTAGTCCTGATTCTTGGATTTGCCAACTTTGAGGGTATATTCTTTATGCAAATTATAATTTGACTTAGTAACATGGTGCTACATTAATTGGGAATAAAACAAGATTTAAATTGTTGAGAAATGACAAGTATAGTCAGTTTTTATCTCTATTTATACAAGGCCAGATTCAAAAAGAGTGATCCACCTTGGTATATTTTATTAACGGCATGTCACTATTTTTGACAATTTCCTAACACTTATGGCAGTTCTTGCCACCTTAATTTGTGTGCAATGGTGTTTGTGTGTGACAGTTTAAAATACGCAGTCGCAGACCAGGAACACATAACCATGAAAACTCATCTTCATACTCAAGTCGACTTCCCCGTTTACACTTCGAAGTGGTAATGGAGAAGTAGACTTGTGTATGAAGATGTGAAAACTAGAAACAGGATACAATATCTGTATTCTGTAAAGACTAGCTTGATGAAATACTTATTTTATTAAAAATAATATAAAATTATAATTTTTTTAAATAAATAAAAATAAATAAAAAAAGACTTGAGATAGCAACTCTGAAGCACTTATGATATCAGAAGCTACCAGAATACAAAACTGCTTCAAATAAAAGGAAATGAAGTTGGCTGATATTTCCACCATTAACTTGCCCATGAACAATATAAAAAGGAAAATATGAAAACCTTTGCATTTCACCTTTAAGATTATGAAGGATAAAATAATTTCAGGCTTCAAAAACATGTGTAGTTTACCGTCAACAAGCCTTAGCTTTTGCCCACTTCATTTGTTCATCATCACAATTCATCACTGCCTATTATCAGACATGGTCCGACAAATATTTTCAGTTTTGCCGCAGTTTCTTATTTGGGGCATAGAACTGATAGGGCTTGGCAGATGGAATGCCAGCATTTGATTTTCTTCCTCTGGATTTCATCGTCTGGCCAAGAATGATGCTGTTCACAGTTGTGCTGAACATTGAATAGGTTGGGTTTGTTGTATTACCATTAAACAAGCCTCGCTCTTGGCAAAAGTGGTTCTCGACTGGATCTGTATTGAACCGAGATGGCACCACCCCCCATCCTGGGAAATCAGAGATGTGCATTCTGCATACCTCTATAAAGGAATGGATCATGGACTGCAAGTCTTGCAGGCATTCCCAGCTTGGCAGCATCTTATTTGGGGTTTCATGGTCTTTTTTGATGCTTGTTTCCCAGTCTTTGAACCATTTAAGAACACCTTTGAGCTTTTCGAGCCTTTCATCCTCCATACTGGAAACAGCCCTTTTGTCTCTGAAGATGGCACACAGAACAGATGTCTGTTCGAGAAAAGCTATTGTTCCCTCCAGTTCAGTTCTGCTGACTCGAGACCGTTGAAATTCCTGCATTAGATGCAGCATCTCACTGTTGAGCATTTCTTCTGCCAGGTGATTTCTCATCTTGTCCGATTTGTGAGGATGTAAATGTGTGTCTGTCACTTTGTGGTGGATGAGGCGAGAATGTGTATTTCTGTCCCAGTTTACAGCGTCAATCCAGTGCTGCCATACGATGAATTTATCACCATAACAGAGCTTTCTGGAGGACTTTCCAGGTATGTTTCCACTTGACAGAACACTGTTGCGCAACTTCTTTATGTTATGAGAAGGGTCTTGAGAGAATGCCATCTTCCGCATTGGATTGACAAGATTTGCTGTAAGGTACTTGTCTATTGCTGGATCCTTTGGAAAGTGCATTTTCATGAACTCACGGTTTTACTCCCCACCGTCTTGGGCAGCATAGTCAACAGTGAATCCCCAGTCTTGTAGACGAGATACACAATCCCACACAATCACATGCAATTCCGTGGCCTTGACACCCCCGGTTGGAAAATGGGCAGCTGGCCATCGGAATCCAGTATATCACAGAAATATTATTTGCAGGGCTTCTGTGGCTAAATCTTGTTGTACCTTGCCTTCTTTCAGGATCTTGATGTTGGTAGATTCTTCTCCAGTGTCCATAAAGCCAACAAGTTTGGTTTTCCCACCTTCCCGACGAATCACGATATCTGTCTGAATTTTCATTTCATCATGAAGAAGACCTCCACTTCTGCCTGCAATTGGGACTTGCAGCATTGTGCATCCATCTACACATTTCTTGGGTTATATCAGACTTCTGGGGTATTACATTTTTGTATCTCCTCAGTCGGGCTCCTGAAGGTAGTAACAGCATATTACTGTCGCGGAGGTCCAGGTAAGATCTGCGATTCCTTATCCAGAGGTTCAAACACAGGCGTATCACTGATTGGTTCCATCGAATGCCATGTTTTGATTTACAGTTTAAGGCTTGGTACTGCTGCTGTAGAAGTTCCTTCATTTCTGGTGTAGCTGATTTGTAAACTGTATTCAGTATCGCCCCTATATCCTGTTCATCAGTAGTGGTCAGTTCAACTTCTTCTGTGTCTTCTTCAAACTTCTTAGCAAGGAAGTGAGCATCTTTTTGACAGGGTCTGCATGCTTTCGTGAGACAGGTATTGTACCAGGTCAAGATCCTCTCACATCTAGGTGATCGAAAGGTTTTGGTTCCTGAATTTTCATCTCCTTGAATGCTAACAAACTCTGCAGCATATCCAGCAGGAGTAGGAATGTCTTCTCTTGTAACTTTGGATGGTACACCAGTACAGAGTTTCAGACGAGACACAATGTAAAGTAGCCGTTTCATACTTTCGGGTGTGTATTGCACATATGGGGCTATTTGGAGCTGTTTCAAGTCAATTTCCTTTTGCCCAACAACGAGTTTGACAATATGGTCTGTAACATACACTTCCTTTAGAACCACATTACCATTCACAATTATGTCTGATGGAATGCCCAGTTTTACAGAGTTTTCTGATGCCTGGGGAAAACACATCACTTGCCTTGAAAGATGTGGCAGGATCATTTCCAAGCTAACTTCAGGAGATGTGGCCTGACCTGAATATCTCCATGCTAGACCTCTGTAGCATCGCATTGGAGGTTTGGAGCCATAATCTCTTGCAAGGGACAGAGAACATTGGAAGAATTTTCCCACCATCTTACCAAATGTTATTTTAGTCATTTCCAAGGATGGATTAAGTCTGTTAGTGATAGTATCAAGACAACTTCTGTCAGCCACAAATGTATTCCATAATTTATCAACTGTAATAGTGCTACTTGCATCTGGTTGGACATTTGTTGCAAGCCTGCAATTAGAACAGAGGAAAAATAGTACTGTGCACCTCATGATTAAATGAATAACAATTGTGCCCAAATTGTTAAAGGGGAATGTTATCACCGGACCTATGTAAACGTTAATATATACCTTGATACTGTAAGAAATCGACTATATAGTTTTCCCCCCGATCTCCGAACTTTAAAACGGTAAATTTGGCGATTTAAACGCGTTCCTACCGCGAGCCTGTCAAAGTGGTGACCTTTGACACATGACGTCACAGAGTGAACCAGCCATAGCATTAGCATTAGCATACGTAAACAAGTCGAATCTGCTCCAATATTTTTCGATTTTTCGACTGTATTCTCGTACTTTGGAGGCATCATACCTCGTAGGTGTGTTGTTGGAGGGTGTAGCAACACGAATGGAGATGGATTCAAGTTGCACCCATGACGAAAAATCGGAGAGAAATTCGACGAAATTTGTGCAAAACACGTGGGAAAAGCCGACGAAATGGTCTTGCATTTGTTCCGCTCACTTCACTGACGACATCTATGCAACAACAGAGATGGCAAGAATGTGTAGATATCCCCCTAAACTGAAATAAGATGCTATTCCCAAGATCAAGACAAATAAATCTTTATCAGAAAGAGAAAACAGACAACCCCTCAGTCTGCCGGAATGCGTGAGTTGTACAGAGACGACCGACCTCGTGGACTCGGCAAGCCACAACCCGTTCCCGCAGACAAGCACTGTAAATCCCCTTGGATGTTTTGGCCCACACCGCTTCCATCGTCCCCTCTACCGAAGTGGACCATATATTTATTCTTCTACTCTTGAAATTTTGGATCAGTCCCACGGGGTGATCGACCAGCCAATCCTGAATCCTACATAATATCTTACAGCTATTAACTGAACTGTAATAATCAATGTACTTAAGACCCAAGGCCTTTTAATTAACTTATTCCAGTATATCGGAAATTCACTTCTGGCACCAGCTTGTCCTGATTATTTGGTGTCCTTTTGTATCTCCATGTGAGCACATACAGTGTATGTTCTTTTGATACAATAAATTGAAATTGATCACCTGGAAGAGTAACTGAAACTAACCGAAAGGTGTGAAGCAAACACTTTTTTATGGGAGTGTGTCCAAAAGGGAGAGCGAAAGAATTAAGGTTTAACGTCGCGCGTTCAGAAATAGGGTGTCCAAAAGAAATAAACTGGGCTTCTCCACAGGTTAGTGAGTTATTGTTTTAACATCAAATAGCTTCCTTTGGAATTGAAACTTTGTTTTCATTTGAGAGGACTTATCCACAGGTATGGATTAGCTCCTGTTTTAACATCAAATCGCTAACAATAATTGACAAACACAATAAAATTAAGCACGTAAGCAATGTAAATAAGCCGGCCTGCTACGGTATAACAATCGGTCCGTCCCGTAAGAAATGAACAATAATGAACCATACAATATGTCAATAAACACACACATATAAAAATAAAGGCGTAAATGCTCTTACAATAGCAAATTATCAGTAGATTTTAAATGAATAAATATATATTATAGTGACATCCACAATAATTATTATGCATTAATCATACAATCAATAAGCCGGCCTAGTTTCCTTTTTGCTATTTATTGTTGCAAGGTTTTTAGCATGGGAAAGTAAACTTACTATCCTGTGCATTATAATAACTGATGTATGCCTAAAAATTGCCAGATAAAAGCAGAAATGTATAATTATTATTGTAAGATCCATAGATAGTTGTTATTTCGTGTATAAAGCATGTAATCAGTGTATTTAAGCCAGCCTGACACGGCCTGCCAATCCGTCTGCCACAGGCTTGAAACAGGCCTGACATCAGGACGACCCATTTTGACCACAGATTCGCTTGTATATGGCTCAAATCTATAGCTTCTCCTCCTCCTTCAGTTTCATGATCGCTTCCTGCCTCTACACTCTATTCAGTTTCAAGACCTGTATAATCTCCAAAGTCACAGTCCCCAAAGTGGTTAACGCTGAAATCGGAATCTGAGTCAGAGCTTGTAGTTGTACCGCTGTCTGTGTTATCCGCCATGTTTGACTCTGGCCGCTTCACTGTGTGACGTCACAGGGTAATCGCCGGGCGGATTTACTGGGGGTAAGAATCAGGCACTTTGGAGCTGTATTTCAGGATATTGCATCAGCGCTAAAATTTTGAGAAAAATTCTAAAATATAAAGCAGGCCACAGGGAACTGTTTTTTATCGGTATTAGCCTTTCAAAAATTGTGATAACATTCCCCTTTAAGCAATGCCATAATCACTGATCATATAAACCTTGTAGTAGAAAGAAATAAGATCCCCCAAAAAATAGGAAATATAGGATTCCAAAGAAATTGGTTTTGTTATAGGGTATAGGATAGGAGGAGAGAGGTAAAACCAGTAGAACTAATTTCGGGGATCAGGGTCACATAATTCAATCAATCAGAATCAGTTATACAACCAGCCTGTTTCATCACATGGCTATAATTTTTGCAAAAATGACCTTGTTTGATCATGTGACTATCTGTAAAGAATTGTTGGCAATTTTTTTTGTTCGGTGATAGAACGTCCACCTTGCAAGTGGGAGGTCCTGGGTTCAATCCTGCACTGAGTAATATCAAAGACTTATAAATGGTATGTTGCTTCCTCACTCGGTGCTCAACATTAAGAGGATAGTTCAAGGACTGATTGGCCTGGTGTCAGGATAATGTGACTGGGTGTTGTGTATCATGTCTCCCTATGGCATGATATTGGTACTTCAGTGAGACCACTCTGTTAATGTGGCACCATCAAGGTATAACTGAAAACTTGGTGAAATTGATATTCAACACTATACCCATCATTATTTTTACTCGTGCAGTAAGCTTATATTTATTAACTAAGCAGTGAAAAGTTCAATAGTCAAAAGAAAACCATTTCATATTTCCCTGCATGCATAGAAGTCTTACCATAGAGAAAAGGGGAGACAATCCAGAAATCAATAACATGGAAATTATAATGTCCATTATGTTAAGGAGATTGCAGTCCACTGTGATGGCTGGGATATTCTTGTTCGAGTTGTTTCATCATCAAAATGTCTGCGAGAATGTATGCTATTACTGGGTTTGATGGGGATTTTTTATAAACCTTAGTGTCATGTGATCAAACATTCTTTACATATAGTCATGTGATCAAACATGAATGGCAATTATTTACAAATGATAGTCACATGATAAAATAGGGTGATTGTATAACTTATTCTGATTGGTTGAATTATCTTCACCCTGATCCCTGAACCAGTTTTAACTTTCTTTCACTACTCATTCTGTTCAGTCCTTCTCACTCCTCCCTATACCCTAAACGTACATATATGTTTTTGGGAGCATATTTTTTCATTACCCCCTCAAAATTAGACCTAGCATAGAAAACATTAGATAAGTAAACACGAAATATGTTGTTTCAAAAATTATATTCTTGTTACATAATGTCGTTCTTCATGTCTTTCTCATGCAGGATTGCTTATATCAAATCTGATATTAGGACAGTTCTGTAGACAAATCACAATCTGACTGTTCATATGTTACACAAAATTTATGTACTTTTTAATTGCAGGAGAGGCGAAGGCTTACAGAGCAGAGTACACAGGCTGTATATCCAGCCTCTCGCGTTCCCCAGCACCTGAAATTCTGAACGTTAAGGTTGGCTGTCCAGTTTTGCTTTTGGTCAATTTGACAGATCAGCTGGTAAATGGATCAGTGGGAACAATGGAAGAGATGGATGACCATTCTGTGACTGTGTATTTTAAATGTTTACAGATGAAGCAGAAGCTGGACAGATACATGTTTTCGGTGTACAGCCCATCACAGAGGAAGAACATTGCTTGTCGGTTGCAAATACCATTGAAACTTGCCTTTGGGTTAACAGTTCACAAGTCCCAGGGAATGACTTTGACAAGTGTGGAAGTAGACTGCCGAAACATGACTCAAGTTGGACAGCTTGGGGTAGCCATTGGCAGAGCTGCCAGTATAGATGGCCTCCGTGTCATCAATTTCCACACCAAGATTCTCTGACCGCATCTCCCAGAGGTCAATTCTTTTTATGACCATGCCGAAGACATCGAGGCAGACTACGATTGAAATGCTGCAAGTCCAATATCATAACCGAAGCAGACGCAGAGGTGGTAAACGATGAACCAACTGGTGATGAGGATGACTGGGAGTCTGCTACTGGCTTGGCTGTCCTCGATAATCTGCGAGACACTTTGGTCAGTTTCCAATACAGTGTGGGAGAAACCGAAGAACAGAAAAGGTCAAATGAAGCGGTCAACTTTTTGTTGGGGCAACAGGAAAAAACTCAAGCTTTCACCAGGAAGGTTTCCTCAGAAATCGAGAAAGCAATGAAAGCTGAGATGGGAGAGAATAAGAAAAGTGAAACTCAAACTTTCCTCACAAAACATGCTACTAGTTTCTACAAACGAGTGTCATTGCTAATGTCCAGTAATGAACATATTAACCGTGTTAAAGCCTTGTTTGGGACACAAAGTCCAACACCTAGTCAGTGTAACATAGCTTTTCGACTGGTCCAGCATATTCGTGGACAGATTGTTCGAAATGTTACAGAGGTGATACAAGCTGGAACCAGTAGAGATACTGAAAGAGAGAAACAGTTTGTGGAGTCAGATGCTGGGATGGGGAAGCAGCGTTACATTGGTGGCTGGGTGGTGGCAAAATTAAAACACAAGCGGAAAGAGCAAGTGAGGAGAAATCTATATAAGGCAGAAAAGAGAGACCTTGTTAACAGAATTGACCGGCAAATAAGATATTTGGAACATCTCGAAACTACAGAGTATGACTTACTTCAAAACTCTACAGAGAAGGACACATTAGAAGAGACAAGACGGAAACAAAATCTGAACAATAGTCTTTTGAACATTACTGACCCCACATTTCATTTTTTCCATGAGTTGGACCTATGCATCCGTTCACTGGAAACCATGGCCAACATAAACTTGTATGGTAGTGAATTTTATGTTCATATTTCAGATGTTCTTCTGAAGAAGTGTACATTATTTCAACAATGGTGTGATCTGTTCGACAGTCCAGATCTGCACAACGCCGAAGATGATCCAGAGGCAGTCATTGGCCATTTGGACATCGTGCAAACACTGTATGATGAAGCCATAGGGAGGTACTTGAACATGTTATCTGGTCAGTTCCGAAAGGAGTTCATGCAGAACCTAAAAATAAAGAAAAAGGAGGCACACCGCAAGGAAATTCGAATAGGTGGTAAGGGATCTACTGGCAAGTGGGGGATGAAAAATGTATTAAGTGACAAGACACCAGGAAGAATAGCTTCTCATCGAAGACTGCAGGCAGAAATAGAGTCCGACAAAAGCTTTCTAGAAGAAACGTTCACCAAGGATGGTCTGAAAGCCTTGTTCTCTGCCGATGATCTGCCTTACAATGCCAGGCTGAAGAAAAGTGTTCTATCCGAAGATCTGGTGGCAGTCATCCTGAAGAAAGACAACATGCCATTGCAAGGTGCCCTTGACGGTAAATAGAATCTCAACAATAAATAAATAGAGGTCTATTTTGTCCAGAGAGATTGATATTAGGGGAGATAACTCTTCTTTATATGACAAGAGTGAGTGAGTGAATATGATTTAATGTCACTTTCAACAATATTTCAGTAATATCACGATGCTTGGTTCTATTCCTTTTCACACCCGGAAACCACACAGGTAGGGTCCTAATTCCTTTAACAGCCTGGAACCCCACATGTGCCCCAGTTACTCACCTCTTATGACAAGCTCTCTGAGGAACTGAGGCCTATAACAAGACCTGTAGTGTGCACAATGACACACTCCCAAGTCAATTCATGGCGTTTGTTTGACAACTCTGGTTAATAATCGGATTAAAGGTTCTACCAAATACCCCCTGCACTCTTTGCATTAAAACATAGAGAGGCTGTGTAAATAACAAGTTGAGATTTTTTTCTACGAAAAATTACATGAAATTGCATTTTTTTAACACACTAATACAGATGTGGTGAAAAATCTATTGCAGCCGTAACCTCTAACCCGTGACATCAGAGTCTGATTACGATCACGTTACAATGGAAATGTCTACTAGAACATTTGCTACGATTGCTCGCTACCAATGATCGTAATCAGACTCAGACGTCATATATTAGCAGGTCATATCCTTCGTCGTTTTCAAAAGAATAGGCCTCAGCTCCTCAGACAGCTTGTAGTAAGAGGTGACTGAGGCACCCGTGGGGTTCCCGGGTGTGAAAAGGAATAGGTCTCCACCCGTGTGGTTCCCGGGTGTGAAAAGGAATAGGACCCAACGTCTTGATATGACTGGAAAAAAGTTGAAAGCGACGTTAAATCATATTCACCCACTCACTCCCTCGTCGTTTTCAAACAGGCTTGGTAATGGAGAGTTGCAAGTTTGGTTTTATTAAAGTTCGACCATTTGCAGAAACGGTAAACGGCTACTAAATGTCAAATATAACCTCTTACAACAATTTAGTGTCAAAAAAGTATGGGCTTTGGGGACCATTTGGTAGAACCTTTAAAACCAGATCTACATGTAGTCAGCAGTACTAAATCTGTCATTAATCAGATTGATGTTATATTTAAAACACATAAACTGATACATGTATAGGCCTACATGTATATTTTTGTTTCATACCTACACCCTCGACTGGTCACTCACCATTCAGACTGGGCTCCTTGCATTTTCACATTTTTCTTGTATCTAATACTGTACATTGTATCCCATTGTTTTGATACCAGGGATGGTGAACTGCCAGCAAAAGCGAGTGGTAGCGATATTGGTCATCGGTTAGGAGAGAAAAAAGGAACAGCCAGTAGTCCATGTGATGAGACTTTAGATGTACAAGAGGATCGACAAGTGGGGCACAAAAAAGGTGACAAGGAAGGAGGGAAGCCAGGTAAAGTGGAGAAGGGGGTCCCAAAAAGAAAAGCTAAGGGAAAAGGCAAAGGAAAGAAGAAACAGAAAAAAGAATATGTGGGATATGTGAAAAAGATTGTGATGTTGACTGTGTATGCTGTGACGAATGTCAGATATGGTACCATTTTCGTTGTATTGGCGTAGAGCTCGAGGATCTTCCAGATGGACGGTGGTTTTGTAATTGTTGCAAAGAGTGAAACAATTGAATAATTGCGTGCCACGATTCATGTTTTGAGCCTGCCAGAAATATATACATGGGTAGACTTAACTTAAGAAAATTTTCTGTCCATGGTTGCTAATGATGAGCAAGGACAGATGCATGTAGCTGTTGATTTTAACTTGACTGAATCTGGTGTTGGAAGTTGTTGAATGTATATTATGCAATAATTGTAGCCAGTCCTTAAATAGGTAATATTAGATGTGTGAAATCCTGGCTATATACCAAGGGGTGCTTTGTATGTGATAAAGAAGTTCTGGTAGTTGCAGGTGAGTGTTAAACAAGTCCGGTAAAGGTTGCATCTAAAATACAACAACTCATTTTCATCTTTGAATTCAAATTTTATTATGAGAATGAAGAAATACTATATTTTCATGAAGTCCTGAGAAAATTGTAACCTATGCAATTGGTCCATAAATATGATCCATTGTGACATTTCCACTATTTAATGTTGAATCCATGATACATTTTAAAAATCTGAAAAAAACACCGGTGATTTTTTGTTATTGCATTATTTGGGTATATATATATATAAAAGTTGTAAAATTTCATTCTGGTTCACGAGGTGTTTGTTTTCAAATAAGTGTAAAAATGTGTCTTAAAACGTCATAAGTAGCAGGAACACAACTGAGCTGGGTGGTGCTTAGTTGGTTCGTCGTGATATAGCTGAAATATTGTTGAAAGCGACGTTAAGTTCTATTCACTCACTCCTAAAATGTCACGACTGCCCATCTTTATGGGTCAATAAATCCTGGGTCAAATGTAAATTTTCCAGTTTTTTATGCAATCCATTTATGATTTTCAATGCTGAACTGCAACTACATGTACCTCTTTGGACTATGGAAGCCCAGTACATGTATGAAGTGTGAGCAATGGGCAGTAGGGGTGGGGAGATGGAGACTAGAAATGCAACAACATAGCCTGTCAATTGACATTATGACTTCAGTTCATGTTTAACATCCCAAATTTGAACTCATTGTTGAGTCACTGCCATTGTTGTGTCATCAATACAACTAAGACATTTAGATTTAACAAGCCAGTGTCACAATGACAATTAATAGTGCCATATTGATGAGAAGGGAGAGGGATAATGGTTGGGTTGGGGGGGGATGAGGAATGTAGGTTTATGTCTGCCTACCTTTATTTTTCAGAAATCATTCTAAATTTTAGACTTGTTGTTGATGCATGTTGGAAGACTCTGAGGCACTGACGCCTTTATGTTGTATCAAAATGAATAAGAACGAGAAGAAGGTCTAAACAAAATGAACCCCACATTTTTCGCCAAGCTATGGTAATGTAGACGGTGTGAAGATCAAGGATCAAGTCAACTGGACTTGTCAGAATAAATTATTTGGGCAAGCTGACGATCGGAAAAAGTAGGAATGTCAGTTGTTTTCACCCAAAATGTTACTTGTTCTGCTTTGATAAAAATGGAATCTCCCGCGAAAAACACGTGTTGAAGTGGTTTTATTGGCCAATCAGCGTCAAGCCAGAAATTGAGTGCTGCACCGCAATACAACGGAGATTGCCGAGTTCGGCCGAAGTTGTAACAGAAGTTGTCTGGACGCTAAAATTCAGCATGTTTGGACGGTTTACGGTCGATATTTGACGGATAACGAGAATCTTTGGTTGATAGCATGCACAATACACCTCAGTCTAAGGAATAAAATAGGAGGTGAAATATAGAGGTAGGCCAATTTGTGTGAAAATGTATACGGATGATCGAGAGGAGGTCGTACTTGAGTGATTCACCTTGTCCATTCTATTGTTGACGATACCCCCAGCTAATTAATTTGCCAAACACCTGTGACTTGCACAAACGTTTTATTGTTATATTTTATAACACACAGTCACAGCTGTAGATGAACACAATATAACTAGAACATAAATAACGATAACAACTGTAACATTGTCTTGTTCCACCAGGACAGAAACTTTAATAGCATATATAAAACTCAGCTCCTGCCAGCCTATTGTACCGCAGATGATGTTGGTTCTCCACCACCTGGCACCGTAATGGCTTGTGGCAGTTACAAATGATCGTGCTGATCCACTGCGTCGCAGTACAAGATATATGTCCTCGGAAATATCTCCATTTTTCCCAATATATCATAGCATAGAAAACTATGTCACCGAAGAAACTTAACTAGACGGCCACAAGGTGGGGGTGACATAGTGGCATTAATTCGGAGCTACTTGGCTAAGTACAAATCTTGGCTAGGATACAAATCATCACAGGGGTCACTTTTGGTTCTTGTAATCACTATACTGCCGTCATATGACAAAAGCAAGCAAGTAACAAACGATGACTTGCTCCCTTTTGTATCTGAAATCCAAGGGAATGTGACGCCTTGCTTCCTTTTGTCATTTCATTACAGCCGAAAAGGAAAGCGTATTCACCACTGGTTATGCCAGCATGTGTGACTTACTTCTCTCTGTTCAACCAAATAGATATCTCATTTTTTACCAAATGTCACTTGTTTCTTTTTGTCATATGACGGCAGAATATTTGTCTGTGGGGTCATAAGCCTTCCTGTCAGTACGCCGGCATCATTTTCCACCACCCTTTTAATGTTGCGTTTAATTAAAGTAACTTATGCGACAACAGACTTATAAAACGTATATGAACAACCCCCTCAGGAATTGCCCTCCAAGTCGCAATTTCCAATTACAAGCGTCTAGTCCGTCATTCATATTTCATCCGTCGTCCATTAAAGAATGTCCGTGCCCATAATCCAAAGACCTAATGACAGTATGGATTTGTACTATACAATAAAAGTCTGTTGGTTTGGAACTGGGAGAACAATATGCGCCGAGGTCGAGGTATATTGGTCTCTCAGGTCCACAAAACACACTGACCTATACGAGATGACTATAATTGTACATTTGGCTTTTCTACGATCTCGAGCCTGCTGTAAGCCATAGTGTAAACCACGTCCAGCCTAGCGTCTATATTTATACACTGAGTAGACGAATACGTCTCACTGAGTCAGTATCTATATATCATATTTATGGATCCCAGTTGGAGTCAATATGGAAAATTATCAATCAGCCGTCGTCCATTAAAGAATATCCGCGTCCAAAATCCAAAGACCTATTCCGTATCCCATATAACAGTATTAGCACCAAATTCAAAAAGACAATCGTAGTATACATAAACATAGGCAAGTTTCCTGCAAGAGAGAAGCGGTCAACAGTTTTCAGTGATGCCGGCAAGACATCATGATGTTCCAAAAATATCAAATCCGTATCGCTGATCAGAATTCTTAATCCATAATAATCGTTGTAAAGTCGTCATGATGATGACATCACGAATGATGTATCTCAGTCACGCTTTGATTATGACTGTTCATATGAGCACCATGTCCCTAGCCTCGGGTAAAGCGGAATTAGACACAAGTTACGAAACGTAACGCCATAGATCTTTTGCTATCAGAGAAACTTTGAGTGGAGGCGCTCTGTGGTATAGACCTGTTTTACAAGTTTCTGGAATTTTTTTTTGTGACGTTGATTAAAATCGTCACATTTAACACATGATCTAGCAAATGCTACGAGGCGAGATATGTATATGCCATATGCAGGTCCCACTGGAATATTACGGTCCAGAAAGGGATAGTTAACGATCTCGAAATTGTAAGCATCTCTCTTGTCATAAAGTCGACGAGAGAGAATGCCCGCTTCATTTTTATAGTGATATAGATTTAAATATGATGTGCCTGTAGGGCTATCTGTAGTTCCTTCAAATCCAGTGAAGGTGGATACATATCCTTCACTGCGTCATTTATATAGCGATTATCTACAGCAAGAAGATCGCCTACATAGCGTTTGGTGAATGAAAAAGAACGGGCTTTGAGTGGATCGGTTTTTGAAAGCGCCTGCATATAGTCATATTCATAAGAGAACAGATACAGGTCAGCCAACAGGGGTGCACAATTAGTACCAATTTGAATATCTATATGCTGTTGATATATTGTGTTGCCAAATTTCACATAGATATTTTTAATAAGAAATTCAAGCAACTCTATAAACAAACATCCCATGAAAGATATCTCTTATATGTAGTAAAGCTAAAGAATGCTTTATGGCTTCCAACATTAACATATCTACGATCATTTTTCTTGAACACAGATACTATTAATGAACTTAGACGGTCAATAAGGTCCTGATGATATGGAGCCGTAAAAGTGACACGCAATTTTTTTTTTAAAATGATCTCGTGATCTCGACATCTTTGTTATGTCGTGAGCTCGAGATCTTTGTTATCTCGCGATCTCGACATAATTATCTCGTGATCTCGACATCTTTGTTTATATCGTGATCTCGAGATAACGGACCAATAGGAATTGAGAATTATCTCGTGATCACAAGATAATTCGTGATCTCGACATCTTTGTTATATCGCTATCGCGACATCCTTGTAATGTCGTGATCTCGACATCTTTATTATCTCGTGCTCTCGAGATAATTGACCAACAGAATCACCAGAAGAATCCTCCATTTTCTTCACGGACATCTATGTCTGTCTTGGGGTACGGTAATAACCAGCTGTGTATCGCTGCAGATATATAGTTCTCATTTAGCATGTTCATTCGTGTGAAGACCTTTAGTTTATCCCTCAACAACATGATCTTTATTTCAAAGCAGATCAACGGCGTGTAAAATGTAGGCAATGTATAGTAGGGTTGCACCATGGAGGACACTTTCTCCCTCCTGAGTTTTCGATCGTGTGGAAATTAATTTTCATCCAGGTGGAAAATAACTTTCACCCAGGTGGACACTAACTTTCACTTGGTTTAAAACAGTTTTTACAGAGGTGGAAAACAATTTTCATATAGTTTGAAAACAACTTTCACCCAGGAGGAAAACAATTTTCACCCAGGTGAAAAACAATTTTCACCCAGGTGGAACATATTTTATTGTCTTTTTGGTGAACATTGTATTCTCTTTCACCTGAGTGAAGATTACACGGACGAAAAATCAGAAGCAAGCAAATCATATAGAATCAGAAGAGAGAGAAAAAAAGAGTTGTTGATGGATAAACTAAACGTCTTCACATGAATGAACATGCTAAACGAGAACTCTAAACTCGAGATTAGGACATAACAGAGAGGTCGAGATCACGAGATAATTTTTAAAACAATTGCGTGTCACTTTTACGGTTCCATATGATGAGGTGTTATAGTATAGAGAATCGAGAAATCTCATGTGGATACGCGTGCCGGCGAATGGTCCAATGGGAGAAAGAGTAACACACAATCCTGTAACAAATTTTTAACTCGCTGTTTAACCTAAGGTATTGTTGTCGACAAGTATGTATCTGCGTACGTCTTTCGTTTATCTATGACATTACCATGGTATCAACTATTTCATCTTGCCGTCTAACGTTTACACAGTGACAAGTAATCTAACCGGTCCAACCGCTGGTGGGATCATCCAATATCTAATGTGTTGTTATCCGTTCTGTATTATGTAGCCGAGAATTCCAGAGGAAGACACACAGGATGACGACTCCTCTGTGATAATTGATAGGTATGATTAACCGTGGACTGAGATACTATGTTTTAATACCGAGCAGTTGCATGTCACAATTTCGTCACAAGCGTGAGATCTCTGATGCCGTGCTTTTGAGAATTTGGCTGGAAAACGAGGATACGGCCACATGAGTTAATAAGAGCAATTGGACTATTGCAATGCAAATATGTTTAATACTGAGGGGTTATATGCCCCTATTTCGTTATGGGCGTCAGATTCGACATTCAGTATTAGACCGTCGTCCGCGAACAGAATTTCTGTGTGAATCGTCGGAACTTTAACGATAAACCACAATTCTAGACAGGCAGAAAATAAGAATGAAAAAACGAGCATATATTCATTGATGTCGATGCTTTAGTATACATAGTAATCCGCTTTCTTGTATATAGTACACCATACGATTGAGAGAGAGCATCCACGATCACATTCTCCAGTAGATCTACTTCCCTGGCAGGAGAAACTAAATGGTTATTTGCGTCCCATCAGCATTTGCGGTGTAAACTTTGGATATATGGTCAGTCGTTTCATTGGATATGCAGCTTTGCAAACCCCATTATATATATTTATTGAACGCTGTGGCCAGATTCTGGGTCCATCAGCTAAATAATTCAACAAGTGCAATATCACGTGTTGGGGATGATTACTCGCATTCTTCATTATATTCAGAAAAACAATTTGTCAAATGGAATTGATATTACCTTGGGCGACGCGGGCAACTACAACATTGCAATCCACCCAGATCAGTATATTTATCCCGTTTATTTACTGGAAAAAGGCAGGACCGCAGCCGTTAGGGTGTATCGGAAATGAACTGTTACTGTTCACATGAGCGTCAATGTCATTGTCTATATGTGAATCAGCTTTATCCATAGGCAATAACAGTAACAGGTTTAGCGCATTTACCATGAAACTAATTCGGTAAAAAGCTTTAGCTATCACCCAATATGTCGAGTCTTGGCAAGTGGACAATATATCCTCAGACTGTATCTTATATTGATCACTTGCCCAATGAAAATCGAAATGAAAATGAAGTGATGATGACGCCATAAGAAACACCTTCTCTTTCGCTATAAACAAAACTTATTTGATTACTACTGTTTAATCATTTTTCTTGCCACAAGGGCATCATACACGTAAGTCATATGGCAACTGTTGACATTTCCATGAATTCATTATTGATGTGTTATATTTAACTTACTGCCTTGAGAAAGTTTGCATAATCCATAGAGCACCCAACAACAACAAACTGTATTCGTGAGTTGTGAGTAGAATTTGGCGTGGATGCCTGCCGCACCAGTTTTTGTTCAGTTCACATGAAATTGTTCAGAAAATAATGAGCTGTTCTGAACTGGATACTCGGTGACCTTTGGAAATCCTAATAGGATAGAAGTATGAAACATTCGTTACATTCCGGAAAGCTGATAAGTAACATTTATAAAGCCTTTGTAGCGTAACAGCGAATGGTTTCTTCACTCAAGCTTTATATAGTGTTTACGAAGGATGCTTGTTCATTATTAAATGTAGCATTATCAGGACGTTTCTTATTTCCAGAGGATCAAGCCAAATTTAGAACAACTCCTGCAGACAGGCACTATGTAAGTGAATCTTTTGTCAAATAATGAACGTCAGTGTTTTGTTTTCGCGTTAAGGAAATGAAGAACATTTTCCATTCAATACTTCATCTCAAATCAACAATTTGCTGATGTGATTTGTTTATCCAGGCACGCATGAAGCGCAACAAAGTGATGTATAAACAAGCATTCATATGAATGCTTATAGCCTAAAATTAACGTCCGAGTTATCGAGTTTCATCCAGCCTAGATGTTAATAAGGCTTCAGTGTAACAAGCGATCGATCAATTCTGGATACAATATTTGTTTGATGTTACCTTATACCAGAGTATTTTCACCTCGAAGCGACAGACGGCTAGTCCGGTGCTAGCACTGCAGTTTCCTTGCAGCAAATCGATTTGGGAAGCGAATCTGAGTTTTTTTCTGTTAAAGGCAAAGGGGAGAGTTATCTTCGAATGAGGAAAAACGGCAATGCGATTCACAGCTAATACGATCTAACATGTAACATACGGGTATTTCAGCATGCAAGTTAAGATATAGACTTTATATTTACTGACAACACTATCTATCCGAGGAGCACATAATATTCCCAACAGGCCTTTCCTATTTGAATAAGTGTACTTATGTTTCGCGAATTAAGACAAGATATAGCATACATCAGTGTACATCAAACTGTGTTGTCAATGACACACAAATGTTTACTGTCAGGTTTTGCTAATATCCTCACATAAATTAATACACTGTGAGATATGCAGATGACTGTAACGTATTTAATACCTTTATCGACAATTTCACGGAACACCCACCATGTTGTGCCTTTAGGGTCTCTGGTTGGGTGGAATATGGAATCTATGTAAAACATACAATGGTAACAGCAGCACTTGGGTACTTCTCTCTTGCAGGAAACAAGCCTATGTGTATGTATACTATGATTGTCTTTTTGAATTTGGTGCTAATACTGTTATATGGAATATGGAAAAGGTCTTTGGATTATGGACGCGGATATTCTCTAATGGACGACGGCTGAATTATGAATGACGGACCAGACGCTTGTAATTCCGTCCGTTATGAACTGTTAATCCCGTTTTACAGACCTTCATTCAACAGGAATAAAAATGGCTTTACCCTCGTGCCGAAATTGAAGAAAATAATATATGGATAGTATTCCAGGATGTTCTGGATATAGCGATATTAGCATTTGCTAGATCCTTTTTAAAATGTGATGCGTTCAATCAACATTAGCTTAGATTATCATTAGCCTGGTTTGATAGGGCTATTCAATTCCAGTCTCTCAAGTTCGATTTAATAAATTTCTCTCGCTGATTGCAACATAAGCCCTGGAACTGTACGTTTTGTACATTGTGCTTAAGGTGATTTATGCCTCAAACAACGTTGACGACGTCATTACCCAAGGTTATTTCCCCTGTAATACCTCTTCCAACGTCATATATCGTCTTTTCTGATAAGAGACGTTACCAGTGGAGGTAATGACGTCGAAAATACTAGAAAACTATGGAGATAGGGTCACTCGAAGCTTCTTAGAAAAAAACTTTTTATTTATTTGATTAATAAAAAGATCACATGATGGGGAAGCAGTGTTTAAAATATCAGCATAGGTCATCGGATGATTTCCGATTTGGGAGATGGTTTCATAGTCTGAAAATGTGATTTCCAGCGCCATACAGTTCGATGAAATGTATAATTCATATAAAATTAATGCATTTATATCCAACTTTACGGTGTTTCTAAGATCCGTTGAAATTTCTCTGTATAAATAAACAATAACTGTAGATATAGTTCCATATGCTTTGACTTCCTTGCCTTGTTGTGCTGAAAACTGATTTTTCATGATTTCGGCAAAAAAAACGGTTGACATGGTGATTCGCGGCTACGTACAACAAAATCTAGATCGGAGACTATCAGTTGTTTTTACGTTTTACTACTGGTCAACATACCAGCTACCCACAGCTAAAAAATAGGGTCGGTTACCGGACAAAGGTTTTAGGTAGGAACCACCTCAATTTCGCTAGCCCCGATGATACGTCATTTTGCATTGTTAACAATCATGATCAATGTTTGACTTAGTAAACTGCTAACCCTAAAAAACTTTGGAAATATAATACTCAACAGTGTACAGAATTTGAATCACGAGAAGCCTTCTCTCTCATTTTCACCTCCTTGCGCTGAAATCGATATTTTCAGCGTACCGCTATTGTGTTAGAACAACAGCGTCGTAAAACAATGTCTGATCTGAGGTCTGTACTAACTTGGTGGGAGACGAAGATGAGGTCCTGCACCAGAAACACATGTACGTTATCTTATAGTCGATGTAGACTTTGTCGGAATAGGCGCATGACTACTGCAATATTGTGCAAATGACTAGCTATTGCGTTTCTATTCGTGTTACAATTACAGGTTTGGAACATTGATTCACAACAAGGCTGTCGGAGGTTAGAGTTGTATAGCAGCTGTTACTTGTAGCAGTCTACCATGGATGGACACATTGAATGGAAAGGATTGTAAATCTGCGCAAAGATTTTCTTAATTGGGTACCGAGCACCGTTCCAATAACCATAAGGATGAAATGAGAACCTCGAGACAAACAGTTTATGCCGAATTTAGTGTAGTGATATCGAACCGAACTTTCTGGCACTTCCCATGACTTTGTAGTTTATCATATTTGGGTCATTTTGAGCCAATTAGCATAACCCCCGAGCAGAGGATCACGGGTGAATTCAAAATGGCGTGGGGTACCACAAAAGTCATGTTTTCGTCATTTTCTTTTTTTCAAATTTCTGCTCTTCTGCGAGAAAGTGGACAAAAGCTATTTTATTTCACATCACGATATTACTTACTAATTTATCATGCTGTTTCTGCAAACAAATAAATAAAAATTCGAAAAATCATCTGAAAAACATCATCGTGGCGGCCATCTTGGATATTTTTTTAAAATTTACATTAGAGCTTCGCCCAAGGGTTTAGTGTGGTAAGTTTCAGCTAGGCTAAGAAAAATCTGACTAACCCTATCTGGCCTGGGCGATTTTGGGTGTACCGCAGCCTTGGGGGATGGAGGGGGGGGGGGGGGTGGCGGAAAGTGCCCCTACTTTCGCTATCGCTAAGGTTAGCGGGCTGAAACTTATCACATTACATCTTCGGGTCAAGCTCTTTGGGTCAAGCTCTATGTCAAAATCCAAGATAGCCACCATGATGACGTCCCTGTGACGTCATTTTCAAAAAGAGCATTTTCGGACGGCCAAATAGGATCAAAATGACCCCAATATGACAATCTAAAAAGTCACGGAGTTTCAGCTCTCAATTGTTTGCCGTTCCGGAGATACGAACAAAAAACCAACAGGAAAGTGCGCCCCCCTCCCACCCAGGTAGGGTTAATAATATCTGAGTTTCATCCCCTAGCTCAATGGGTAAGAAAAATATTTCGGGTCGGGGTTGGGGGGGGGGGGATGCCTGAAGAGATGCGAAATTACAACGCATATAAGGGAAGTGAGAAGAAGTGCCGACATGCTGACAGAGCCACATGACCACACAGTGTAGTCTTCTGGTTAACCTATTCTAAAGCACATACCAAGAATCTAACGATTCGTGATATGTGTTTATCTCAGGTACTCTTTTATTGTACCTGTTCATGTGGCAACTTGGATGAGATGACCACACGGCCCCTAGCACCGACATAAGCGGTATTAGATACAAATCTAGAGAGCTACGATGAAAACGCTCAGACAACTCGTATATTGGTAATTGGTGAGCTGTGTCGCTGTGACAACTCGCACACTGGGGTTTGGTGAGCTGTATCGTCGTCAGATGAAAATGACAACATTTAACAGAAAAAGACTAGTCTGTAAGGCCCGATGTCGACCCAGCATAAACTTCCCACAAAGCCAACATATATCAAAGGCCAAAAGGTCTGTAGAGGGGCCGGGCCTCGGGGACGAAATGTCCACCAGCAGAATCTCGCCATATACAGGTAAAAATTACAACGCATATAAGAGGAGTGGAAAGAGGTGCCGACATACTGACAATGACACATGCCCTCACAGTATAGTCTACTGATTAATCTATTCTATAGCACATACCAAGAATGTCCCAGGCCAGATAGGGTTGATGCTGCCCTCTGTAGAAATCACTGTCATTTTAGTTTTGTCACTTGTAATGATGGTGAAGAATAAAACACTTGGTCGGCGTCGGCCCTCACGGGTATTTGTTCGAACTTGCATTCTATAAATAATCCCTCGTTTGGGCCGTTGTTTCTATCTAACGGTTAATTAGTTCATCATCTCTCTGAAATATTTTTATCTAATACCGCTCAAGCCGGGCCGTGTGGTCATGTCATTCAAGATGTCCACATGAACAGCTAAAATAAAAGCCTCCAATGGTATTCCAATGAGTACTAATGTTGCACCCCTTTTGGCTGATATCTATCTGTTCTCTTGCTATATGCAGATGCCTTCCCAATAGCGATCATTTCAAATCCCGTTCCTTCTCATTCACAGACGCTATATAGACGATCTTCTCACTGTAGATAATCGCTATAAAAATTAAGCAGTGAAGGAACTACAGATAGCCCAAACGGCACATCATATATAGACCTGTATCTCTAAAAAACGGAAGCGGAATTTCTCTCTCGCCGACTTTACGACAGCAGAGATAACTACGACTTGGACATCGTACACTATCCCTTTCTGGGCAGTAATATTCCAGCGGGACCTGCATGTGGCGTATACATGTTTCGCATTGTAACATTTGCTAGATCCTGTGTAAAATGGAACAACTTTAATCAACGTGACAAAATATTATTGCAGAGAGTTACACAAGATGGCTATACCACCAAGTGTCTCCCCTCGAAATTTCTCAAATAAAATCGCATGCTGATAGCAAAACACGAATGTAAGTGTGCAAGATCTACTTCGTAACGTTTCGTAACTTGTGTCTAATTCCGCTTAACCCGGGGCTAGGGGCGGTATGAACCCACGTATTTCAAGATCCTCATGCTGTTCATATAAACAAGCACAATCAAAGCGTGGCTGAGATATATCGTACTTCAGATAACGAATTTAAGGGAAATCATATGGATTAATACATGAATTAATACTGAACTGCGATACGGATTTAAAACTTTTGGACCATCATGATGTCTTCGGGTTTAAAAAGTGTTGACCGCTTCTGTCTTGTAGGAAACTCGCCTATTTTTATGTATACTATATTTATTTTTTAAAGTTGGTGCTAATGCTGTTATATGAATTAGATCTTTGGATTATGGACTCTGAAATTCTTTAAGGGACGACGGCTGAATAATGAATGACGGTCTAGACGCTTGTATCTCAGATTCTTTGATAAATATCGTATATTTTCGGCAGATACGATCGTAGTGTATAAGATATCTGCCGCTATGTTTCGTTACTTGTGTCTAATTTCGCTTAACCTGAGACTGGGGCCGTTTGATCATCATGCGTGTTCTAAGGAACAGACACAATCAAAGCATGTCTGAGAAACGTCTTACACTAGTAAACGACATTTGAAAAAAACAATACTGTTCAGGGATAAACAAGACTTGTCAGTGATAAGGATTCTATGTAAAGCACGTGATGATGTCTTGGTATCATTGTTGAAAACTTTCGACCACTTCTCTCCTGCAGAAAACTACTTGTGTGTGTGTTTATGTTTTTATTTCATACATATTTGGAATCCATGGTAACTGTCGTCTGTAAAAGATAATTGTACTATTGATGAAGAAATTCATTTATAGACTGAATATTAAATGTCGGGTCTCACGCCTAAAATGTTACCGTTGCACTAATACGTTGTGAGAAGCATCTGATCAATCTGAAATATCGGCCATGAGGGACCCTCTATAGCTGCGCTTTCGATTACAACGCATATATGGTAACTTAAGTCAATGTCAGGCGCCTCGGAGCACGTTTGAAAGTGGGGGGGGCTGAACTCTATATCGGCCATGTTAAATGCTGGACTGGTGCTATCTAAGATAGGACTTATAACATTGCAGTCTCAAAAAGTGGGGGGGCTGTAGCCAAGCCTGCCCCCCCCTCCCGTTCCGCGGCCCCAGAATGTCTCTTTCCATTTTTCGCATTTAGTTGTCTGGCTTAAAAATTGAAAAATGAAAAAAAATATTTGCTCAAATATCACATTCAACTTCCGGTTTCTATTTTACCCTAGGAGAGGCAAGCAAATAAAACACCATAATCCCCTCAGATTTTGTCATTATAACGTTTATTCATCCGGAAAGAGCAGCACCACAGCCGCCAGAATGTATCAAACCTGAATTGATGCATGTATGTGCCAGATTTATCGATGCCTCGAGGCAAGGGACCAGATTTAGCATATGCTACGTTATAGTAACTCCGCTATTGTATCAAGTTATTTTAAAGTTAACTATATTATCTGGGCGATTTCATGAAAATGGCTTAGCCCTATGAGAGAGAGAGAATTAAGGTTTAACGTCGCGTTCGTCAATTTAAGACTGTCCAATGGCATGTGATATAATTATATGTCCACAGTGCGCGTTCTACAATATTATTACTTGAATTTCTCCACATTACACCATCAAGGCAAGATCGCCTATTTCTTAACATATACGCGAGTCAGGTTAGTGATTGTGTGAGCAATCGGGTACAGGACGACGTCATTGTTGTGTTGTATCTTCGAGTGTCCAGAATGGCCATTTCATCTCCAATGTGTCGAGAATATGTGCTCGCAATGACCTTCAATGCATTGACCGTCAGTGTTTTAAATGATCGCCACCAACGTTCTTCTCAGAAGCAGAGGTACTGAAGCATTTTTCGGCCACACTTTCGGATGATTGCCTTAGTATTTAGCAGAAAGCCGAATAGGAGTGCAAGTCCCTGTTCACATGGCGTCTGTGGGATCCTACAGTTTCCCACTGATTATCAAATCCTGTGACTCCATCTCATTATTATTTAGTGTTCTAAATCGTCCTTCGTCACTGGCACTTCTCTTGGACTAATCTGCTTGTTATGGGAGAGAGAGAGACGATGAACTTTTCCGTTCTCTAATTTCAGCTAAATAAGCATTCCACAGAACTACCCGTTCATTATGGAAGAATTCGCTCATCGCTGTATCAAGTTTGTAGCATCAATAAATGATATGCAGTTCCACGATCAGTGTATAACCCATGAAATCGCATACAATCTTTAGAATTCGTCGCAGGGGCATGGTCATCGGTAGACGCTCGCGTTAAACGGGGACTAATCATCATAGCAGCAACATAAAAACATATGTATTGAAATTACGAGAAAACGCCACAGGTAAAGATGAAGGTCTGAAACAAGTGAAAACTGTCATGGCTCTTACGCGCATTTCTGCTTTACTATAAGCTTCGTCAAATAGCATATATGGATTAGACGCTTGTATTTCAGACAAGCTGTATTGAGATGACATGATGGACTGATATGATGAAATGTGGTATGAAGAAAATTCAGCCATTCAAAGAGTATGCCAAAGAGAAAAACTGTCCCAGAAACATTACGTGTTCCGTATCGAAAATGACATGTTGGTATTTCAATTCATAAAATATACATGTACCCTAGATAGAAATAATGTATATTCTGGTTTAGAAAAACACGTTACACAAAGCATATGCCTCAGCTGACAGACTATGTATTCTGGTACAACCTTATTATTTTGTTTCACGTTGTTACCGGTTTTTCATATCTTTCTAATATAACGACTATTTAAATATTGGCCCACTTTCCTATTGAATTGGCGGATCCGAACGACCCAATATTTTCTCATTAATAACCCGTTACCATGTATGGCCTTCAGTGATATATCGCAGAGGAACAGATTTATTCCCCGATAGCTTGTATCTTGCTAGTTATATCCGTGGCAAGGCCAACTAAGAATGCATAACTGTCAACTTAGTGTTAGCCTACTCAATATTTGTATTCGCCTCAAACTGGTTAGTCTAGATTTTAGCGCTGTCATTCTCGGTTGTTGGTGTAATTATTAACCTATTGCAGTGCGTATACTGTCGGAGAGTCTAATCTCCGAATTGATGTAATGGTTTGCTGGAATCACAGATTTGACCCCACTCGACAGATACAAATCCTCCAGGGAATATGGTGTCACGAAACGAACACTGTCGAATTAACGATAAACCTGTTCCTTCAAACTAGTAAAGTAAAGCAGGTACAAAAAGCAATATATGTCATTGCTGTCATTGCCCTTGCATTAAAGGAATTTGCCCATGTATGTGTTACACGATTATAATGCAGAGGATGTTCTTGGCTCTCTGTGTTATTGTAACCTCACAGCTTCTGTACTCGACACAGACACTTGGTGAACATAATATGACAGATGGGTGCAATAAACAAGGGACAACCTTGCGCAAACTACCGTATGTAGGTAATATGTATACAAGTTTTACCATTAAAAAGTACCCGTGTATGCGTCAAGAAAATACCTCATGATCAAAGCTTGTGTAAATTGCTTAGTGTGGGGTTAATATATCAGGAAGGTGTCCCACATCAGATTCCTACTGCTGATGACACATTTTAGATTTTGGCGGATAGACTACAGTGAAAAAGTGAGATAAAATATTTGGAGATAATATCATGTGATATACGTATGTACGAGATACATATATATATATATATAAATCATAATATTTCATGAAATTCAATGGCAATATAATTAACCGCACTAGAATGTCGTCCTCGTAAACGGGAGGTAATGAGTTCAATCCCCGGTCGGGTCATACCAAAGACTTAGCGATGAAGCAACAAGTTTCATTTGTCAACGCTAAGCATTAAGGGGATAGAACAATGACTGGTTCGCTCGGTGTCAAGTATAATGTGTCTGAGGTGGATGCATATGGCATGATACTTCTGCTCTGTCACAAGTAAACATTTCCTTTGGTTTATCGGTAATTTGTGATAAACTCCAGGGAATGTTTCAATATATACATCGATACTACAAATGCGTTTGGAGAACACAGCTGTTCGGCTAGCGGTCTGTTCTATGACCACTCCTGTATATCGTCGTACGTATTCAACTCAAGATCAGCCTTGATTATGAAACCGCATGCTAATTTGCACGGAACGCATCCTCGTCCTCTCCCTCGACGTATCAGAACTGAAAGAAGTCCTCTGTCTCTTATCTTGAGATATCAGTGAATATTTAAAAAAAAAACATCGATAGACATAGTCATCTACGCTACGAGTAGATTTCGTCTACACAGAATAGTTTGTGTAACAAATCAGGAACACAAGATTGGGGACATTTGTTAGTGTTGTGCAGAAAACAATGCGATAAAATTATGCAGTTTTAAAAAGGAAAATATCTCTTCTACTCTTCAAATCTTACATCACTATGGTGTTGTATTACTCGTTGACATAAAGCTTATTAGTATATACATATGCTCATAACATCCATCAGCATTACAAGCGTCTAGTCCGTCATTCATAATTCAGCCGTCGTCCATTAGAGAATATCCGCGTCCATAATCCATAGACCTATTCCATATTCCATATAACAATATTAGCGCCAAATTCAAAATGACAATCATAGTATACATAAACATAACCTTAGCTTGACTGCCACAGTTCATATCATCTTCATCGCTTATATTTTACATTAACAACCAGATTTAACCAGACTGTCCTAATGCCAGCTTGCACCAACCCCCTATTTGAGGTATTTAGCAATTGTTAGTATTTACTCAAATATTGTCAGGTTTTCTTGTGAATAATTATTTGCCCAATTTACAACTGTTACATGTGTCACTCAATGAAAATACGCATAGTCGAGCCCGCAATAGGTGGAACTTTCTGTAATCTAATGGGTTTTCGTCGGTATTTCCTAGCCAGAATTGTATCGATTGCCAATTTGAGTGATCCCACCTTCACATCGTTACATTTCAACACATTTGTGAAACTTCATGATGAAATATAATTCGCATAATTTCGAAGTGACATTACCTTGAACGGTTTGCAGAAATATCCACTTTAACCTCATCTAACCTGGCGAATCCGCTCCTCTAGCGAATTTTTCTTTCGTACTCTGAAACGAACAAAAACAGAACGCTAAAACTGTATTTCACCGCGTATGACAGTGTATCTTGGAGAGACCAATATGACAAATACATTTACAGGATATCTGTTATAAATATGCCATCCCATATTTCATATACCCAAAATAGAATGGTCACATAGCAGAATATTCCAATATCGACTTATATTTCATACAGTATGAAATGTAAAATAACTATTCATAGCAAGACTGCCTTAAATCTTAATCGAATAATATCGTTTGGCCACATTGAAGATGTATGACAAAGCATTTGTATATATGAATATTTATTCAAATTTAAGCTATCACTAAAATATAATGTCGAAGTTCTATCAACCGGCTTCCTCCAAGTGGTAGGTCTCGTACTTGTTCCTTATGATTTTAAACGTCATAAGAGCGTAATTCTTTTATATGGTAAATATTAAGATTTAACAACAAAAAAGGTCCTTCTGATACATAGCATATATTGAGATTTCTTTTAGAATGTGAAGAAAACCAAATGAAACAGTTATTTCGGCGCCTGGTAAATATATTCATATTTCACCGACAGCAAGTATTCAGTCTGACCCTTTTACTGATGGTTATACGGGTATCCCTTGTCTCAGGACAATATCCAGGTGAGAGGCCCCAGGCTAGGGTACACCCCAAATCGCCCAGGCGAGATAGGGTTAAACAGCTGACATATTTTTGAGTCCACAGCTTCAATAACTTTAAATACCACATACATATACAGTAACCAAAATATTCTCCCGCAATCTTCTATTATCTCTTTAAAAATAAACATATTGCCCTAGGTCTAAAGCATCATTACTGCTGTGGGGAGTCGAATGGTAGATGTGTGCAAAACTACGATATCCTTAACTTACTCCATTGAACGAAACTTATCGAAAATGTGAAACCGAAAATCGATTGACGACTATTATACAAATATTGAATATTGTGGGATATGTTGAATTGTCAGCTCGAGAAAAGGTGACGTTCAGCGAGAGCACGAGTTGTAATCACGTTTTGCAATGGTGAGAAATAAGGCTATGTTTGCCAATATAGCTTGTGCAGTAACAGTTAATGGTTACATACAACAGCCGTCTCACTGAAAAGAAATATTATACTTGCCAGTTCTGTCAATAAGCCCAGAAACTTCCTACCGATCACCGAGACTCGACTCTTGACGCTGTACTATTGAAGCAGTGTCATTGTTTGTGATTAATGTACTGACAGCATTTATCAGCGTTTACTCGATAGCCGTGTCTCAATTCAAACATGATGTTTCCTCGTGATACCAATACCATTCTGTTCCGCAACATTACAATCAAACTGACATTAGGGTCTCTCAGAATTTAACCAGTACGTGTGATAAAATGATGGATGTTCTAGCATATGCGGCTCTGGTGATACTGATATATACCTCAAAGTGGAGTCTAGCGGAGACTGCTGATTGCCAGGTTAATGAATCACAACATGGCAACAAATCTGACGGCCATATTCCGATGAAAAGGTGAGATCACATTATTCGTGTTTTTGCAGTGACAAGTTTTTGAGATTCTGATTGTTTTCAAATAGAGAAAGTCCATTTGTATTTGTTTTTGTTTTTTTGGCTATTCACGCGCAGTATTTTTTACTCACTCGGCCCAAAGCATCAGAACTGGAACTATGATACAAAAACAATCTTATAATGGTAAAAATATATGCCACGGACTAAATATATTTGGATATTATTGCATGATATTTGAAGAAAGAATAATGGATAGGCGTTTGATCCGATGTCTTTTTTGTAAGTAATAGGCTTCGTTATAATTCCTTACGTATCTGCTACTGTTTTCCTGTGCTCTACATAGAATTCCCACTAAGATATCATTATCCACAGAAAGAGGATGCCCGTTTCCATCATTTCCTACAAATTGTTTCTTCTCAGACAGCTGTTGTTGTCGTCCCAAGAAGTCGAATCATCATAACAATAGTTTTGGTGGACCTGAAACCTAAACAACGCCTTTACTTGTTTATGACATAAAAGGGTGTGGTCAACGTGTGTGGTCATTTAGAAGTCCCATCTAACACATGGAATTACCATGTGTTGTGTGTCAGGGGCTTTGTTGACCGCTTCTCTCTTGCAGAAAACTAGCCCATGTTTATGTATACTATGATTGTTTTTTTGAATTTGGTGCTGATACTGTTATATGGAATATGGAATAGGTCTTTGGATTATGGACGCGGATATTCTCTAACGGACGACGGCTGAATTATGAATGACGGACTAGACGTTTGTATTTCCCCTGGAGCCCACGGCGCCATGACTTTAACTGATCTGCGATGCATATCACTACTGCTCTCAATACCACCTGTAAAGGCATACAAAGCCATGTCTTTTTTATTGCAGTTCATAGTTATAGCCCAAATGTTTCGTTTAGTTTCATCCGCAAACTCAATACCACGAAATCACGATGAAAATGACAAACTTGTACTGAGTTTTTGCGTATTTCCCAGGAAAAAAAGAAATGGGTTCACTCGTTATATCGCCTTTACCTCCTCACTTCCAAACAAACGAACGATTGGTCGCAAATCGATCTCAAGAATAACGGACAAATAGCAAATAGGATTTTGCTTAAAAAAATGTTATCTCGCGATTTTATCTTTTCATTATTTATCCCGACACGATATATCAGAGTCTCTGTTTTGCGAATCCTGAGATTCCAATTCATTTGAAGGCGCCAGGGAAGCGGGAGGCGTACTGGTACATGGCACAAATACAGAAGTTTCGGGGTTGGCCTGTACATCGTGTTCGTTGGCAAAGGGTACTTCCGTCGATATAGAGCACATATCGCCTACACAAATTATAAACTTATGGGCTATTATCACTAGACGCTCTACTTTCGGTAATCTTCACACTGGAATTCAAAAACAAACGACACATCCATATGGACAACGAATGTATACTTGATGTTGGTTATTCCAGGTGAATTTTGTGTACTGTTATCAATTCCCGCGGATGACTGTCACAGGTGGAAAATGACAGCAAGAAATATATCGATATGTTGATCAGTCCATTTGAGCCAGTCGTCTCCTATAAGTAGTAGCTATATCAAGGACATGGGCCCGTATTTCAATTGGAGCACATATCATCCATCGTGGAAATTATTATTAGCGCTACAGGTTATTGACGAATGTTGGCCTAATTGTGGAGTCTAATTTCCGGCTGCGTATAATGGTTTATCTCAAAGCCAAATTTGACTCCTTCGGACTGAGACTAATTCCTGTGGGTAATATGGCTTCAGGAACACATTTGTTATTGTCTCTATGCCGCGAACATCTCCTTTAATCGAATCCACTGGAAGTATATTGAAGGATGAATCTATATTTGTTGACCCAGTAGCAAATGCCACGATAAAACGGTGAAAACGAGGATGAGTTTACACAGCTGTATTCCATACTCTATCATAATCCAAAATCGCGACGCATTGCGTTAATTGAGGTAGCCTAACTTCCTAGTAAACCAGCTATGTATGCAATAGACATCCATGTTAGCACTGGCCAGTCGCTTATAAGATACATGAGCACGTTTGTCTTAACATACGTTCCATCAAGGATTCAGGTACAAAACATCAACAAGCCATCTTTTTTGTCAAACATCTTCCACATCTCCCCTATATTTTTCGAAAATCAGCTTCTGATAACAAGGTACATATGTAATCCAATCAGTATGAATGTGTCTGTGTTTGTAGTTCATGTTGGCCACTGGTTGACTGCCGCTACCTTTCCTGACCTGTGTCTAATTCCGTTTATCTCGGAGCTAGGGGCCGTTTGAATATCAAGTATTTTACATCTCCACGATATTCAATTGAAAATCAGGATAAAAACGTGACTGAGGCACATACTCTGGATACGACTTGGAAGTAGAATACTGATTAGTGATTAGGATTGTATGCACATAACATCAAAATGTCTTGCAGAAACCATTGAAAACTGTTGACCACTTCTCTCTTGTTGGAAACAATCTTGTGTTTTTAACCGTCATGGAAATATGTTTGTCGATTATTAACGCGGAAATTCTTTTATGGACGACGACTGAACTTTGAAAGTAGTATCCGACGCTCACTGATCAGGAACAAAGGACTATTTTGCCCGAGAGGCCAATATCGGCATACACCCCTCGCCGTGTAGGAATCATATCAACCTCACCAAATTGAGTAAGATATTTTGTCACATTTGCAAATCGCACTTCAACGAAAATCTCTATTCAGTTGTTTCCTCCGGCAAATCAACATTTTATTCCAATATTCCTGCATAGAATATGTCACAATCATCTTGCGTTTTTACATATTTTTTTTCATACACATTTTAAATTGTTGCTGTCTTTTTGATCTTTTTTGATCTTTTTTGTTCTTTGATTATTGACGCGGAAGTTCTTTTGTGGACGACGACGGAATATTGAATGTCAGATCTGACGCTTACTACGTAATTCGCCGCTATAAATACATTTTGACTATGTGATTTCGTTCGATGTGAAATTTCGTGGAACAGATTGTTCTGGTGGGATATCTGCTTATTGTCGCATCCATAAGCAATCTGTTCTATGCCATACTAGACTTTAGCAGCCTAGCACATATCCCATAGCTGGCCTGCCAGTATACTAAAGACTTCAGGCAAATCATTCAAACAAGAATATACACGAATATATTAAGCCGTAGCCGTACCAAAGAATACTTTCTGACCATATACTATTAATGCATGTACCCCGACTTGTCATTTCTCTTGGTATACACTAATAATACGAGTAAGTAACACTAGATGGTCATCTGGATAAATGTAACTGACTGACGTTGCCGACCCGACCATGTATATGTATGATACTACTGTGAAGCTGTATTTGATTACAGCGAATGAAGTGTCTGGCTCCATATTCAGATAATCCTCCTTTCAGGACGTTTCGCCTAAATTTACTGATTGTATTTACATTGTTATTTGTGTCATGCTGACAGAAACTAGAAAACGTATCTTCAACTTTCTGTCTCCCTGTTACGATATTCTGTAATTAGTGTGGTGAGTGATATAAACCATCAACAGATGTTCGTGACAGGCAGACTATGAGAGTCGATTTTATAATGTTGTTGCACTATCTGGTGCATGTCATTCATGTTATACAATATACCAGCCATTTCAGTATACATGTAATTGAGTGTTCTTCTACGGATCTATTTTAGGGCTACGTCAACTATAGCAGTGCTATGAGTGGATGCATTAGTGGGAAGTGATGTATTGGGTACCAAGACTGAGGTTAAAGGTCATAGGTCAAGGTCACTGAACAACAATTCATTGAAAACTGAAGACGAGTAGATTCCCTTTCATGACGTAGACCATCATGTCAATTAACCTAAAAAATGTTCGTTGCATGGGCCAGTGCAATAAATTCAAACGCTGATTATATTCGAAACAAACCAGGTGAAAAGAAAGAAAAGCATTGATTACTGTCTAAGCATTTGCTTCCAATGTAAATTGCTAAAGAATGTTAATTGTTCACTTGTTCTTTCAAGTACATGATTTATTTGCGGAGAACCAAGAGGAGCCGTCGTCCATTAAATAATTTCCGCGTCCATATAAGAAAACCAATTTTTAACCAAATACCAATACCCATTTTCCAGTGGTAAAGAAAATCATTAACGGCTCGACCTATCAGAACTTCAAATACAGACAGTGTGAAAATTGTGTATGTCCCGCTGGAACAAATTAAGTTGATGTATGCTGGCATAATCTGATAATATCATATATATATATTTCGTTTTAGTTGGGACGCCTATCTCATTCCACCTGTTTCCAATTTCATATATCATATTAACTGATTCATATTATACTGACCAAACGGGTTTATGTTATCAGCCCAGTTAATACGAAATATGGCGTTCATTATATAACATGGCGAGAGTCAATAGATTCGTTTCCCAAGTGGTGTTTCAATCATACCAAGACCTTTAGAGATATAACTGTTAACTCGACATTAACCCGCTCGACACATGAATTCTCGTCAAGTGGGGCATACTTATGGTCATTTACGCCCGTTGCTATAGTTATTCTTCTTTTGTCATTGGGTTACTGTCGATGCATGTACTCTGAGAATGGATGGAATGGTTTGCTAGATTAATCACTGTATGCCATTACTAATATCTGGCGGAAATGACAGAGCTACTGTAATACCTTCAATCTGGTAATTTAGGCCGTTTTGCCCTCTCCTTCCTTCAGATTCATAGAAACTATGATCGTGTAATATTTTATTGTAGTATACTTGCTCGTTTTCAATGCCATAGCAATCTCATACGAGGAAGGTATTTGAATTATTTCAGCTAAAAGTTTGCGGATATGACGGTTACATTTTAGATGCTGATCTGACATTTTTTGCGAATGGATACTCTGTATCTGCCTCGGAGACCCCCCTTCCCAGCAAATAGACATAGTATTAGTAATGAGTGAACTACAGTTGATTCGATGGTTTTATTTACAGATGACCACATTTCAAAACAATGACGGAAACGGTTTTTAAGTATATATACTTACAATACTTACAATATATACAGTGGTCTATTCCTTGTTTTGATTGTAGTGACTCGCTTGATGCAGCCTATTTACACTCATGCCATATGTGCCAAATAAACAAGAGGAATACGGTAATACATATATGTATATATATATACTGACCATATAATGTGAAATGTACATGTGTAGCACTTGGTACATCATTACAATTATGGAATATGAATTAGATTCAAAGTTTCCAGGGGACATACGTTTTGTATTTACAGCTATAAGAAATATTGGCTGTCAGATATCAGCTAGTGTCTGGAAAGCAGCAGTACATGGACTTCCATTTTCTAGCTGCTAGTGTTGAGCTTCCTATCGACCACTGGGATCATTCCTCCAAGGATTTGGTCGACCGTGCATTTGTTGGCTCGGGAGTTAATGTGCTCAACCGCGTTGCTTGATACTTAGGCCAAATCAAACCAAGATTTGCGCTCGTAAGGTGGATATCATTTTGCTATGAATAGTGAAATCTTGCCAGCATTTCTACCAAGCCATGTGGTGACATCAAGCCGGAATATGATCTTACGTGGTGATATGTTTTTATTCGTATCCATCTTAGTTTTGAGTTTTTTCGGAACCGCAGAGTGTCAGACTAATACCTCAGAAAATGGCACTACACTAGAACCAAGAAGAGATTCAGACGGCCGTGTTACAGTGGAAAGGTAAGATCTAGCTTTCCCAGAATTTGTTTGTTTGTTTGATGTATATTCTGGATATCTAATAGCTGGAGTCGAATGATATTCTGAGTTGGTTCCACGTACAAGGATGTACTTGTCGATTTCATGGATAAACACACATGTATTCTCTAGTATAAGCGTGTACTTTAAATGTCTCCATTTTCGGGTAATGTGATTAGGTACATAAGTAGATTCTTGATTAGGTTCAAGTTGTAATCGGCCACACCATACGATTCGTTCCAGGCTGCGTGTAGGTAATAATACAAGAAGTGTAATTTGGAACCCGATGGACGTATGTCCTCATTCTGTGAGATTTATCCCTGAATACGATGATGATATTGTATGTAATTGCTGAAGTTAAACAGTTATTGGGTTATATGCAAACTGACACAACTGTTCTCAAAAAAGTATAAGATATGAAAGTATATGGACAGCCGACGCTACGGAACTTTCGTCGTCAATAGCTCACAAGAGCCAAACCCAAATCCAGAATAAGACAAATCGAATTTGAATCAACTTCCAGGAACTTTGTAAAGAGCCAAGACAGCCTCAGGCATTGTCGCATATTAGCTCTATTTTATACACAAAGGTTTCCAAAAATTGGAATGGATGTTTATATTATCTGCCCTTGATGCACCTCGGGATCATTGTACATAAACATAAGCAATTTCTCTGTGCAAACAGCTTGTAGCTTGTAGGCCGAGCAGACATCGCGATGTTACTATCGTCAAATCTGTACCACCGTGTTATGTACATTTACCTATTTGATTCCCCCGTGTGTTTGGTACATGTATAATGTGCCTGGGACGATTTGATTTGAACACCATGAAAATATTGTAGTACATGGTATTAACACGGCACCTAAGCCTGTGATAATAAGGATTAGACCTGTAACAGATGTTCCTTGACATAGTGACTTACGGTCATCCCCTTGATCTTGGAACCAGTACTGTGGAGGTATTAATGTTCACGTGTGATCATTGTCATGGAAAGTCGCTTATTATTGCAGTAAGACTGGTCTCAGATCGGTTGTCTTGGTTTACCGGGTTCACCTACTCACCCTCGGTAAGCGGATTATAAAATCCATGCGAAGAATATGGCGTTACGGAAGCAACGCTGTTTAAAAGTATTGTGTCTCTCTCCATGCTACAGACATTTACTTTATTCTAATTCACAGCCAGAGACAGTATATACTGTCACAGAAATCCTAAATATAATCTCGATAAAATAGCATGTCATATACAGTGAACATCGAAGAGAAATGAATAATATAAGTTTCTTCCCGTTAGAAAGATACTGGTGGTGTATATGTTCTTTTTATATTTGTCCAAGACTTCCAACTTTCTTGAAGTACTTGATGAAGAGGGTACCCATCGTATTTAGAATAAACAGAATGAATTTGGTAGTCTGTCACCTCACAACTTGGTTGTATCTTTTGCACAAAAACCTGTTTGGCATTATGAACAGACATGTGCAAACAAATTGAATATATTTATTCAGAAATTCACGGGCCTGGGGTTAATTTAAGATCTAATAACAATGAAACAGTAATGAAAATCTAAAACATACAGAAAACATTAAGGCTTAGCAACATGAAACATTTCCAATTTTAAATAAATGAAAATAATGATTGTATACGGTTATATATGTTTAAAACGTTATATAGGTAAAAAGGTAAATTGTATGATTTCGATGCGCAGTACATTATATGAGATAAAATGTAGATGGTTCGATATAAACTGTTATCAAGACAATTGAATACAATTTAAAGGATTGGTGATTTCAAAGTCATAAGAAATACTTGGGATGGATAAAAAGGGATTCTTTTCTAAAGTGATCGAGTAAAATGGAGACAACTACGAGTGAGCCAATTTGTGAAACATAGTAGTTTTAACTTTACCTTGAAGCGGGGATGCCTGGCAAAAATATCTAAATCACATTGATGTGCAATCAAGCTAGTTAAAATGTGTCATTGACACAAAAATTTCTCGACTTCTCTCGTCTAAAAAACACACTGGTCGTCTAAAGGGACAATTAAAACGTTATTGTTCGACTGGATTTGCGGAATCAACAATTTGATGGACACATTTGTGAAAACCAGATCTGAACCTTTACTGAACCTTTACTGCGGGTATCCAAAGGGGGCAGGTTGAATGCTAGAAAAATATACGTTTGTTTAGTTTTAAATCATATTTATTTACAACTGCAGATTTTTATTATGATGTGGCAACCAGATAGATGAACAGTATTCAAGTTTAGATCATAAGAGAGAACAATAAAGTGAAAGGCAGTGTGTTAGTATTTGTGAAAAAAAGTAAAGGTGCGTTTCTTAAATGGACGACGGCTGAAATACCGAATGACAGACCATATACCGTATATTCTAACATTTACTTGCAATATTCGAGAAATAAACAAGTCAGATGAGAGAGTATTTCCGATATCTTTGATTTTTTCAACCCTTTCAAGCCGTATACCCCGTGCAAAATATTCATATAGGGCGTAATATAGATAGATTCGATTATGCATATTCGGGACATCTTCCATTCTGTAGGTACTGGGTAGTGAATGTGAAAGATGAGAAATCTCCCTGTCATAGATGGATGCCGTTATAGTCGGGAATCGCAAAACGGGGATACTGGGTTTTAGAGGTCTAAGATATATAATTATCGAAGTCATTGAACAGACATGGCAGTGTGACTAACGTCATAGAACCTACGAATTAGGTCTTTGAAGGCATTAGGACAAGTTTTTGCCAATTTTGAGGTTTATATAGGTCACTCAAGTAGGAAGGGAGTAATCCAGACGGGTTCACGCGTCCAAATGCTGACAAACCAATTTGAATGTCGGCTAAAATCTAAACCAAACCTACTCAAAATCAATCTAATGGATTTACTTTTATTATTTATCGAAGAAATAATTGATTATTTCTGTGTACAGCAGGTGAAGAGACTAATGTTTCACACTCGCATCGGGTTTCTTGACGAAATTCAAGCGGGCCGCCATTTTAGCATGGTTGAAGCCCACTGCGCATTGGTTTTGCGCAGAATGTTTTCTTCCGGTATTGCGGGTTCTGGTTTCGCGGTGGTCGACCGATGATCCCAAATAATAATAATAATAATAATAATAATCAACAGTACATGTAGTTCAGCTCAGAACTTGCTGGTAACAGTCCCCAAATGCACGTTCATGCCAAAATTCAAGGTTCTAATTTCAACGGTTCTCCTTATTTTGCGGGAGAAAGGATTCGGATGGACTGACTGACTCACGCACTCATTACCGGACAATTTGCAAATGAAAGCCTACTTCGTAGGAACAGACTATGTTTAGTTCAATTGCTTGCTTTTGCAAATGTCACGAGTATCTGCGACAAATGAACAGTATTCCTTGTTATATCTGCATGTTCACACATTTCAGAACGGGAATACCGAACGTTGCTCTTGTTGTTTTCCCATGGTTGTATAGACGCGATTCGGTCTTTTCGGAAACTTAAGCAGCCAACGTATACGAAACTACGAAGAAGATTTTGAGAAGGGGAAAAAAACTTCTGCTTTTCGTTATCGTTTGATGAGTAGGGATTGTCTCATGTGACAAGATTACTGTTGTAGTATATGAGTATTCCATCCATCTTGCTTATATACATAAGGACTTGTTACATTCCTGCTACAGGTCGTTTCATAAACATACAGCGAGATTACTCTAATATTATTAAATAATGTACCTTCATATCGGACGTTTCTGGAATGTAAAAGGAATGCATATTTAGGGATCGTTTCCAGTAATCATTTTTTCTTCAGTCGCGAGGATATCAAGAGAAAAAAAATGAGAAAAAACGATTGGGCCTTTTCTGAAAAAAAAATCTCTCGCGATATCGTTTTTGAATCGTTTACCCATACGCGACCCGTTCTTGATCGCGAATCTTCAATCGCGAGGGAATCCTTTTTTTTCCAATATGCGAGAGAATTGTGAGGCGGAGTGATATCTGACACATAGGCCGTGTTGCCGTCGTACGTCGCTCTATCCGCGAACTGGGAACTACATTTAATGTTGGTTGCGGATTTGTCGATGGAAAACCTATATTGCTATACTATACTGTATAAATGCGTAAGATTACAAGCGTCTAGTCCGTCATTCATAATCCAGCCGTCGTCCATTAGAGAATATCCGCGTCCATAATCCAAAGACCTATTCCATTTCCATATAACAGTATTAGCACCAAATTCAAAAAGACAATCATAGTATACATAAACATAGGCTTGTTTCCTGCAAGAGAGAAGCGGTCAACAGTTTTCAATGATGCCGGCAAGACATCATGATGTTCCAAAATATCAAATCCGTATCGCTGATCAGTATTCTTAATCCATAATATTCGTTATAGATATAACCGGATACTATATATGATTCACGGTATATATGATTCACGGTATATAGTCTCCTACAAGCCGAAGTAGGGCGTATGCTGGAAATATCGATACACATACCTGTACCATGCTTTCTGTGACCTCCGCGCTCAGATTTACTCTGGCGAAACGTATATGACAAAATGACATGTTTATTTAATAATCGTGTGAGCCGACAATGTGTTAATGTTCAGTCAATCCCTTCATCCGTCCGATAATTTCCTCATATATTCATAGATCACACAACTTGGTATAAACAATACAGATAGTCGCAATATTTTGTTTTTGTAAATACCGGATATAGGTCATAAGTGGATTTGGATTCGAGTTCGTCGTTGATTGCATTATCAGAAGGATTATGGCACAGACTTAATAGAGGTGTGAATGGGCGCATGGCGATAACCCAGCCCTCCAGCCGAGAATTTCTAGGTTAATTAAAGTGAAAAATAGTGTAATTAAATATGTATATTTTGTTATAGTAAAACGTATATTAGGAAAGGGTTTCCATTCATGTTTTGGTACAGTTTTTAAACTATTGAGATGTGAATAAATTTAAAAAATCACCATCAAGTTAATTTGATTGATTATAAGAATATTCGCGGCAGTGATTTCATATTTATATTAAATACATATCACAATGGTGAATGAATCTCATATAACGGTTGGATTCGCATTATGTACAATACTTTTTATTTTAATTTTACATTTTGATAAATGAACTATGAACGATTCGAAAGGGAAGCTCAAGCCAGAAACCACCTGAATATAATATAATTTCATCTCATACTGGATTAACCAAGCTGGCAAGAGAGAAAAAATTCTCGTCCGTGTACGATCATCGGTTAAAATTTTCGTTTTCTTCGCTATAGACGAAATTGCAAGTGCAAATGACTCAATCTGACCATATCCGGGCCTGTGTCCCGTACGAAATAAATGTAAATATGAAGTTATAATTATATGTATATATATCGTTCACCAATATTCCTCTGTATATATATATACATTTTTTTCTTTTTTCTTTCAATATCCTCATGGTATCTATACAACCGCCAACTGAACTGAAACACGCTTTAGTTTTACACAAGGCAAAGAAGGATGAAAAAGGAAGAAGAAACAAGCGCTGGATGAGCGCAAAGACCTCCGTCGAGGCAACAGGGTCCGTAGGGGAATACATCGCTGAATAACATAGGGCCGGATGCCAAGCTCAATTTTGCATTTGTTGGACGTTAACTCCACCAATGGTAATTAACCTGAGATTGAGGGTTCCCCACTAGCATGTCCAGCCAGGGATGTGGAAGTCACATTCCCCGCACATAAGTTTTGTCTAATTTCACGTGCTTGAAATATTGGGGTATGGAAAAGATTATATTGATGGAAAACCTTGAATACTGCTTGAGACTTTAGGCCCCTTCCCAACCCCAACTCCCCCTGAGAGGATGCCCCACCCAAATCAACACGTTAGCGGCAGAAATGAGACCCTGTGTGCCTAGTTGTACCAATTTGCTTGTGATTTTGTGCTATAGGCCCGACACATCAACACTTCATATTTTGTATGTGTACAGTATAGCATCTTCATTGAGAAAAATCCTCTACAAAACACACCTGATTTTACCGACACTCCGTTCTGATCTGCATCAGCATCATGTGGTGAGGATTCAATGCTCTCGGTATAATTTGGTATACTGGTGTTAGAGGTCACCTTCACCAGACTGTATCAATGACCATGGACTTGTACATGTATCACATTCATATTGAATGGTGATGGCTGATGAGAATATTGCCCATATGGAACAATGGCTGGATTCCAGCAAATAAAAAGTTCATATTAATCATAAATAACATACAGTTAATAATATTAGCAAATAATTTTGTGTATTCCTTGTCGACATAAATATATTACAGACAATATTATGACTGAATCATGGTAGCAGATATACACCTGAATCACACCATTTGTAGATCACTGTCAGGTTATCGCTTAACATTTAACAATTTCTGAAAATGACGGCATTTTAATATCTGTCCAACCTGATATAATTTACTGGCTTACCTATTCATCAATGCGTATTGGCTAAGATCACATTATGCCTTGTATATATACTGTGCGTATGGAGCTGTTTGTAACTTTGTTCACTGCTGAAGATGCTATAACTAATAGCAAAATATACAGAATAAATTGTGATTCCTACTCGGAGTTGCTTTTCTTCTCTACAATTGAAGTAAAATGGTGTGTTCTTCTGCATTTTGACAGAATATTTAGACTTTGAAGATGATATGTAATGATGCCCCAAAATGAACTGAATTTTCCGTGTCATCTGTCTGTCTGTCTCTCTGTTTGCCCATCTTTCTTGTCATACCACATATGCGGCTGGTGATGGATCAGAAGCCTAATGAAATTGACGGACCTTCACCTGTTTTATCGAGATCAAATTTAGCAATAGCAATAATTTTTAAAGGAGTGAAGATAGGCTCTCCAAATCCATAATACTTGTGCAATTGGTGACTGACTATAAGCCTATCCCAATTGACTGAATCTATTTTCTCAGGTTATATACTGTATATTATGATATAACATGAAATATAGCTATAGGCATTCTAAATTGATACCACATATGCAACTGATGATGAACCTGAAGTCTATGAATATGACTGACATTGACCTATTTTCTCAAGGTCAAAAACTGTAAGTTAAGTCACATCTTAACTGCCAACATACACCTCAAATCTAACATTGTCATCATTTTGTTGTGGCGGTGGTTTTTCTTCCAGAACAATTTAGCGAATTTTGCATGTGTTTCAACAATCTCATGCTTCAGCAGTAACTTAAACCATGCTGTATCGGCTGAGCTGTTGAAATAGCCTTCATTTCCTAGCTCTGACATACTGCATCACTGTCGAAATAGGAGTACCAAGACAGAGTGATAGATCACACAGCCAGTGAAGATTCCCGATTTACATTGAATGTCGTTATTGCCTAAGTAGTATTAGCAGCATTTTACAACAACAACAATTCGCTGACTTACAGTGAAAAATTATAGTGAAAGGTATCTATTTTTTGTTGTTTGGCATTTTTATTTGCTGACATTGTTTCAGATAGAATACAACAGCCTAATTCATACAATCAGGAATAAAAAGGGGGTTAAAATCTTTATGTTCAAACTTTCGTAGGAAATATAAAAGTGGCAACTTGAAAATTTATTTTTATTCGATTTTTTAATGTCGGTGAGCCCATTAAACGCAAAATAAAGTTGGTCTTGCCTCACACTGGGTTTCAACCATTGGTGAAAAAATCCCTTCTAACAGGGATGATTCCTGATTGCTCATCCTCCAGGGGTATCTGCCCCCCACTCTGTCCCATCCTAAAAACAATTGCCACCCCTAATAGTGGTGTGCCCAAATTGGGGAGATCTAAAGCCCTGTGACTACCAAATTATGTGTTACAAAATTGTCTGAGGAAACGCTCTTCGCCCGTGTTTTACACGAGCTTTCATTTCAATTGTGTCCAAAATCATTGCTTCAAAATTTCGTCGGGAACCATGACAAACCCTATTGGAAATCACATGAGTCGTGGGTTCCCCATATGACAATTATTTGGCGGGAGATTTCACGTTGCATTCCTAGACCTCCGTGTGATCGACGGAGGTAAAAATGATCGAACTTAGTCTGACTGAAGTGTTTGTGATATAGAAACTCGCACGTGTATGCGGGTCAGTCAGGCTGAACCTTGCCGCACTACTTTCGGCTATAATCCTCAATCGTTTTTTTAATCGCTTGTATTTTCTCGATTAAAAAACCATTGAATCGCGATATCGTTTTTTATTCGAGAAAATGTTCTCGATTGAAAAACGATTGCCAACAGAAAAAACCATTCGAACAGCGATCGCGAATGAATCGTTTATTTCGAAGAAAAAAAAACATTCCCTCGCGCCTTGGAAAATCGCGAGAAAATTTGACGAAATAAACGATTCATTCGCGAACGATAATTGGAAACGGTTCCTTAAAAAGTGTAAACTTGTGCGATTATTAACTTTTTGTGGTAGGCTAAAACGCAAAAAGTATATGGGTCACACGGGAATATGAAGTTAGAAGTAAAAGTCAAAATTAGAAGTTTACATAATTTACATAATCATTGTCGATTAAGTTTAATCGAAAGTTGACATTAGATATCAGAATTATTCTGATAACAGAATGAAACTACATACAAATGTCGTTATTAACAATATTAACCACTTGGCATTTACATTCTCATGGGGCATTACTGTTCTATGGTTATATGCCATGAACAGTTTATTTCATATTTCCAAATGCCACCACGCCCAAGATACGCCTGCCTTTTCCTTGATTTGTCGAAAAAAATATCGCTCAAACACGGATATTAGTTACAGTCTGTCAGTTCGACTACTCTGGAATTGATCCAGTTCGACGGCCTACTTAAATTGTAATATATAATCTCAAACGCACGACCCGCGTATCATTTTCTTTCCGAAAAGTCGATGCTATTTTTGGAAAACATGTAATAACCACGATAACACAGAACATGAATATTCTCGTATTTGACACACTGTTGATTACAGTGTACATCTATGTCTCGTGGTCGAGTTGTTTGGGAACTAATGACCACCTGTTTGATGAACCAGAATGTGATCTTAATTTTCAACTAAAAGAGGAGGCTGACATCAATGCAACAGTAGGAAGGTAAGATATTTCCATCTTCATTTTCGGGTAGTTTAAGATATCGTTCGAATTTATTTACAAGAGATGAACGGAAACCGCCGTTAGACTGATGAATAGATGTTATGAATCGAAATTATCATAGAATGATTCACACGTTTGAAAATATCTCACTTCGAGTTTTGAGAGAGAAGCATCTGCTCATTGTTGCAATGGTACACACGATTGTTCCACCTTAGTTTATAACGAGGTCGCCTTTTCCTCGGTAGCCAATTCAGCTGCAATTACAAGCGTCTGGTCCGTCATTCATAATTCAGCCGTCGTCCATTAGAGAATATCCGCGTCCATAATCCAAAGACCTATTCCATGTGAATTTGGCAAGACCAAACACATTCCATTTGGCCGAGCACATACCCCACAATCATACACCTGTATTTTCGGTGTGGGAGGAGAGCCGGTGTATCAGGAGAGAAACCCACGAATACGGCCTGGGACCAGAAACCCAATCTCACATGCAAGCGATTAACTGTTGTCTGTGTAACGTCGATGGATGTGTATAACAGGCTATTCCAAAATTACACATGCTGCATATGTATATTGAACACTTGCATTCAGCAACAATTGCACTAGGTCAACCAAAAACTTAGTAGCCAGCAAAAACTGTCACAGATGACGGTAAACTAAAACATTCATGCACATCGACAAGCAAAAAATTCTGCAAACTATACTATCTGACTTATGATATTATATGAGGGAAGGCGGGGGAGGGGAGGCGATGTCAGTTTTTCTATTTTCCTGATATCACATCGTAGACCTCATCATAGTTTTAGTCAAAGTCAAATACAGGCGTTCTTCATTTCGATATTTGATATTAATTACCATTGTTTTTGTGAAAATAGTCTGATTTGCACGACACCAGCTGGTAAAGCATCAGCTGGCACGACGTATTCATACCCTTCTTTCGTAATGCTGCCTCCACTCATATAATTATCCATCATTATATGTCGCGATAATGGTAATACATTCACATAACGTAGTCTTGTAATTGATGCTATCAAACAGCCATCCATGACACGATACTGATTGACTTTATGTAGCGCTATATTTCGTACACGCAGCTTCTTCTCGTCTTTCAGTACTGCGCCCAGCATACTTGAAATATTATAAGTTTCATGCACGTGGGAAGTAACTATAGTGTTCTGATCTGAGACCTTTATCCACGCGATTATATTCGCCGAAGCCCGTCATTCATCCACTGTCTCTTTGGTTTCTCGTTTTATGCGAAATAATGGCTGGATCTACACGATAGTCGTAAGGCATTGTTAAAGATAGCAGAAGGAGTTTTAGCTGCTTCCAATAACTACATGTAAATGGGAATGTGAGGCCGAAGTATTAGCCCTGGTGTGACGAACTCGATATAATCCAGATGTCCACTCTGTTTCTTTGTCTTGTAAACATGCAATTATTTGGATTGGTAGGAGATAGTGAAGGCGACATTTGTATATATAAAGTACAGACTAAGGTTATACCAGAGACGAAAGATATGGTGTCTTCATCAGTGCAACATCGTGGAAAATAAACATTTTACTAACCAGCATAACCATAGCTATTCATGGATTTCATGAGCCATATCTCAATATCTTAGACTGTCTGTCAGTCTGTCCGTGTTTTTATAACTCGATAACCACGCGACGTAGAGATATATACGCCATTCTGATCAGGAGAGTGACACAGACCTATTTTTGTCCGCGTGCCGGGGGTGGGCAGAAGGCCAAACCCATATTGCGTTTTCCAATGTTATAAGTGTATAATCTGCATGCACGATAGACGAAGCAGGGCAGAACCAGGTGATATATGTCGTACATTAGTGCTGTAGACAGAGAAGTGTCAGAACAGGGGAGTTAGATCACAGCCAAAATAAACAGATCAGACTGAAACCTTTCGAGAAACAGGCTGTAGACCTGTCTTTGGGATTTAAAAAAATACCACAAGTCTTCATTCAGTCTGAACCATCTGGCTAGTGTCAATATCTATGACTGGGCGTAGTATATAGCATGTTTATGATCTTGCTATTGTAGTTGAAATTCAGATAGTCTATTATTGTAAGCCCTCAAATTCCGGAGAGATGGGGAACAATTATAATGAGTACAGTTATCTAATCCTGCATTCAACAGACAGCCGTCGTCCAGAATGTGTTTTCCAATAGGTGGTTAGCCTTGAATTGAATTACCCTGAAGCTAACTTTTCTACTATGGGGTTGAATTTGAGACTCATGCAAATTTCCGCAAAATATTTTAGAATATGTCTCGTAACACAATAAATCGATAACAACGTGATGTAGAGATACTATTTATACGTCACTGTAAAGGTCCTGCTCAAGAGAATTACAAGCGTCGGGTCCGTCGTTCATTATTCAACCGTCGTCCATTAAAGAATCTACGCCTCCATAATGCAAAGACCTATTCCAGATTGTTTATAACAGCATTAGCACCAAATTAAAAAAAAAATAGTATACATAAAATTAGGCTAGTTTCTTGCAACATAGAAGCAGTCAACAGTTTTCAATGATGCCGGTAAAACATCAGGATGTTCCAAAAATATCAAATTTGTATCGCTGACCAGTATTCTTTATCCATATGATATTCGTAGTTAAATCTAGGTGATGCTGTATCTCAGTCATGCTTGATTGCGACTGCTCATATGAACACAACAAGGATCTTGAATGGCACTGGTTCATACGGCCCCTAGCTCCGGGTTAAGCCGAATTAGACACAAGTTGGGAAATGTAACGTCATAGACCTTGTAAGCTACGCTCGTAGCAATGACTATTTTAGACAAGGTCCCTAGGGGTCAGGCTGGCCACACCCAAATTTTATTTTCCTATGTTATCAGTATATATGATAGAGCATATATTATTAGTTCCAAAATTGGAGTGAGCACAGGTACATGTATACTCAGTCCGTGCGTATAAACATATAATCATCTCCTGCATTCAGTGTATAGCCGTCGCCCAAATTGTGTTTTCCATGTTTACATACATGTGTGTGTATACTATGATTGTCTTTTTGAATTTGGTGCTAATGTTGTTATATGGAATATGAAATAAATTTTTGGATTATGGACGCGGATTTTATTTAATGGACGACGTCTGAATTATGAATTACGAACCAGACGCTTGTAATTGAATTGAATTACCCTAAATTTAACTTTTCTACTATGAGACTGATATTTGAGACTCCGTAAATTTCCGTAAAATAAATAAGAATATCTTGTAATGTCTTTTTTTCCGTTCGTCCGTCCGTCTATCTGTCTGTCTGTGTTTAAAAATGCGCCAATTAAGCACGCAATGTAGAGCTCAGGAGAGTGACAGGGACACTTTTTGGACCAGGGATTGGGAGATGGCCACTTTTAGGATACATTTTCTTTCGTTATATGTATATAATCGACATGCACGATAGACCACATAAAATCGGTACGGAACCTGGTGGTATATACATGTATGTACTTAGAGGCTGTATTAGTACACCAGCTACATGCATGAACTCCTCCATTCAGTGGATTTCTGTCGCCAAAATTAGTTTTCCCGTAACTCGCTAACATGACGTAGAGATACAATTGATACGTCACAGTATAGATCCGCGCTTAGGAGAATGACAGAGACTATATATTGGACTGGTTTCCAGAGGGTGGGGCTGCCCACACCCACGTTGTGTTTATCTGTTCTATAAGTATTTACGATAGACTATATTAAATTAGTGCCAACACTGGAGTGGGGAACAAGCACATGTCTGCTGATGTGTATCTATAAAACGAGCATACGGTCCTCTGAGAAAGCTGTTTCAATCTTTATGAGATGCTGTGAATAATAACAAACTTCATGAGTTCTTCACTGTAGGCTATACTCATCTGAACAACCAGAAACGTTTTGATCAAGCCATGATCAGGCGATGTAGAATCGGCCATACACGAACATTTACTAAAACAAGAGCCAGTCCCAAGGTGTATTCTATGCCACGAAGATCTCACAGTGAATCATATTTCTATCGACTGTATAGATTTTAAGATTGTAAGAGATTCTTTCTATCGAGTAGCTACTTGACAAGATTTTTTTAGTCGGGCGAGAGAAGGCGGAATTATAGGTTATTTGAGAGAAATCGGTTTGTTGTATATAAGTTTTTATGTGTGTATATATTAATGTGTTGGGTTAGTAAGTTATTAACTTCAATATTTAGAATTTTGTCCGATCGTCGCTATATACTGAAATATAGTTTTCCAATAGGTCGGCTTTGAATTGAATTACCGTAAACTATCTACAGTTAGCTATTCTACTATAGGACTGATACTTGAGACATATAAATTAACATAAAACTTATTGCGTGAAAAAACATACAGTACCAAAATAATAGTCGAATTCATTGCTGAGTTAGTCATATATATGCACATTGCTTGGCCAAGGTGTGGATAACGTTAAAATATTACCGTTAAGTGTTTATTTGGAATGAGTTTGTAGACTGATACCTTAAACTAAGTATCACCAAGTGTATCTACCATACTTGTCATCTTTCTTCTGTATATTTCAATCTACAAAGCATGGAATGGTCCAGTTTTTGGAACAGAAGACGAATGATTTCACCGGGCAACCGTATACATCACCCATTCGTAACCCAGGAACAACTGGACGTAGTCACGATTAATACATGTATCTCATCGGATTACAACACATATAAGGGAAGCTCTCGCGAATGGGAGTGCCATGAAGTTTCTGGTGCTGCACAAGTGCAGAAAAAAACATTAAAGAGATGTAAATGTATTTCCACACGTAAAGCCTGAAATTTACTGGACATTTTATCCTTTATTCTCCGAAATCTATCTAAATACTTCGCGGTATAGTTCATTGAGCTCTCAGTGGAATTCTGTAATACCAAAAAGAACGGATGATCTTCCTATCGGCAACATGTAACAATCAGACATAGATCACACAGAAACACTTGGGGCAATTATTTCAACTACATCAATGTCGTTTAGTGGAGAGTACACAGACGAACGGACAATAATTCCACCCTCGAGTTTGATGCAGATTGAAGGTTAAGTTTTAATAAAAACAAATGTCCAACTCAGATACAGACAGATTTTTAAACAGGGAAAATTCCCTGTTTCTTGCCATGCTAGGTGAACTGGCTTATGGGTAATTTCAGAGGTGCGATCTATCCCAGCGGTATGGTTTTCATTACAACACCCCTGCGCAAAATGAGAGAATGACTGAAAGTTCCGCGTCACTCCGTTTATTGAATGCGCTATGAAGTAGTTCGACCTAGTTTCGAATAATTTCTCTGAATTAATCTCACGACGAGCCGTTTCTAGGTGCAGATATTGAAGAATATGTTAAATGCGTTTCCTGGACAACACTTCTGCTGATATCTTGAGAGATTTTCTTCGAAAGATTGTGTTTTGTCTGTAAACTGGTCAATATGGCACAGGTCGTAGTCACGGAATATGCCCACTTCATCTTCGGTTCTGATAGCCAATGAAATACACCGAATTTTCGAAAAGACGTCATGTTTTAAGATCGGCTGAACCGCACTGCCAAAATTATAGTGCAGTGAAAAGGAGAGACGAGGAGGCAGTTTCGTTTTCGTTCCATCAGTCGACTGGAGAGTTTTGACACTGTGCGAGTGTGACATTCGGACAGATCGAGGTGTGCAAAACGTTTTATACCCGTCACTGAATTCATTACTTGTTTCCCGGCGCACACGTGTTAATATTATCAAATAAATGAATGTTGCAAGTTTCCGCGCTACTGCGTGACTGAAAGCATGCACATGGCATGACTGAAAGCCGCCGTTTTGTGTGCTAAGTTTGAAAACATTTCTTGCACGGAAAACTTGATTTATTTCATCAAGCGAAAGCATCCTTTTTACTGCAATTTTCAAATTGACTGATCTTATCGTCCTGCATCATTTGTCATCCAGCAAAAGTAATGTTCTTGATTCTTACCATATCCGTAATGACAGCTCGTTGAACAGGTCAGGGAAAAGGACTAACTGGGAGATATATCCCAGTTGGGATAAAATATCGCAATTTGAATATTTTTTTCATACTTCCATATGTTCAAGCTGGCATATTGTGCTAGTAGTTCTTCTGTTCGTTTAAAGACATACAACAGTGGTTATTGATGGGAAGTATACTGCAACAACAGCATCAAAAAGTATTGCACGTAATTGCAATTGCACAGATAATAATGTCGACGAGAAAAGGTCAGCAAAATTATACAATCGTATTGTCAGTTTTGTGAAGTATATCTTGTTTCTGGTAGTTTTGATGCCGAAATCCGACATTGCCGTTTAGTATGAAAATCGGTGAAAATATCCCAATTAGGATATATTTCAATATCCAAACTTTGATTTAATATCTTAGGTGGGATATATACCCAATCTTAATAAATTAATATCCTATCAATGCTCCCCAATCGTATATGTCGCTATGTAGGATCTTACTGATTTCAATTGAATTCAACCTCGCCACCAGGGGTCGCTCTCCGCTGGAAAATTGGCCGCTCCGACGAACCCCTGGGACGACGGTCGCTGAAAATTGGTCCCATAATACATTGAAAAATTCTTTCACGTGGCCCCTTCCGGTTCCATTGAAACATATCCTATTCTTTATAGAACGTCAGTCATGAGTCATTTTCATGGCCAGTGTCATAACGTCATGACGTCAGAATAAAAAAATGTTTCGCAAGAATGCATAAAGAATTCTAGTAGGCTACGTCATCTTTCAGACGCGCGCTCGTAACATTCATGACGTCGGGACGTCGGCTTGATCCCACAGATACGCTCTCGTTATGTTCTAAATTCTAGGGTTTTGTTTTCTATCGAATGACCGATCGTACTGCCGAGCGCCCTCCCAGAGCATAGTAGGGGGGACAGGACCGGATAGCTCTGGTTTCGAGATTGAATTGAATTCTGTGTTCGGAGCGCCCAGCTCATGAATATTTAATAGTCTTATGACATCACAACCGCATTTTAATAGAGTCGGGCAGGGGGGATAGGTTCATGGACTCAAGGTTACGTCAAGGACGAGTCCATAATTCTACCCCGCATTATGGAGCCAACCTGGCGGGTGGGCGGCAACATCAGAAGATACCCCCACAGCTTGGCGTGTGCTTCGGCTGAGCCAACCAGAAAGCACTTGTCATTACGTTCCCTTCAAAGCACTATGAAAACCTCTCGGGATCGGTCAACACGCGCCTTACTGCAAGCCGGTTAGATCCTAACAGCGACATATCCAAATGGGGAAGCCGTTAGGATTTAATTTTAATTAGATTTGATATATACCCCACTTAGTGCTTTGCTCTGACCTGTTGAAGTTGACAAAATAATTTTCCGTTTGGGCCAGGCAGTGGAGGTAAATTTATTTTTTGATGTTAATAATGGTTTCTGTGTCTGTGATTGAATTTTTTAGTAACGTAAGGGTATTTTTTCTGTGTGCAATTGCTGAATGGATTTTAAAATAATTATTCGATGTACCGGTAGGCATACGTGTAATCTTGAAGAAGACCTATAGGCTACTTATATTATTTTCTGGTTGTCAATTGCCACACAAATAAATAATGAATATGAATCAGATTCAGTGACTTCATTCTTGTACATGTCTACAATAACAATGTCATTGAGCTTTGGCTGCAGGTTGCTGTGTGCATGAATACATAAACCATGAATGAAAGCCGATCTGCTTCCTGGGCAACAATGTTCACTATGATGCGGACACCGACCTCTGCAATATTGTAGGGTTACTACCAAAATGTTATCTTGTTTAGTTCAGATAATATACAATTTTTAATCTTCGGTGTTGTGTTCTTTATCGGGGAAAGGTATTTTCATTGGGTTGTCAAACAATTGTGATAACAGTTGAACGCCTCAACAAAATTGTTTCCATCGTCCACTGGTACCACATATGCAACTCTCATTTGCCTAGACTTTCTTTACAGTATTGATGAAGTCTCTTCAATAATTAGAGCTAAGCTTCACAAATTCACATCACGTATGCAACGAGAGACACATCAGAAATATATTGAACAGGACCAATTCCTTCCCTGTTTTTTAGCAGCCTTGGATGCTTTCATTTTGTGTCAGTAGATACATTTGAGGGACATGATGTGTCGCATACCAAAATGTAGGTCAAGGCCGAACGTCAAGGTCACTGTCACCCCAAAATTATGAAATTCATAAAAATCATGATTTTTGTTGTCCATTGATACATTGAGGGAAGATGATGTGTCGTGTATGAAAATTTAGGTCAAGGTCACTGTGACCCCAAAATCAGGAAATCATTAAAAATAACTTTTTTTCTGCCATTAGATACATCAGAGAGACATGATGTGTTACATACCAACATGTGGGTCAAAGGTCAAGGCCACTGTGACCCCAAAATCAAGAAATCATTAAAAGTCACATTTTCATATGCCTGTTGAAGATGAGGTCGTTTAATGCGATGTTGCGGTAACATTTGTTGTCCATGCGATATCTCTAGTTTCAAGGTATGGATTGGTACCAAACTTTGAGTATACCGTACTCGCATGGCAAAAAGGAGCCATACATTTTGAGATCAATTTGTCAAAGGTCAAGATCACAGTCCCCCAAAACTGAATCAAGTTTAGCTGACTATATGTGTTAGGTTGAAATATTCAGAGTTTTCTCCCCTACATCATGTATATGGCATTTGTTCTGTGGAGTTGTCTCCCATGTTTGAAACAGCTACATTTAGTTAAACTGTTGTGAAATAAAAACCATACATTACCAATTTAATGGGGAGATGGGTCCTTTATGAACTTCATACCTGTTTATTAACTCAAGAACAAAGGTTTACTTCATCACTTTCTTCTTCTTTCATGAAAAATTATCTCGTCTGAAAGGAATCCATTTGCAGGAAAACTATTATTTTCTTGTGTTTGACTATTGTTGAGTTCAGTGTGGGGCTCTCGGCTCTTGCTTCAAGGTCAACTAGTTACCAAGAGTTAAGCTCATTTTAGTTTATCATTCAATAGATGTGATATAAGTTACATTCTCAGAAGCACAAAATTGTAGACCTTTCTCTGGATTGCTAGTTACCAATTGGAATCAAGGCTATTAAACAACCGTATATTGTATATTGAAGCCCCTTGGGCTCTTGTTGAAAATGACATCATCAAAGTGGCCATCTTCGATTTATTTTACATATTCTGATAGAACTCGACCCAAGGGTATAGTGTGGTAAGTTTCGGCCCCCTAGCTCAAGGCGTAAGAAAAATAATTCAGGGGGCGCGAAATGGCCCCTCCCCGGCCTAGACCGTAGACAGGTCCCAAAAAGCTCAGACTAGATAGGGTTAAATATCTCATATACTTTTCTTGCCTCATCCAGCAGATGTCCGTCAGAATTTTCTCCTATCAAAAATCATAAGATTTGGAAGTAAGAGTCAACTCGGCAATGGCTGAATGTCGTGATTATTTTCGAGGCATGTACATTTTACGCTGGCTGATAGGATTAAAGGTGGGATGATACAACTGTTGATAGACTTGACAGGCTGATTTATTACAGCATTTATAACATGTTTTATATTTCTGTGTTGTACATATAGATGAATCCAGAAGAGTTGGAGTCTATGAAGGCAGATGAGGAGATGAGGTTAGAATGGCGGAGGTTTTACAAAGATATGGACTTTGACCCGTGGATACGTTTCAACTGTGACGCGTTCTTGCGTGATGGCAAATGGTAATGACTTCCTAAACACAGGACTTTCAGCGCTGATCATGCTGATAGGACATAATCATCATACAAACGATCTAGTCACCAGTTTACATGTACTTGACCTAATTCTATGTTCAGGAAACCTCCGCTCCAGCCACCCACTTACAATTACTTGACCTCATTCTATGTTCAAGAAACCTCTGCTCTAGTCACCCACTTACATGTACTTCACCTGATTTTATGTTCCCGGAACCTCTGCGCTATAGTGACCCGCTGGCATGTACTTGACCTCATTTTATGTTCAAGAAACCTCTGCTCTAGTCACCCACTTACATGTACTTGACCTGATTTTATGTTCCCGGAACCTCTGCGCTATAGTGACCCGCTGGCATGTACTTGACCTAATTCTATGTTCAGAGAACCTCTGCTCCAGTGACCCACTTAAATGTAATTCTAAGTTCAGGAAGTCGACTCCTGTAAATGTACTTGATATAATTTTATGTTCAGGGAACCTCTGTTCTTATCACCCACTCACATGACCTTTTCTTTATGTTCCAAAAAGATCTGTTCCAGTCACTCACTTGAATGTATGGTACTTGACCTAATTCTATGTTTTTGGAGTCTAGTCACTCACTTAAATGTACTTGACCTGATTCTATGTTCAGGGAGTCTACTGTAATCACTCACTTAACTGCAATTGACCTAATTCTGTGTTCATGAAGTCTACTCTAATCACTCACTTCAATGTACTTGACCTAATTCTGTGTTCATGAAGTCTACTCTAATCACTCACTTAAATGTACTTGACCTAATTCTGTGTTCATGAAGTCTACTCTAATCACTCACTTAAATGTACTTGAACTAATTCTATGTTCATTGAACCTCCCCTCTTGTCACCCACTTAGCTGTTTGTGACCTACATGTAATTCTATGTTTTAGGTCTGATATCCTGAAATCCTCGAAGACAAATCCGGTGAAAGCTGCTCGCTTTGCTGAACAGCAGTATCAGGCTCTGCTAAGACGGTGTGATGACTGTCTGACCAAAATTGGAAATGAAGACGAATGCCAGAAAGCAAGGACAACAATTTATCAAAATTTACAGGTGAATATGTTTACATTCTAGTTAAGTAATGACAAAAGAATTAAGGATACGTACCCCCCCCCCCTTGAGTGTCAAAATTTGTCATTTTTTTTTGTTATTTCATTATTTGAATATTCAGTATTTGGTGAAAAATTGAAATGAAAGTTTCAGTATTAAGTGGTTCAATTTTAGGTTTGAAAATTCAGCTCCTAAATTATGTGGATTATAAGCTAAGTTAAACAGATTATGTTGGGTGGTCCAGTGCTGACCAGCCTAAGTCAGTGCCTGTCATATTGATAAACAGAAGAGCAGCCTGGGCTTTGTTCAGACAACCACCATACCGCGATGAGCACAGGTGTGAAATTTTTCCAACCGAACAAGTTTTACCAAGTTTTCTAACTCTAAATTGAATTTAAACCACAATAAGGAATACTTTTTGTACAAAAGATTTGCGGAAAAAGTGGGTTGGTGACTATAGTCACAAAAAGTATTCATGACAGGTTGCAAAATGATAAGTATTCATGCTGTGTTTGAGAAATTTGGCATGCCTGTTATTTCCCTTATAAAAAAAAACCGTGGTTTACCATACATTACCATAGGGTAAAGTATGGTAATGCATGGTAAACCACGGTTCTGTATGGTAATGTATGGTAAATCCGAGGTAAAATATTGTATGGTAAAGTTCACCGTGGTTTACCATACAACGAACCGTGGTGAACCACGGTATTCCAGGCTGAACCATGAACATCCATGGTAATGTATGGTAAATCCGAGGTAAAAGATTGTATGGTAAAGTTTACCGTGGTTTACCATACAACGAATCGTGGTGAACCACGGTATTCCAGGCTGAACCATGAACATCCGTGGTAATTTATGGTGAATCCATGGTAAAAGATTGTATGGTAAAGTTTACCTTGCTTTACCATACAACGAACCGTGTTGAACCTCAGTATTCCAGGCTGAACCATGAACATCCATGGTAATTTATGGTGAATCCAGGTAAAAGATTGTAGGTAAAGTTTACCGTGGTTTACCATACAACGAACCGTGTTGAACCTCAGTATTCCAGGCTGAACCATGAACATCCATGGTAATTCATGGTGAATCCGTGGTAAAAGATTGTATGGTAAAGTTTACCTTGGTTTACCATACAACGAACCGTGGTGAGCCATGGTATTCCAGGCTGAACCATGAAAATCCATGATAACAATGGATAATGTATCGTGAATCCATACGGTAATAAATATGGTAATAAAATGTATGGTCAATTTTACCATGCTTTACCATACAACGAACCGTGGTCAACTATGATGTTCAATGGTAGACTGTGAAACTTCATTGTTCAAATCTGTGGTAACAAATCATAATAGTAAATCAAACATCAGACGAACCGTGGTAATTCAGGTTCACAATACCCAGCAATCTAGTGTCACATGTATGTACCATACACTTTTCTGAGACAATTTGTGTTTCTATGAAATGTTCCCTAAAAGTTGATCTTTGTAGAAAACAAGAGTTTCTTACAATAATAAAGTTTTATTTCATAATTATTACTTTCGAAATATCACACAAAATTGCCAAACTATAGGTTTACATACATATTCCATTACAAATAATGGCTCACATATCCATATATCCACACAGTAAAACCACTGATAAAACGTAGGTTTTTTTCCTACCATACATTGACTGTAAAAACGTCCTGTTGAGTTCACACCTTAATCACACTAGCTCGCGCTAGCAGACAATGACACCGTTCAATAAGCCATGAAGATACTTCATATGTACCGGTACATCCGACTTAATCGTGGATAAAACAACATGGTGCCACTGCCATCAAATTTGCTTGCTGTTTCAAATGGGCGCATCAACAATGCAAGGCACTTCGTAAGTCTTTGTTATATTCTCCGTTTCAGAACCACATATAGGCACTTTAATAAAATACACCATTTACACCTCTGCTTGGAGACTGTAAAGATCATAACTTGCCTTTTCTTACGGCTGAAAAAGGACTTTTTGTTTGGTTAGTAATCATGCATTCAGATGAATGCTATATATGCTGATCGTATACAGCTCATAATGTGATGAATTATATAGTTTCAATCAAAAATAAAACAACAATCTATTAAATAACCGATATATTCATACATATGACAATACTCGCGCTGATAAATCACCGCCAGGCCGTAAATTATAAAGAAGAGTTGTCTTTCTTATTTGGCCGATAGATGGCGCGCTCATCGTGACGGAAACGAGGCTAAAATGTCGAGGAGTTGTGGGTTGTTTCATGGTTTGTGTGAGAAAATTCGCGTTGTTTTGACTCTTCACTGTAACCCAGCTGGCCTACTGTGTGGTCAAGCAAAGTTGATCGTTTGATGGACTAAACTGAGTAGCTCAACAATGAATATGATGTTGTGTTCATGGTGTTACTCGTCGAGCGGACCGGGGTGGCGGATTATGGAAATGCCGCAACAACAACAACAATGATATGAACAACGATACCTGGGGCTGGGGCATTGACACTGTGTGTCATTGTCAAGTCAACTGTCCAATGAAGAATGGCAAAGTCCAGAAAGTTGCAGCCCGAGTTTTGAGATTTAGCAGTGAGTATTTATTTTGTCTGTCTATGTAATTGTTTTATGATACAAAAACTTGCTGAGTCAACATTTTTTTTATTGTGCACAAAGCCAGCATTGGCAAAGGTTGTGTTTATAAATGAAACTTGATTGCGAAACATGTATCTTAAACACCAAAAATGTGCAAACATAGAGATTATAATATGGTTCTATGATATCGACACCTTCTAAAAAATGAAAATTATATGTTAGTAAAAACATTTTGTATCTCTTGATTGTTTGACTAATTGTTTGACTGAAACTTGAAGAATAATAATTATCAAGTTTTGAAAATAATGATATAGTGGTTGCACCATTTTATAAGGAGAAAACCAGCATGCATAACATTGGTAAAAAGACATGAACAGAGAGAATTGATGTCACAAATATTTGGGTTTTTTTATTAGATAACAGGCCAGGTACATGTACTTGACTACATGAATAATAGAACCATTTCCAAAACCTTCAGTGACATACTGTACATGTTAATAATTGTAATATTGTGAAACGTTAATTTCTACATGTACAGTACTGAAACAGTAATTTGAATCAAAATATGTATTTTGTATTATTGTAAATTGTATATACAAATTGTCCTTTTCACGAACAGGTGACATCGCAATCACAGTCAGAGGTAGCAGAATTGCGGAAAGAAGTAGCTGATCTACAGCGGGCAGTCGCAGACCTTCAGGAAACAATAAAGGCCCTCAGGGCAACGAATGAATCCTTAGTGACTACAGTTTCTTCCCTTGCCGGTTAGTTGAATTTGGAGGAATTAATCGAAAGTCTTACCAAGTAATTCTCCTTAAGTAAAATTTGTATCGTAGTTAGCCCCGTGGGGCTGCTAGGTGTCGTTAAAAGGAATAGGGCCTCAGTCCCAGTATGCTTGTCGTAAGACCCGACTAAATTGGGGAATAGCAAGCTCTCTATAGTAACAAATTTCATAAATAGTAAGCTCGTTATATTTAGCAAAGTTAAGAAATTATCAATATTGTGAAAGGGGTTGTCGTCGCCGTGTTGCTGAAATATAACTGGTGCGACGTTGATTTGAACTCACTCTTATCGTAGTTAGTAAACAGGCGGGCTCTATAAATTATGTGAACCATAGCAACCGGGGTATAGAATCCAGCATATTTACCTCATTATGCCTTGGTTTGAACTCTTAATTGATTTTAAGTTTGGAATGTACCCATATGGCATATAAATTATAAAACCATGAATATTTCTCTTTTCAGGTCTTCCATCCTTGGTGGAAAAGTTATCCGATTTACTTCAGCCCCAACAACGAACCAGTCTGCCAACCCAGCATCTCGCTACTGTAAGCCCCAGTGAGTCAACGATCCACCACCAAGACGACCACTGTGTCACAGTGAGACCATCCTCCCCGACAACATCTGACACCAGCCCAGTCGTTGTCGATGTTTCTAGAGATGGAATGGAATGGGTGACCACGGAAGACACATCGGAGGCAGGTGAAGAATCTTTGGTAAGCTGTTTTCACATTTTGGGAATGTAAGCTTCATAATTCATTGATAAGCATGAATATTGTCTGCTATTTGTTACTTAAACATTGAATGAGATGCGATAATGTTTTCTTATGCATACAACATAAAATCTGCAACTTATTTTCCTAAAAAGTCTCATTCATGGGACTAACGTAATGTCGTATTACATCATATCTTGTCTTTTCAGTTTTTTTTTTTGTATTTTCACTTCTCTTTTCACACAACACTGATAAGCATGACCATTCTCGGCTATTTGTTACTTGCAAATTGAATCACATATGATATTGTTTTCCCTGTGCATATCAAATACATACAGATTATTTTCATAGAATTGAATTGAAATAAAAGGCATTGATGGGACTAATCCATTGCATCAAATTTTGCCATTTCAGTTTTCCATATCTTCTGGAATTTTAAGACTCGAGGAAGATGATGCACACCCTCCTTCAAGCTCTGTATCGTGACGAGTTTCTATCCATGCATTCTGTTGGCGGGGGGAAGCGAACCGGGGGCCTCCAAGCAAAGCCAGGCATGGATCCCAGTCATGTCCGGGAGATTGCAAGTAAGTATAACAGACACTTTTTTGTGAAAATTAATTGGTGGCAATAAAAAAATCAACCTGAATAAAGCCTATATGCACATCAGCTTCTCTCAGTTGAGGTCAGTTCCTTGTAGGGGCCATTTCCATAGACTGGTATGCATAGGGTCCATTATAACTACACTTGAACTCATGGCAACCTGGAAAGAGTTACACCATCGCACCCCGTCGCACAATTTTTCCTCAGAATCATTATGCGTTTATTACTCTGCTCCCATCTTTGTAGACCTGGTTATGTCCCCATCAATTATATTGAACCATCTCTATTGTTGACTATTCAGTCAATGTTACCACTTTAATAATAAGCTGTATTATTTTACTTGACAAATATCATAGACTTGAGTTACCTCCCTTTGAAAGATGTAGACCTGGTTGATGTGGCCATCTTAAAATGATAAGGAACATTCTCTTGTGTTGATTATTCAGTCAGTGGTACCACTTTATTTATACGCTGTATTATGTTACTTGACACGAATCATAGAATTGAGTTACCTCCCTTTAAAAGATGTAATTCTATGTTGGTCAGTTTACAGCTTGGGGTATAATATCTGCAGTTTATCTATAGTATATATTTCTTTCTTTTTCAGATTCAGTGCAGCAACAATTCCACCAGAAGACATTGTCGGAGATAAAGTTCTTCATGCGAGAGAAACTTAACAACGCTGCAAAGAATTTGAAATGAAGACAGCTGAAGAAATGAGGGGATAACATTGATTGTTACTTTGTATAGGAAACAGACACACAAGGAAAGACCGACTCACATATATTATGTTTACTGTATAAATATTTTGTCTTGCTTCATTAAATCAGTTGAAACTTCACCCAACCATTTTTTCTTTTATTCGTTCCTGGGAAATAAGTCTGCACTTTCTTATCCGATGAGTTGCATTTGCAGTGAATTTGGGAGTTGCTGTTGCAGAATCACAGTTTCATTGTTTGTGGAACCCCACTTTATCTCCACACAGCCATCATTTTCTTAAAAGTTTACCATTAACAATACTCATTCTGATACAGTTCTTTTAGAGACCATTATATTCGATTTTGAACAATTGTCTGTAGAAAATTGCATGGCGAAAAAATATGATAATTTGTTAATTTATGGGGAGTGTGTTTTAGATACCATGGTAATTTGTTGACTAATTGTAAGGTAAAATATCACAATGAATCCCAAGATTGGATGATTACCACGGTTAAAAAGCCATGATAAAAGTATGGTAAAAAAATTGTATGCTAATTGCATGAGGCAGAATATGATAATTTGGTAATTTATGGTGAATGGTTTGTAGATACCATGGTAATTTGTAGGTTAATAGTAAGGTAAATACCACGGTGAATCCCAGGATTGGATGAATAACACGGTTAAAAACTATGGTAAAAGTATGGTAAAAAAAACCACGGTTTTTTGGGACAGGTAATTACCATGGTAATTACCACGGTAATTTGTATGGTAATTACCACGGTTTTGTATGGTAATTACCACGGTAATTTGTATGGTAATTACCACGGTTTTATATGGTAATTACCACGGTAATTTGTATGGTAATTACCACAGTTTTGTATGGTAATTACCACAGTAATTTGTATGGTAATTACCACGGTTTTGTATGGTAATTACCACGGTAATTTGTATGGTAATTACCTGTCCCAAAAAACCGTGGTTTTTTTACCATACTTTTTACCGTGTTTTTTTTTTATAAGGGTTACATTGTGATCTAGTCTACGGTGTCTCATTTTTTACATGACTAACGTCACAGGACCTACGAAGTAGGGTAGGCATTAGGACTGCGACATGCACTGAACTCTTGCACCAGCCAATATTAAGATGGGCACAGCCCAAGTCAGAATCAAAAATCACCAGAAATTTTCATCAAAAGTAGGTCAGCTCAGAACTTGCTGGTAACCGTCCCCTAATGCACCTTCATGACAAAAATCAAGATTCGATTGTCAACGGTTCTCCTTATTTTGCTGGCGAAAGGATTCAGATGAACCGACTCACTGACTCACTCATTACCGGGCAATTTGCAAATGAGAGCCTACTTCGCAGGAATAAGTTCAGCTTAGTTTTTGCATTATTCAGCTTTTAATGTAGAAAGTTGTAAGATAATCGATTTTTGTCAATTCAGTTTAGTTCAAATGCTATAAAAATAAAACTAGACAGAAATTTGAAAAAAACCCTGAGATGCTGTTCACTAGTTTTAGTTGTCTTTGATCAAGGTACATGACTTTGTATACCATCAAATTTTAAATATGTTAAACATTTTTCACGAAATTTCAAATGAAAAAATGGAGGCTATTGTTTTCATTTTTTTTTTAAATTTTGAATGGTAGTAGCAACAGTTCCTCAGGATATGCTCCTTCATAAAATATATACATTATATTGAATATTTATTGCTACAGAAGACAAATTATCAGCGTGTGTACAAAACTTTCCATAGTTGTTTCCCCTGCTGATGTTGCTGGACCCAGTGGACGTGGTGAAAGTTTGGGGGTCTCAAATTCCGTAATCGTCAGTTGTCACAGGAGTTAAGAAGGAATCAACCAATCAAATTCATGCCGAAAAGTGAAGTTTTTCCCCATTAAATGCCGGCATTAGTTTTAATACTGCAAATCTGATTTTATCAATTTTCCTGGCTGCCAGTGAGGATTAGTTGGGTGGATCCATAAACCAAGCTATAAAAACAATCCGGCGTAAATAAATAATAAAAAGGCTTGTGCTTCTACATGTTGTATAATCTTTGGGATATATCATACAAAATATGTGTGACACATGTGATGTTCATGTATCAGGAACGTTTCAAAGACTGCCCCATGATGCTGGTGGAGACTATCGTCCGATGTCTAAATAAGGAAGAGGAGATGAAAAGTAGATTCAATCGTCAGGTGGGTTTATGCAATCAGCTTCTAAAAAACCCAGGTGAGTCACTAGAAATACAGCAGTCAAATTATGTAACCCCATGGCCTTGTGGAGGTGGGGGCATTATGAGCTCTGCATTTATCAGGTAAGTCACTACGAATACTGCAGTCGAGTTCTTTAAGTAATGAGATGAATGAGTGAGTGTGACATCAAACCAAATCCCCCCGCCCTTCACTCGGGCGAGTCACTGTAAATACAACAGTTGGTTTATTCAGTTATCAGGCGAGTCACTGCAAATTCCACAGTTGAGTTCTTCAATTATCAGGTGATAAGATATTACAAATATCACAGTTGAGTTCTTCAATTATCAGGTGAAAAGATATTACAAATATCGCAGTTGAGTTCTTCAATTATCAGGTCATAAGATACTATGAATACCACAATTAAGTTCGTCAATTATCAGGTGATATTACAAATAGCACAGTTGAGTTCTTCAATTGTCAGGGACCACACTGCGGTGGTCTAATGGTTAGAACGTCGGCCTCATAAGCGGTAGGTACTGGGTTCGATCCCAGGCCGGGTCATACCTAAGACTTGAAAAATGGAACTTGTTGCTCCCTCGCTTACGCTCGGCATTAAGAGGATAGAACAAGGACTGGTTCGCTCGGTGTCAGTATAATGTGACTGAGTGGGGTGTCCTGTCTGCCTACGGCATGATATTTCAGTGGGACAGCACTATAAAATGGCAGCATTAGATCTGCTCTGTTACAAGTAGGTACCCCTGCCCCTCCCCCTCTCCTCCGTTCCCTTCCCCGTCGTGATATAGCTGAAAAAATGTTAAACCCTATTCACTCACTCACCCATTCAATTGTCAGATGATAACATACTACAAATACCACAATTGAGTTCAATTATCAGGTGAGAGGAATTATACTACAGCTGAGTTGTTCAGTTATCATGTGAGTCACTGCAAATACAACAGTTGGGTGAGTCACTACGAATATGACCTCATGACACAAGATGTTCCCCTTATATGTTCAACATGACTAGCAACTCTGCTAAAATTTGAAATCTTCTAACTTGATTGTGATAGATGCGGTAACATGTAATTGGCAATGGTTGTTTTAATTTCCTATGTTTGTTGTAATTTTGCATGGTTGTTTTAATTGCCCATGGTTGCTTTGTTGTCCATAGGTTATAGTGTACAGCCAAGATTGGCCTGTCGAGATGAATGACCCAATTGCAAGTCCACCCTGCACAATTACATGTAGAACTCACGGAGAAAGTTTGCCGTTGAAAATTGCCCGCTTAAAAAGCAAAAGTCAGGTGAGAGAAGAAACTTGCATTTTTACCCCTCGGCCAAAATTTGGCCGAAGGGTATTGTCGTCGTCATGTACGTCTGTCCGTCTGTCCGTCTGGCCGTCTGTCCGTCTGTCCGTCCGTCCGTCTGTCCGTCACACCTTTCTCGTTACCAAGATATCTTTAGAACGACTTACGCTAGGCACACCAAACTTGCAGTGCACATCCGTATGCTCGTGACCCAGAACCCTATTGAATCTGGACCTGATTGGTTGGAAACTTTGGCGGCCATCTTTAATTTATGCGAAACCATCACAGCTTTCTTGTTACCAAGATATCTTTAGAACGACTTACCCTAGGCACCCCAAACTTGCACTGCACATCCATATGCTCATGACCCAGAACCCTATTGAATCTGGACCTGATTGGTTGGAAACTTTGGCGGCCATATTTAATTTCTGCGAAACCATCACAGCTTGCTTGTTACCAAGATATCTTCAGAACGACTTACCCTAGGAACACCAAACTTGCATTGCACATCCATATGCTCATGACCCAGAACCCTATTGAATCTGGACCTGATTGGTTGGAAACTTTGGCGGCCATATTTAATTTATGCGAAATCATTAATCTTGTGTATCTTAGGTACCATTTCTCTGTTCAGTGTGAAACTTGGCATAGATCATCGATGCATCAAGAAACTTCGAAGGAATGACCAAACCAGTTTCCCTGATTCGGTGAAAACCTTAGCGGCCATCTTTAATTTATGCAAAATCTTTAATGATATATATCTCTGATACCATTCAAGTGTTCTACACGAAACTTGGTATACAGCATCGATGTATCAAGAGACCTGCAATGTATAACCACATCAGTTCCTCTGAGTGGCCGGAAGGATGGGCGGCCATCTTTAAATTATGCAAAATCATGAATGATCTCTATCTCTGATACCGTTCGAGTGCTCGATGTAAAATTTGGTATATATCATCGATGCATCAATAGACTTACGATAAATGACAGTTCTGGCATTTCTGATTGGGCGGAAACCTTGGTGGCCATCTTTAATTTAAGTAAAACCTTTAATGATGTATATCTTTGATACCATTTCAGTGTTCTATATGAAACTTGGTATACAGCATCGATGTATCAAGAGACTTGCAATGAATAACCACATCAGTTCCTCTGAGTGGCGGGAAAGATGGGCGGCCATCTTTAAATTATGCGAAATCATTAATGATCTATATCTCTGATACCGTTCAAGTGCTCGATGTAAATTTGGTATACATCATCGATGTATCAATAGACAGTTCTGGTTTTCTGATTGGGCGAAAACCTTGGTGGCCATCTTTAATTTATGCAAAATCTTTAATGATGTATATCTTTGATACCATTTCAGTGTTCTATATGAAACTTGGTATACAGCATCCATGTATCAAGAGACTTGCAATGAATAACCACATCAGTTTCTCTGAGTGGTGGGAAAGATGGGCGGCCATCTTTAATTTATGCGAAATCATTAATGATCTCTATCTCTGATAATTTTCAAATGCTCCATGTAAAATTTGGTATACATCATCGATGCATCAACAGAATTATGTAATGAATACCGGTTTCTCTGATTGGACGGAAATGTTCAAGGCCATTTCTAATGGCAAAATTTTTCATAATCTGTATATTTGTCACTTGACTGCTTGGTGTTCCTGAAGTCTTGCTTCAAATTGAATACATTATGAATGGCTGGCGCCCAGAGCCGAGGGGTTTTCAGATGCGCAGCTTCGTATTTATCCATGCTGTTGTTAGGCCACACAAAGATATAGTGTTGGTTCTCGAGCACTTTTTATTTCTAAATCATGCTGGCGGCCATTTTTACCCCTCGGGCATTTTGCCCGAAGGGTATTGTCGTCTGTCTGTCCGTCTGTCCGCCTGTCCATCTTTCTTGTGAACACGATATCTCAAGAAGAATTATAGCCAAGCATTGTGAATTCATACCACATATGTATCGGGTGAAGGGTCAGAAGCTTACTAAAAGTGACTGACCTTGACCTATTTTATCAAGGTCAAATTCCTATTTTTATAGGTCATATACTGTTTATTATGATATAGCATGAAGAAATAATGCTAGGCTTTCCAAATAAATATTATATATACAACTGGCGAAGGTCCAGAGGTGTACTGAAGATGACTGACCTTGACCTATTATATAAAGGTCAAATTATAGTATTTGCCATAGTTTTTGAAGGATTGAAGCTAGGGTCTCCAAATTCATATTACTTATGCAACCGGTGATTGACTAGAAGCCCATCCAAGTTGACTGACCTTGACCTATTTTTTCAAGGTCATATACTGTTGATTATGGTCTAACATGAAGAAATATATCTAGGCTTTCCAAATTGATACTATGTATACATCAAGCGAAGGTACTGAAGATGACTGACCTTGACCTATTTATCAAGGTCAAATTTAATATTTGCTATATTTTTTGAACGATTGAAGTTAGGGTATCCAAATTCATATTACTTATGCAACTGGTGATTGACTAGAAGCCTATCCCAGTTGACGGACCTTCACCTATTTTTTCAAGGACATATACTGTTTGTTATGGTCTAACATGAAGAAATATATCTAGGCTTTCTAAATTTATACTGTGTATTCATCTGGCAAAGGGTCCAGACATGCACTGAAGATGACTGGCCTTGATCTATTTTATCAAGGCCAAATTTTAGTATTTGCTATATTTTTTGGAGGATTGAATCTAGGGTCTCCAAATTCATATTAAGTGTGCAACTCATGATTGACCAGAAGCCTGTCCCAGTTGACTGACCTTGACCTATTTTTTAAAGGTCATATACTGTTTATTGTGATATAACGTGAAGAAATAAAGCTAGGCTTTACAAATTAATACTATGTATACATCTGGCGAAGGTCCAGAGATGTACTAAAGATGACTGACCTTGACCTATTTTATCAAGGTCAGATTTTAGTATTTGCTATATTTTTTTAAGGATTGAAGCTCAGGTTTCAAAATTCATATTACTTATCAACTGGTGATTGACTAGAAGCCTATCCCAGTTGACTGACCTTGATCTATTTTTTCAAGGTCATATACTGTTTATTATGATATAACATGGAGAATATAGCTAGGCATTCCAAATTAATACTATGAATACATCTGGTGATGTTCTAATGGTGTGCTGAAGATGACTGACCTTTACCTATTTTATCCTTGACCTATTTTATTCAGGTCAGATTCTATTTAGTACAATATTTCATGAAAGATTATATCTACATTGCCCAAATTTATTCCACTTACGGCTGGACCTGAAGTCTATTGAAGAATACCACTGACCTTGACCTATTTTTAAAAAGTCAAATTCTATACGTTAATTCTAAGGTCTCCAAATTCATGTTCCCTATGCAATTAAGTTAGAATTGACTTGAAATTTTTTGAAGATGACTGCCCTTTATCTATATTTCTAAGATGAAATTACTTGATTTGATTATAAGCTTTTTGGAAGAGTATATTTAGAGCTAAGAATTCGGTCATGCTCTCAGAACCTCCGGCCTTGGCAAAAGCTGAACTACAGTCAACCCTACTAGATCAGATTTTTGTTAATCTAGTTCTAAAAATACACTGATGATATTATTCATTGCATGATTGCTGGGTGTAGACAATAACTGATAGCCGAGGGGTATTGAAGCCCATTGGGCTATTTTTATTATTTAAATTTGTTTTTTTTATTTATTTATCTATTTTCTTTTTACATTCCTCTATATATATGAGTTGTGTTTCATGAGTACAGGTACCAGAATTTACTGATGAAGAATATATTTTGTTGACCTCTTGCAAATATGACCCAGGGGAGGAAACCAGTCGAATAATCAGGAAATAAACTATTACCTCCCTTGATGGGAGTGCTCCCCCTTCCGATGTCTTGGACTGATCCGAACGAACATGGTGACCACTCGTTTTATAACATGGATTTTGACACCCTAAAGAGTTGTCTCCCCATTTCTGTAAGTCCATCAGAGCTGATAGAATGACTTAAAATTATGCTTTAACCCAATTTGTACCATATCAGCACAATTTTACCAACAGAAAAATAGTTAAATGATTGCATACCTTTGGCATCCTAAATGGGGAACATACAAACATATTCATTATATAGCAGGTGATTGGGTGAGCTCAGGTTCCTGATACTTTAATACACTTTGTTGAGAAGCAACAGGGACTTGATAATGTGGTGTCTAGCACTTGTCTTTATTGCACCAATGTAAGCAACACCCTGTCTGTGCCTTGTGCTGCCCTCAGTGGTATATAGGGTGGATGAAGGGTGTCTGATTCCATGCTGCTTCAAAGATTTACTCTTTGAAATAACAGGAACACAACTTGGCTGGGTGGTGCTTAGTTGGTTCGTCGTGATATAGCTGAAATATTGTTGGAAGCGATGTTAAATCCTGTTCACTCACTTGCTCACTCAGCTCAGTCTGTGGATATATGATAAAGTATATTTTCGCTTCATTCATGTTCATGGCAGTGATACTACCAGTTTGGAACAGTCCAACCACTGGTACATATATGGAGGAAATTATGCTACAACAGAAGCTCATACATGCACGTTTGATTGAGTTAAGTTAAAAAGTGTATTTGGGAGGTAAAGCAACTAACATCAGCTTAGGATGAGAAGATTTCTCTCACTTCCTACCCCTTGGCCATACTTGGCCTTGTTACCCCTGAGCCAAAATTGGGCAGACCCGTCATGTAAGACAACTTCAATCGGCAACACTTTGCGTGCAATATACTTGGCCGTTTTCACTCCTTGGTTGAAGGGTTCCCCACATGTAGTCACCTATTGTATCTGTCTTACATGATGGATTTGCCCAAAATTGGCTGTCGGGTAGTCATCATACACTTGTGTATATCCATACATCCATCCATTACCAGTATATGCATCTGGTTGGACAAGAAAAACTGACTCACCAAAGTTTCCCAGCCGGCATGGCCGGTACGTGTCCAGTCTATTGGTGATTTCTTCCCAGTAGCTTGGATATGGTCATTTTCATAACATTTATGTCAATAAATGAGTTATGACAGAGCTTTGCTAATTATGACAAAGCTTTGTTAATTTATGCCACACTTGCACCAGAAACCCTACAGATGAGGGGGACTTTATTATATATTTTATTCTCTTCCAACAGCTTGTTGAGGTGAACCTGAGGAAGTTACAAGCGGCCCAGTTGAACTACAAAACTGACATGCCCTTTATCTTAGGTAAATGCTTTCTCTTGGAATCGGTACTGAAAAGGTCAAGGTCATTGTGACTCCAAACTTGAGAAATAATTATAAAACTTGCCATATGATTGTGTCAGTAGGGGAAACGAGGTGTTGCATAACAAAATTGAGGTTAAAATATTGTGCAGGCATATATTAAACCCAATTTTGCCGCTTGTTTAGATTTGGTGGCTAAACTTGTTTTATAACAGGCTCAAAAATGGCCCAAATCATTTGAGGCCCTGCCAGGATGACTGTAATATGCCGAGTATAGCGTACTCGTTAAAATATGAACAAACTTTGAACACATATGTGGGGCATTCTGTACTTACATGTAGTTGTGTGCATGACCTTCTTACACAAATCAGAGGGTTTTTTTTGTTGTTATTTGTACAAATACTTTGCGTACGGTACAGGAAGAAAATTTGTATAGCTAATGTATTGTTTCTTTGATCACCTTGTGGGTAGACTGTAATTTGTGGTAATTACATGAATTATAGGCAGATTGCTCGGGTCACCCTTAGGGTCCCGGGTGTTAGAAGGAATAGAATTCTACCCATGTGGTTCCCGGGTGTGAAAAGGAATAGGAACCAAACTTCATGATATGACTGAAATAGTTTTGAAAGCGACGCTAAGTCATATTCACTCACTCACCCCACATGGCGTGGCTGTACGAAATGGTGAGTGAGAGAAAGATATGTAAGCAACGATTTGGTGCAAATATAAGTTGTCAGGGTTGTACCAGTATTGTCAGTCTGTGTCCAAGATATTACCTTTTTAATGGGAGGTCTTACACCAAAGCCTTGATGATATCTGGAGGAGTTATCAGGGCTGCATCTAGGATTTTATTGCAGGTTTCGATCCCAAACTTCCAGTTCCCATTCATAATTCATTATTGAGGGTCCAATTTTCATTAATCAATTTCGGCGCAACTGTGTGATCGATCACAAAATGATATGCAATCAGATCGATATTGAGGCTCTCGGAAGCTTTTTCTTGGGAGTATTTCCTTCAGAAATCCTTTCGAATTGAACAACAACAACACTTTCGTTTTTATCTCGCCTTACGAAGTAAAGGGGAGATATTGTGAGGAGGGAAACAGGATGTCGTCGTCGGTGTCCCCTGCCTGGAAATGATAAGGTTTTTGGTTTAGCAAATTCAAATTTTTTTTAGAAAAAATATTAAAAAAAATATGGGTGGGGGGGGGGGGGTATTCCACCTGGGTGTACTACCCCTGGGATGCTCCAATGTTAAACTCCCTATAATAGACTTTTACGTTTAGCTGAAGTGCACATGTACATCTGTACTTAGAAAGTTTGCTGCAGTTGTCAGCTGTCATTGGATGATTATGAAACTTGGTACACATGTTTCTTATGATTAGAGGATGTACCTGTGCAATTTAGGAGATGAAATATTGATTTTTGTTCAAATTATTGCAAATGATAAAAGTTTTCTGTTTAGCAAAATTGTACATGTAGGCCTCTACATGTACATGTACATAGAAAATTTGCTGCCGTTGTCAGCTGTCATTGGATGATCACGAAACTTGGTACACATGTTTCTTATGATTAGAGGATGTACCTGTGCCATTTTTGAGATGACATATTTATTTTTCTCCAAATTATGGCAAATGATAGAGTTTTGCGTTTAGCTGAATTGATTATGTGCATCTGTACTTAGAAAGTTTGCTGCAGTTGTCAGCTGTCATTGGATGATTATGAAACTTGGTACACATTTTTCTTATGACAAGAGGATGTACCTGTGCTATTTAGGAGATGAAATATTAATTTTTGTTCAAATTTTGAGGGTTTTGTGTTAGTAATCTGCCAATGATAATGTACATACATGTACACCTGTACATGTAAAGTTTGCTGAAGCTGTCAGCTTTCATTGGATGAGTTTGACACTTGCTACCCAAGTTCATTGTGATTCGAGGATGTGCATGTGCTATTTAAGAAATATGACATTAAATATGATTTTTTGTACTTCGTACGTTTCCGTTGATAAGGTTTTTGTTGGGCAAAAATTTACATGTAGATCTGTACATGGAAAGTTTGTTGAACATTTCGTGGGATAATTATAAAACTTGGTGGACATGTTTCATGTTTTCCTTGGTCAGACCTATCCAGCAGTAATCCCACATGGGACTGACCTATCCAGCAGTAATCCCAATTGGCACTGGCCTATCCAGCAGTAATGCCGCACAGAACTGACCTATCCAGCAGTAATCCCATTTGGGACTAAACTATCCAGCAGTAATCCCACATGGGAGCAGTAATCCCACATGAGACTGGCCTATACAGCAGTAATCTTACACGGGACTGACCTATCCAGAAGTAATCTTGCACTGGACTGCAATATGAAGCAGTAATCCCACACAGCACTGACCTATCCAACCATAATCCTACATGGGACTGACCTATCCCGCTGTAATCTCACAGAGGGTTAGCCTATATCCAGCAGTAATCCCACATGGGACTGGCCTCCCCAACAGTAATCCCAAACGGGATTGCTGTATGCAGCAGTAATTCCACACTGGACTGCCTATGCAGCAGTAATCCCATACAGGACTGACCTATCCAGCAGTAATCCCATACGAGACTCGCCTATCCAGCAGTAATCGCAGACGGCACTGGCCTATCCAGCAGTAATTCCACTTGGGACTGGACTATCCTGCAGTAATCCCACATGGGACTGGTCTGTCCAGCAGTAATAACACACGGGACTGGCCCATCCAGCAGTAATCCTACACAAGACTGGCCTATCCAGCAGTAATCTTGCACGGGACTGACCTATCCTGCAGTAATCTCACGCTGGACTGCCCTATGTAGCAGTAATCCCACGGCACTGACGTATCCATCCTACAAGGGATTGACCTATCTGGCAGTAATCCCACATTGGACTGATGTTATTGTCTGTACCAAATAATCTATTCCAGACATTATTGTCTGTACCACATCATCTATTCCAGACGTTATTGTTTGCTCTATATTTATGCATTCAATACTGCTGCAACTTTGGCAGATGACCCCGCAAGGCGACATGTTGGGGTTCTCAGAATGCTTTTTTTTTTTTATCATTCAAGTTTGCTCGTCAGATGTTCTGGGCGCCCATGCGTTATATACTCTATGTTGTTGTTGTTATGTCTATGCAGGATGTGACCAGGATTCCAGGGTTTCGTCGACTCAGACTGATGGGTCGTCACATGACCCGGGGGCTGTGGGCAATGGGATTGACTTACAGCACGCCAAACAGAAGTTAATTGATGATGTGAAGAAATACCGAGAGGTATGTTCCTTGTATTACCTCGTTGTTCTTATCCAAACAACGCATCTCATCAGGTTGAACAATGCGGCCATTGTAGTGGGGACACAACTCTTGTAAATTTAACTTTAAATATGTTTTGGCTGAATGAGTTATTGTCATTGTCGTCCGTCTGACAACATTTGAATTTATCATGATATCTCTTGAAGGACTGTAGCCAGGCTGTCCAATTCATACAACAGTCACAGCTGGGGATGGAACAGAAGCCTATTGAAGATGATTGACCTTGGCCTATTTTTCAAGGTCAAATTACCCATTAAAATAGAGTTGATGCTATTAGTATGATACCTCTAAGCTTTATAGCTACATGTAGCCTTTCCAAATTGATACCACAATTTATTGACTGACCTTGGCCTATTTATCAAGGTCAAAGTTTACTGTAAAGTAGATTAAATTTGGTTAGCACAAACTTTCCAAATTCGTACCACATATGCAGCTAGCACTACCAGAAACCTAGCAAAGATGACTGACCTTGATCTATTTTTTTAAGGTCAAATAATTTAGGATTAAATATTAAAGAAAATGGTGGTGCCACCTTCTGGCCAAGTTAAAATTTCATAGTTGAGGGCCAAGTTTAAATCTTGTTTCCGGACAACACTTTGAACACCAGAATGGATTCTTTCCAAATTTGGTACATGGGTACCTTGCCTCAGGTCATTAACATGGGAGTGTTTTCCATGCCAATCCACCTATAGGTGGTGCCACCTGGGGGTCAAGTCAAATATCCTTTCATGACGAATTTGGTATGTAGGTGCAGGATTTGGCTTGATATTGCTTTCCATGCTGGGGACTGAACATTAATCTTCGAAGCCAAATTACTTTTTTCGACATCAGAGGACTTCAACCGCTTGGGTTTCTATTTGTCCCCCGATGCCTGAAGGGCTAAAGGGGGACTATATTATTGGGGTCCAACTGTCCATCCGTGTGTGTTTGTGTCCATCCATCCGACTTCATTTTCAGACAATAACTTCTGGAAATACGAATAGATTCTTTTCAAATTTGGTATGTGGGTACCTCGTCTCAAGATTTCGCTTGGGATTGTTTTTCATGCCGATCCACATATTGGTACATGTAGCACGACTTGGTGGCCAAGTTTAAATTTTGTTTCCAGTCTATAACATGTGAAGAATGGAACTGATTCTTTTCAAATTTGGTTTGTGGGTACCTTGCCTCAAGATCTCGTTTGGGATTATATTTCATGCCGATCCACCTGTAGGTGACGCCACCTGTGGGCCAAGTTAAAATTTCGTTTACGGACAATGTTACGGGAGACTTCGGGTTTTCATTTCTATTAAAATGCTGCTTTTTAATTTGAAGGTGTTTATTCGTGAGCTAGAGGAAGTCTGTGAAATGGTCGAGGGCTTGTTTGAACCTCTGCTTAGCGAAATTACTTCCTGGAAAGAAAAACAGAAGTTGGCATATCTCAAACTGGAGACTGAACCAGTGGAGGAACTCAAAAAGCTGGCTAAATGGTATACCAGTGTTTCATGTTAATACATCTCATAACAGACATTCAGTAAATGGTATACCATGCAGTGTTTCATGTCAATACATCTCATAAGTGAGCTTCTTGAAATTAGGAACTGAGTTCCCTGGTAGGGATGGCATATGCCGGTTATTCAAATGGGATACACCATGCCCAGTTTGGTGTTCAGGTCTGGATGGATTAGAGTTCCAGTTGGAATGGCATGGGCCATTCCCGCCATGCTGCTGCATGGTATGGCATAAGCCATCCTTTGTCTGCCGAGTTCCAAACTGTATGGCATGGAGTTCCTAGGAGTTCCAACACGGCGCACCATGCCACTGTGCTTGAAATGCCTTATGCCAGTTCCTGGTATGCCCCAATTTCAAGAAGCTGCCTAACAGACATTTAGTAAATGGTATACCATGCAGTGTTGCATGTCAATAGATCTCATAACAGACATTCAGTAAATGGTACCAAGTGTTTCATGTCAATACATCTTATAACAGACATTCAGTAAATGGTACCCAGTGTTTCATGTCAATACATCTCATAACAGACATTCAGTATATGGTACCCAGTGTTTCATGTCAATACATCTCATAACAGACATTCAGTAAATGGTACCCAGTGTTTCATGTCAATAGATCTCATAACAGACATTCAATAGATGGTACCCAGTGTTTCATGTCAATACATCTCATAACAGACATTCAGTAAATGGTACCCAGTGTTTCATGTCAATTTACATCTCATAACAGACATTCAGTAAATGGTACCCAGTGTTTCATGTCAATACATCTCATAACAGATATTCAGTAAATGGTACCCAGTGTTTCATGTCAATACATCTGATATTCAGACATTCAGTACTAAATGGTACCCAGTGTTTCATGTCAATACATCTCATAACAGACATTCAGTAAATGGTACCCAGTGTTTCATGTCAATACATCTCATAACAGACATTCAGTAAATGGTACCCAGTGGTTCATGTCAATACATTTCATATTCAGACATTCAGTAAATGGTACCCAGTGTTTCATGTCAATACATCTCATAACAGACATTCAGTAAATGGTACTCATTGTTTCATGTCAATACATCTGATATTCAGACATTCAGTACTAAATGGTACCCAGTGTTTCATGTCAATACATCTCGTAGCAGACATTCAGTAAATGGTACCCAGTGTTTCATGTCAATACATCTCATATTCAGACATTCAGTAAATGGTACCCAGTGTTTCATGTTAATACATTTCACAGACATTCAGTAAATGGTACTCATTGTTTCATGTCAATACATCTGATATTCAGACATTCAGTAAATGGTACCCAGTGCTTCATGTCAATACATCTCATAACAGACATTCAGTAAATGGTACCCAGTGGTTCATGTCAATACATCTCATATTCAGACATTCAGTAAATGGTACCCAGTGTTTCATGTCACTACATCTCATAACAGACATTCAGTAAATGGTACTCATTGTTTCATGTCAATACATCTGATATTCAGACATTCAGTAAATAGTACCCAGTGTTTCATGTCAATACATCTCAGTAAATGGTACCCAGTGGTTCATGTCAATACATCTCATATTCAGACATTCAGTAAATGGTACCCAGTGTTTCATGTCAATACATCTCATATTCAGACATTCAGTAAATGGTACCCAGTGTTTCATGTCAATACATCTCATAACAGACATTCAGTAAATGGTACCCAGTGGTTCATGTCAATACATCTCATAACAGACATTCAGTAAATGGTACCCAGTGTTTCATGTCAATACATCTCATAACAGACATTCAGTAAATGGTACCCAGTGTTTCATGTCAATACATCTCATAACAGACATTCAGTGAATGGTATCCAGTGTTTCATGTCAATACATCTCACAACAGACATTCAGTAAATGGTACCCAGTGTTTCATGTCAATACATCTCACAACAGACATTCAGTAAATGGTACCCAGTGTTTCATGTCAATACATCTCATAACAGACATTCAGTAAATGGTACCCAGTGTTTCATGTCAATACATCTCTCAACAGACATTCAGTAAATGGTACCCAGTGTTTCATGTCAATACATCTCATAACAGATATTCAGTAAATGGTACCCAGTGTTTCATGTCAATACATATTGTACCAACTTGTTCATCTCAAAATAAATCTCACAACAGACATTCAGTAGGTAATGGGTCTGAAATAACAGTTGGACATCAGACATCTCTAATCAAAATTTGGCTGTTTGAGATCATAATACCTATGTTACCTATCATGCCCATGTTGAAGCAAATTTAGGTCTAAAATAGCAGTCAGACATTAAAATTTGACCATGTCTGATCAAAAGTGCTTATCCTACCTTGCAGTCCATTGTTGAATCTTTGTCTGATCAAATTCAGGTCTGAAATAGCTGTCAGACATTAGACATGACTGATCTCTACTCACTCACTCACTCACTCATTCACTCACTCAAATTTAGATGTTAAAACCTACTCATTTACTCACTCAAATTTAGAGTGGGTGGTTGGGTGGGTTCAGGTTCCTGTTGCTTCAATGCATTTTGCAGAGAAGCAACAGGAACTTGATAATGTGATGTGGGTTCAGGTTCCTGTTGCTTCAATGCATTTTGCAGAGAAGCAACAGGAACTTGATAATGTGATGTCTAGCACTGTAATATCACTTTTCTTTATTGCACCATGTAAGCGTCCTGTCTGTGTCTTGTGTGCTGTCCTCAGTGTTTTATAGGGTGGATGGAGGGTGTCTGGTTCCATGCTGCTTCAAAGATTTCTTCTTTGAAGTAGCAGGAACACAACTAGGCTGGGTGGTGCTTAGTTGGTTCGTCGTGATATAGCTGAAATATTGTTGCAAGCGACGTTAAATTCTATTCACTCACTCACTCACTCACTCAAATTTAGATAAAATCACTGAACCATTTTGTATATGCTTATTTCAGGTAGCCATGAGGTAGCCTTATTGTCCTTAAAGATTTTCTGCATTATACATGTAGCTGATTTCCTTTAACTTTAACGGTGCAGAGAGAAATAGAACTGAATGGAGAATTATGAGCTGGTTATGTCAAATGAATATGTTAACTGTCACTTCCCAAACTCATTGGTCCCCTGCATTGGAATCATGTGTGTAGCAATTGGGGTACTTGCGAGCCAATGTTAAGGCTCCCCCCCCCCCACCCCTTTTCGCCACATACACCTCCCCCTTCTTTCAAGTTTGGCTGCTCATATGTTAGATGTAGGCTTTCACAGAAAGAAGTGCCGCAGAAAATTTATTGTATGAGAAGGATGGGGATCGATCAACTAAGTTCACTGGAAATTAGAATACAAATTAGTCTGGTACCTATTTCTAAAGGAGGTATGGGATAAATTTTCAAAATTGGATATACCTTAGCTACATCTCACCTCATTGAGGTATACACCTCACTAAAGTGTACTTGAGGTGTACTTGAGGTACTAATTAGCATATTTGGATACTCCTCAAATATGCCTCAAATCCTCCTCAAATACAACTCATAATATTTGACATGTTTGAGGGTACACCTCCCAGGTACACCTCAACTACAACTCAGGTACACCTCAAAGCGCCAAGGGTATTCTGATTCAAATACTCCATAACTTAGTTCACATAACAGTCTCATGATTGTCTCCATCATATTCTAGAATTCCAGATTTTCTTTTGATAGCATCAGTGGCCATCACAAGTGTCTGATGATTTGAACACTGTCTGCGCCAGTACTGTAAATATAGGACTGCCTTCAATGCTTTCTTCGTGGTCAAGTTAGCCCCCAAAATTCAATTAATTGATGATGTTTATTATTTATCTGAACTATTGTTTTGCTACCACTCTACTTGTCTGCATGGTCAAATTTCGGAAAATATGAAAACTTGCTTCCAACTGGTCAATCAATTCCAGTCGCTCAATAGCGTTTTCCTTGGCTATTTTCTCCTCTTCCAGAAAAAAAAATGAAAAAATTGCACTGTGTTCTCAGTACATATTGAATTATGTATATCCATATATTTCAGCCATTTGAAAATTCCATTAAGAATACCCTTTAACTATAAGCCTACCTGAGTTGACTGACCTTGACCTATTTCTTTCAAGGACATTATACTGTTCATTATGATATAACAAGTGAAGAAATATAGCTAGGCTTTCCAAATTAATACTATGTGTACATCTGGTGATAGTCCAGAAGAGTATTAAAGATGAGTGACCTTGACCTATTTTGTCTAGGTCAGATTCTATGTAGTACAATGTTTAGCTCATCATGTATGTATTTCTTGTATGAGAGAACTACAGTCAACCCAACTAAAGCATGTTTTTTTTTTATTAACCTGGTTGTCAAAGCTCTAAGCATACATCATATGCAATGCAAATTTGTTGAGCGTAGACAATAGCGGATAGCCTTGTGAGTGTTAGGGTGCATTGGGCTATATTTTTAATTACATTAGTGACTTGACTAATACCTCCTTGTGATTGGCTACATTTATAGGTGCTCGGATGTGGGTAAGATGTTGTTTGAAGTGATCAAATCTCTGAACAGTGTGCATAAAAGTGGACTGTGGACCACTGAACTTGTACAATTTGATGCAGACTTTGAACAACCTCAACATATTCAAGAGCTGGATCACAAGCTGAGGATGAAATTTGCAGAACTTTGTCAAAGGTAGGCAGGTTGAGCCAGTTTGATCTTTGATCATGCTCTGTACTATGCGCATCTGGTGGTTTATTATGGTGTGCATGTAAAGAGGTCTATGCTATGACACGGCTGTGCTGAGAGTCAAGTTCTATGTCACCCCCATATGTTACTACATTGATAATGATTGAGGATATGATCTGATGAGATAATGACATCACACTCTGTAGCAAACAACAAGCATGGGATTGGTACTAAAGTCACGGGTGGTTGGGCGGGCACGGATTCCTGTTGCTTCAATGCGATTTGCTGAGAAGCAACAGGAACTTGATAATGTGATGTCTAGCACTGTAATATCACTTGTCTTTATTGCACCATGTAAGCATCCTGTCTGTGTCTTACAGGTTGGATGGAGGGTGTCTGGTTCCATGCTGCTTCAAAGATTTCTTCTTTGAAGTAGCAGGAACACAACTTTGCTGGGTGGTGCTTAGTTGGTTTGTCGCGATATAGCTGAAATATTGTTGAAAGCAACGTTAAATTCTACACACTCAACCTGGTACTAAAGTCTGACCAAATGAATTGTGTAACTCACAGAAGTGCCCATTTTATGTTTAGGTCAAGGTCATCTAGGTCAAAACATTTGAAAATTGTATTGTCATGTTTGGAGAAGTGGGTTATGATCCAATTTCACGTTTGTCTCAAACTGTGATACGTCAAGAAGGAAGCCTATTATGAAGAGCCATCTATCTGTCTGTGAACTTCTATTGTCTGCGTGATGGCACTTGTCAGCACTACAGGCAGGGAGCAATAAATGTCTACGAAAACCCATTTGCTCAGAGTCATTACTCTTGCTATTGAACAGCTAAATTTATCTTTTAATGGCTCAACATGTTAAGACATTGAAAATGAAATTTACCTGTATTTATTGTACTTTAACATGATGACTACATTACATGCAAGGGTAGCCCAAACAGGTGGCGAACACCTATACTAGTTGGGCTCCCGATAACAAAAAAAAAATATGTACATGAAGCGCAAACGTAATAAAATTGAAATAAACATAAAACTAGAATTAGTATTTAAGACAGAAAGATAAAAATGATAAACTATAGCATATGGTACTGTGGCATGCAGATAAAAACAATGTACGCATGAGATACACATAAAGATATAACGATTTAAAACAAGAGAACTAAAATACTAAGAAAGCACAGGAAAGTGTAACATGGAAAAATATTAGAGTTGGGAATCAGTCGAGTCTACATGACGAGCATCGACAAAAGTAAGTCCAGGTAAAAGTGTTGTTAACATTATAATTGGATATTGTTTTCTGGGCATAAAATTTCTTGACCCGGCGTCTAAAACAAGCTACAGTCAAGGACACATCCTGGATGTCACTCGGTAAAAGGTTCCATAAAGTAATACTTCTCATGTAAAATGACGACTTGAACGATTCAGTTTTACAAAGCACTATCCTAAGAGAATTCTGCCGATTCGACCTCAAATTTTTCACATCATTGTTAAAATATACAGACTCGGGAATGTAAAGATTTTCCTCCTGAAGACATTTAAAGAAAAGAACAAGATCCGAAACTTCCCGCCTGAAGGATAAAGGCATCAACTTACACGCATATAGTCTGGTATGGTAGTCACTGTTATACTCGTTCATGATATATTTTGTTGCTCTGCGTTGGACCCCTTCTAAAAGTGTGACTAGTTGCTTATTGTGTGGCGACCATACCGGAGAGCAGTAGTCCAGAACACTTCGGACCATAGAACAGTATAAAGAGCGCTTTACAAACCTGTCAACATTACTTCCACATGTACGTTTAATCAAGCCAAGCCTTTGGTTTGCTTTACCAACAATTTTTCTAATGTGGCTGTTCCACATTAGATTTGTAGCGACATCTACCCCTAAAGTCGCATATGATGTTTTCATATTTAACATCCGCATTATACATAGAGTAATTAAACACAACAGGGTTGTGTTTCCGGGTAACTTGCAGTAATTTACATTTAACCAAGTTGAACAACATGTTCCAATCTTGGCTCCATTTGATGATAAGGTTATTGATATCTAGTTGCAATGCATAACAATCTTCCATAGTTTTAATTTCCCGTAAACATTTATGGTTTTGAGCTGTTAAATCACCATCAGAGGTGCAGTGCTATTTTAATGGGTCTAAAAATGGCCATTATCTTTTATCGGGCTGGTTAAATAATGACCACTAAATGAGTCTTTTTAAAAAAAAAATAGTAGCCCCTGAAATCACTTTAACATGTTTAATAACCTGCAGTTATATTGTATTTTAATGTCCATCAAATTGTAACTCAGAAGAATTCATGTTTTAGGCTAAAACTAAAACTATCGATATTTTTTTCTGTTATTTGCCTTAAAAAATGTTTGCAAACGTGAAATTTTAACTCTCAAAAATTCACTGTCTGTGGAAGAACTCTGGGCTGTGGGGATTAGCGCGCATTACTCACAGTCGGTGTTATCACCTGCTGTGACTTCGCACCTTGGCTAATTACTTGTCACTGCAATACACACAATTCGCAGGCTGGGCTCATTTATTATAATTAGTTGTTACCCCTCGGCCGACTTTGACCTAGGGGTATTGTCATCATGTACGGCTATCCGTACGTCCGTCCGTACGTCCGTTACCGCGATACCTACAGAACCGTTTCATGCATGGCAACCAAACTTGTTACATCTATTTATCTTCACGTAAATCAGAAGCCTATCGAAAGTGAGTCATCTCGGACAATATTTTGCAGAGTTATGCCCCTTTTTACAAATAAAAATCCATTCATGATTTGTTATTGTGATAATTTCAGAACCGTTCCATATACAACATCCTAACGTGATACAGTTGTTTCTCTTGACCTGAACTAGATGCCTATCGAAAATGAGTCGTGTCAGAAAGTATTTTGCAGAGTTATGCCCCTTGTCTAATAAAATCCACTAATTCCTATGTTAAGTTTGCATATAATTTCTATATCATGTTTGTATACTATCACATTTATTTATTGATTGGATGACTGATTTATTCTCTTACACAATGCGAAGAATGCCTGCAAATCTGTTTTGAAAATGACACTAGATACCTATCGAAAATGAGTCGTGTCAGAAAGTATTTTGCAGAGTTATGCCCCTTGTCTAACAAAATCCACTAATTCCTATGTTAAGTTTGCATATTATTTCTATATCATGTTAGTATACTATCACATTTATTTATTGATTGGATGACTGATTTATTGATTTATTCTCTTAGACAATGCGAAGAATGCTTGCAAATCTGTTTTGTATTTTTCTAGCCAATACCAGGGGTAAATATTTCTTCCCACAAGCCAATCAATTGGTAGAGACACCCGTACATTATAATAGCTGGGGTTCAGAGCCGAGGGGTTTCGATAGCGCAGCTTCATGTTAAAATGTTGCTTTGTTTTGAAGTTATTGGAACTTGAATTAGACTTTCATTTTGTTTCAAAAAATAAACTTTACAGTGCTCTCAAACTTTTTCTAAGAGTTTAAAAAAAAAACTGAGACACACTTGTTTAGTTTGAAAGGTTTATTATCACCATGCAAAATTTCGGACTTGTTACTTGTAAAATAATAGGTGAAATTAGCGATATAAAAAAGACATTATTTTTTTGAAATAACTGTTTTCTAACTGCAACAAAACCGGGGAAATAAACGTAAGAATTAAATTTTTACTTTATTTGGAACGCCCGAAGCGTGATCTTTCCAACTATATAAAACATATATATGTATGTGAAGTGGTTGTGATGAAATGAGACACAATGCACGAGGGTGTCTAGTATCAGGCGCTACCCCGGGCCTCGAGTCCTTAAAGCCTGTTATATTTGTATTTATTACTGGAACACAGTACAAGGATATTACTTCAAATAAATGGCCATTAAGTTCAAGGATTATGTCCTTACATTGATCCTTGAAACTTCTGGAAAAATACATGTATCTTTAAGAAGGGAACCGTGAAAGGGTACATTGTTTGGTTCGTTTATGAGAAAAAGGGGTGTATAGGTGGGTTAACTTGCTTCCATCCGAAAAGGAGTCCTTGGCTGTGGGTCTAGTGTGTATATTAATTACCAATCATATGCCTTGGTTAACTGGCTGTCTTCTTTGCCATATTACAGGTCCTTCATTGAGACGACCCAACCCTACCCTATCCTACAGGTGAACAGCAGTAAGAACATGTCCGGGACAAGCAAGCCTTTCCCAGCTAAACTACGGTATAATCATTTACCAGTAATTCTGAAAATTGTACAGTTTGTGTAGGTTGGGTGGTATGGGCAGGTTTTAGTGCTCATTAATTATTGAAGGTATATCTCATTCATCATGGTCATTAGCTGTAATACACAGGCCTACTGTTAAATTGTTTAACATTCTTACAAGGTTTTGTTGATTATAGAAACGCAAACTTCTGAGCTATACACCGCATATATTAATATACGTGGCGTGTCCGACTCCTACTCCTCCTCCGCTTTACTCACTACACAGCGGGTCGCATAGGTGTAGCATGGGATAGGGTGGGGCGAGAGACCTGGGGTTTTCGCTACCTGAGATTCCATGGGCAAGGCTTACACCCTACAGTAGAATGGGTCGACTGCGCATGCGCGATGAGTAGTGCGCGATGAGTAGTATAGAAAGGGCACCTGGGGTTTTCGCTACCGGAGATTCCATGGGCCAGGCTTGCACCCTACAGTAGAATGGGTCGACTGCGCATGCGCAATGAGTAGTGTGCGATGAGTAGTATAGAAAGGGCACGCGATCTCCCTATCCTTATAAACTAACCCATGGGGGTGAATGAGCCATGGCGGTGAATGAGCACTCGTTAATATAATACACAAGCTTCCAACTTCTATTCATTTGATAAGACTCTGTTCTGGTGAACGGATGAACTGAGTTGCCTGGAGGTTAAGCTAACTTGATTACAGGGACCGAAATGGGTTATCTAAAACCCTTGTTTTATAGGTTCTACCAAATTGTCACCACATCCCATACTTTTTTATGCTAAATTGTTGCAAGAGATTCTATTTGACATTTAGTAGCGGTTTACTGCTTTTGGGAATTATCGAGGTTAAATAAAAACAAATTTGAAGCCGACCATTACCACGCCTGTTGGGAAACGACGGAAGGCCCTGACCTACTGACCCATGACATCAGAGTCTGATTACGATTGTTCATGGCGAACAATCGTAGCAAATGTTCCAGGCAACATTCCCATTGTAACGCCAACAACAACATGAAGCTAAAATGTAATGCCTTTGTTGACGTCGTGATGGTGTCATCATTCCCAATTGTTGCGTGGTGCGCGTCACAATAGGACATCCGACATAACCAACTAATGGATACCATACGACGTGATCATAATCAGACTCTGACGTCATGGGTCAGAGGTTACAGCTTCAATACGTTTTTTACCATATCTGTTTTATTGAGTTCAAAAATCCAACTTTGTCATTTCTCGCAGAAAAAAATATCAACTTATTCTTTACATAGCTTCTCCGTATGTTTTCATGCAAAGTGTGCAGGGAGTATTTGGTAGAACGGGTCTGATTGTGCGTAACCCATACAGGTTACCTTGAGAAAAGCTACGGTAACCCAAATAAAATATTACGTAACACCCCTGAAATAGTTATGTGTGTCTTCAGGCCTTGCTTTTCATCAACATTCGCTGTGCACAATCCAGGTCATGGTAAGAATAGGTCTCAGCTCCTCAGAGAGCTTGTCGTAAGAGGCGACTAACTCGGGCACCCGTGGGGATCCCGGATTTTGAAAAGAAATAGGACCTCTCCCGTGGGTCTCGGGTGTTAATGGGAATAGAACTCTACCCGTGTGGTTTTCGGGTGTGAAGAGGAATAGGAACCAACGTCGTGACATGAATGAAATAGTGTTGAAAGCGATGTTAAATCATATTCACTCACTCATTCATCAAAAATCTAAACATTTTCTAGTAATCTAACTCAACGAGAATCCATGGGAATCCAATGCTATCATTTCTATACAGATTGCTAATATTTTACGGGAATCTGTTGGATTACCGCGAATGATTTTGCGCGAGAGCTGACGGGAATCGGATTCCTGGATTCCCATGGAATAGCAAGCCCTGATATTGTAGCAAGTTAATAATCTATATATAATCTAGTATTTGAATTTGCAAGGGAAACGTAGTGGGGGGGGGGGATAGCACCAATTGTCCACACTCGTCGCCCATAGAATTACGGGACATGGCCCAGTTTAATAGCGAGGATATGGAAAAGGCCTATACCTTTTAGCAAAAATATAAAACCTTCTGTGTAGAAGCTGAAGCTTCATCATACAGTTTTTCATATACTTTGTATATATGACAGGTGTCTGGCATTAGAGGGCTTTCACCTGCCCTCCTACCCACAGGTGGAGGCTAAGCTTGTCTCAGAGTCCGAACTGAACGGAGTCATAGGAACAAAGAGTACCACCCTTGAACTCCATAACAATTCTGTTGAGATGCAGCAGAAGAGAGTTGGCATCTATGACTGGGTGGTGGCTGACTTTGAGTCCTTGCAGGTCCGCAAGTTCAAGCGTCCGAAGAGAGCTAGGAAATCGACAGCGGCGGGCGTGGACCAATTGTTTGTATGTGAGCAGAAGTTCCGACTAGTGTTCACCAGCGAGTTAACTGTTGATGGATTTCTTCACAAGGTTCCTCTGAAGGTGAGCTCAGAATTTCATACGAAATGAACCCTCTGCCACTTATACCAGCCAAAACCAGCCACCACCGTATATATATATACCCATAACGGCTGAAACCGGCCATTGCATGATCAGTGCATAAAAAATTCCCCTCACAGTAAAGTGTTAGTCGAGTGAGAACTCTTCAATAGGCCAAACCATTGAACAAGGGAATAGTTGGCAATATACGTTCAAATTTTATTGTGAATCATGCTATAAATCTATAAGAAGTTTATTGTATTAAAGACTTACCTTCCTTGTGATGGAAATTGAGAAAATCGACAAAGAATTTGCCGTTGTTTTGTCCATTTTCAGTGCCATTGAACGTCTTTTCAAACATTTCTTGCACTTTCATCCTAAGATGAGTCATTTAACAAATAACCGAACAAAATGAAGGATTTGGTTGGATGGACACTTCATGCTTGAATATTCATTCGATATCGAGCCGAAAACAAGGCAGACTGAGCTCGGTTAATATCACGAACCTGATGAATTGAAAATGAGGTCATCACTGAAAAAACATGGAGACAATGGCAAAGATTGGCCAGTTTGGCTAATCTGTCTTGCCAGTCTTGTGTTACCGGGCGACAGAAAGAAAATGGCTCCATAGCAAACTTTAGCGAGCTGACTGTTGTTCACCATGGAAATAAAGGGTTTCTCGGATTCAGTCTGTCTAATTGTTTCATGTCCTAAAATTAATTTTCCATTTGAAGAACCCGTCATTGTTTGAAATACATGACAGACATTTGGCCTATTATTATGTGTATGCAAATTAGATACATGTAAATGACAATTTATTGTTTTTACCACCATTTGATGGGGATATATACGTCTCTTTGGGCCTCAAGAGGATTTTGATGAATTCATTGTGTAAACAGATTTATTGAGCAGAAACAAACTTTTTTATCTCCGTTCTAGAGAGCGAGATCACCCTAACCTTTTTACTGATCACCATAACTACATACCCCCTATTTCTTATAATTATTCAGATGGCAAAGCTTAACTTCAGGCTACTGTGGAAAGAAATTCTGCAAACATTCTACAAATTTCACTAGCTATCTTTGCAGTTCTTGGGACTTAAAACATATCCATGCCACAGTATTTAGCCTCAGTTGACATGAAGAAGGATTTTTTCTGCTTCTCAATCTAAAAACGCTGTTCGAAAAAAAAAATTCCCCCATTTCTTCTAAAAAAATTTAACAGCATTTTTAGACTTAAAAGCAGAAAAAAAACATGTTTATGTAAACTGAGGCTAATTATTGTGGCATGGGTATGTTATTTATCCCAAGAACTGAAAAGATAACCAGTGAAATTTGTGGAATGTTTGAGGAATTTCTCTCCGTAGATGCCTGAAGTTAGATTGTTTTCTGAATAATTAGAAGTAATAGGGTAAGATATAGATGTGTCTAACTTTCTCATGGATATGTTCCCTCGTGTACAGGCGTTGTCCTTGCCGATCACCATAACGACGAATTCATCTCAGGAGGGAGATTGTTCTGCCTCCCTTTTATGGCAGTGCTGGTCCACAGATGTTGTAAGTCATATTCTAATCACTTCTCTTCGATGTTACCTGCATTATCGGCGCCTCGTTTGTTGTCTCTTTTAAAGGGGCTTTAGCCTGGGATATTTTAAGGGCTGTTCCATTTAAAAAGATGTACCCCCCCAGGAAGGGAAACTTTGCACACCTCAACCACCAATATATGCAAATTAATTCTCCTTGCCTCCACCAAGCACAGCAAATAAATGTCCAGTACAACCTGCGAGAGAAGCATTTTTTATCTCGCCTTACGGAGTAAAGGGGAGATATTGTGAGATATATGTCGTCGTCGGTGTCGGTGTCCCCTGCCTGGAAATGAATGGGTTTTTGGTTTAGCAAGTTAAAAAAAAATCTAGAAAAATTAGAAAAAATACAAAAAAAATAGAAAAAATATGGGGGGTGGGTATGCCACCTGGGGGTACTACCCCTGGGGTACTCATGTTAAAATCCCCATGAATGAGTTTTCCGTTTAGCTGAAGTGCACGTGTACATCTGTACTTGGAAAGTTTCTTGCAGTTGTCAGCTGTCATTGGATGATTATGAAACTTGGTACATATGTTTCTTATGATAAGAGGATGTACCTGTGCTATTTTTGAGAAGAAATATTAATTTTTCTCAAAATTATGGCAAATGAAGAGTTTTCTGTTTAGGTAAATTGTACATACAGGCCTCTACATGTATACATATACATCTACATGGTAACTTTGCTCCAGTTGTCAGCTGTCATTGGATGATTATGAAACTTGGTACACATGTTTCTTATGATTAGAGGATGTACCTGTGCTATTTTTGACAAGAAATATAAATTTTTCTCCAAATTATGGCAAATGAAGAGTTTTCTGTTTAGGTAAATTGTACATGTAGGCCTCTACATGTATACATATACATGTACATGATAAATTTGCTGCAGTTGTCAGGTCTCATTGGATCATTACGAAACTTGGTACAAATGTTTCTTATGATTGGAGGATTTACTTGTGCTATTTTTGAGATGAAATATTAATTTTTCTCCAAATTATGGCAACTGATTGAGTTTTGCATTTAGCTGAAGTGCACATGTACATCTGTACACCACAGTTTGCTGCAGTTGTCAGCTGTCATTGAATGATTATGAAACTTGGTACACATGTTTCTTATGATTAAAAGATGTACCTGTGATATTTAGGAGATGAAATATTAATTTTTGTTCAAATTTTGAGGGTTTTGTCTTAATCTGCCAATAATAATGCACATGTATATACATGTACACGGAAAGTTTTCTGAAGCTGTCGGCTTTCATTGGATGAGTTTGACACTTGCTACCCAAGTTCAATGTGATTCAAAGATGTGCATGTGCTATTTAAGAAATATCACATTAAATGTGAAATTTTTTCCTAATTATTGCAGTTTAGACTTTGTATCTTTCCATTGATAAGGTTTTTGTTGGGCAAAAATTTACAGGTAGATCTGTACATGGAAAGTTTGTTGAACCTTTCGTGGGATGATTATAAAACTTGGTGGACATGTTTCATGTTTTCCTAGGTCACAGCTCTCCCGCAGTAATCCCACACGGGACTGACCTAACCAGCAGTAATCCCAAATGGCATTAGCCTATCCAGCAGTATTGCCATACGGGACTGACCTATCCAGCTGTAATCCCAAACGGAAATCAACTATCCAGCAGTAATCCCAGACCGAACTGGTCTATCCAGCAGTAATCCAATTTGGGACTGGCCTATTCAGCAGTAATCTCACACAGGACTGACCTATCCAGCAGTAATCCCAATGGCACTGGCCTATCCAGCAGTAATGCCACACGGGACTGACATATCCAGCAGTAATCCCAGACTGGACTGGCCTATCCTGAAGTAATCCAACATGGGACTGGCCTATCCAGCAGTAATTCCACACAGGACTGGCTTATGCAGCAGTAATCTCTCATGGGACTGACCTATCCAGATGTAATATGACACTGGATTGCAATTTGCAACAGTAATCCCACACAGGTTTAGCCTATCCAGCAGTAATCCCACACGGGACTGGCCTCCTCAGCCATAATCCCACACAGGATTGCCGTATGCAGCAGTAATCCCACACGGGACTGCCTATGCAGCAGTAATCCCACACGGGACTGTCCTATCCAGCATTAATCCCATACGAGACTCGTCTATCCAGCAGTAATCCCAGACAGGACTGGCCTATCCAGCAGTAATCTCACATGGGACTGAACTATGTACCAGTAATCCGACAGCACTGACCTATCCATCCTACATGGGATTAACTTTTGCCAGTAATCCTTCATGGGACTGATGTTATTGTCTGTACCAGATAATCTATTCCAGACATTATTGTCTGTACCACATCACCTATTCCAGACCTTATTGTTTGCTCTACATGTATGCTTTCAATACTGCTGCACCTTTGGCGGATGACCCCGCAAGGCGAGATGTTGGGGTTCTCAGAACGCTTGTTTTTTTCATCATAGCGGCCCACCCACCCACATTTTTTATTTGGAAAGAAAAGGCACCCCACCCATTGCGCACGCACGGCTATTGTTCAAAATACAAACATAAACAGTCCACGTGAGTATTCATTGATAGAGGCCTATCGTCACACATCCCCTTTGGATTTGCCCAGGACCACGTGGTGTCACGATGTACCGTGAATATTTTCAAGAACGCCGTTACAAGACATATTTGCAAGTGATTAGTATTTGCGTTCGTTGAATACATATTGAATAAAATAATGTCTCACCTTCGAAGGTTTAAACATATTGTCCCAAGCCCTCCCGCTTCAACCATTCGCCAACAGATTTACAATCCCAGTCCTCCATTTTACACTGAATTTTCAAGGCCGAACCGAAACCATGGAAATATCCGAAAGGAATAAAGGGAGCTAGACCACTCGGCCCGTGCCCATTCTTTTTGTTTTCAAGGGAGACTACTCCAAACAGCCAGTCGTCAGAGCGCAACGAAGAATGACGAGGACTGGATAAAACTCGTTTTCCACATCAATTCCTATTAAAAAGGAATCCCTTTCCAAATAACAAAGTGCACATTGGTAAAAGAGGGCCCACCCATAGAAGCAATATTTTTACAGGCTTAAACAATCACCAAGAGAAACAATTTATTACCTGGAGGGACCACCAAGAGATTTCTATTCTGGACAACCCCACCCACCAATATATTATTATTTTTTTCCCTTCCTGGTGGGGTACATATTTTCAAATGGAACAGCCCTAATTTATCAACAAGGATAAAAGGTACGTGTGAAAAAAGACTAGGCCTTCAGACAAATTGGGAACAGTCTTGTCGGCTGTTTACAAAACTGAGCATATTCGATCACTGCATTTTTGTTTTTTTCGGGGATGCTCTCCTTCATTCAGAATCAATAAATCCAATTACCCCCATACTTTTCACCCGGTGATCGATTTATTAGAGATTTTACCATATTGAATATCTCGAACCAGGAAAACAGTTTTGGGTTTGTAAAATTGGGTCAGTTGCGGTTGAACTGATATTACGTAAATTACTGTGTTCTTGCCTCATTCTTTCTTTCAGGATAACGACGGTGGATTCGTAGCACCAGAGAGTCGACCCTGGCCTGAAGTCAAAGCTATGCTGAATAAGAAATTTGAAGTGGAGACTGGGAGAGCTTTACCAGAGGAACAACTCAAATTTCTTGCCGAAAAACTTACTGGTGAGTATTCTGTTGTCTGCAAATTCCCGCGTTAAAACAAGTCCGTTTGATATGATCACTTGAGAGATGTCTTCACTGGCACTATGCAGTCATGATAATATGTAAATAATTCCCCTAATAATTCGATCACAGGAAGTGCAGCAAAAATGGCTTTAGCAATATTCTTCATGGCACCAGCTACAGAGTGTCACCTTTTGTCATTATACGACTTTTCTTCAATTTGAATGAAAAATAGGAAGGTTACTTTTTCTCTGTGTTTGAATAACAGAGTTGAAAATTGAACTTCCTGTGATTGAATTATTAGGGGAATTACCGTAACTATATTAATACTTCCTGTGATTGAATTATTAGGGGAATTACCGTAGCTATATTAATATACCTGTGTTGACCCCTCTAATAATTCAATCCCCCTATCAAATTTCAATCACTGCCAAGTTTAGGGACAAAACTCAATCGGCTATTGTAATCAATTTGATGACCCTCTAAAACCATTGAAACAATGAAGAATTATTATAATGGATTATATGCATGATTTTAAACTATTTTGTCAACTTCCTGTTCTAATAAATTTGATCACCCCTGATTTGATCGTAGAAAAGTTCACTTCCTGTTACTGAATTTTCAGAGGAATATACCATATTTCAAAGTTATTCCATATTTACTAAATTCCGAAATATAGTTTTTGAATAATGTGTGGTAAAAAAATTGAGTATGATGTGATTTTTCAATTTAATATCTTGAACTGTGTATTTTTAATTTAGAAGAAGTGTGTGAGGACTATTCGAACTCGATGATTAGCTGGGCACAATTTGCTAAGGTGGGTTAGATTCATTTGACACCCTTTTTATCTCCATCTCGATTAGCTCCGGTGGGCCGCCTTCTATACTACGTGAGGATAAGGCTCCGGCGCCAAACCATTCACCAGATGTAGTTGTTGGGAAAGTGCCGGACGGGCAATATTTGCCCAACCCCGTTGATCCTAACCAATAAGATAATTCGATTCTATGTCCACTTGCCTTTCATCAAACACCTTGTTCATGAGTGAGTGTCCATATACATTTTAGCTTTGCAAGAAGTCTAAACTCGGCAAGGTGGGTAAAACTGCATGTCCACATCGTCGCTGTGCGTATAGTGTTTGTCACATGTTGTTGTGTTGCATAATCGGTATTCGGCAATGTGGACAGTTTTACCCCCTCGTCCGAGTTCAGATGTCTTGCTAAAAATGGACAGTCACTCGTAAACAAGGTGTTTCACGAAAGGTAAAGTGGACATAGAATCGAATTATTTCATTGGTTATGGTCAATGGGTTCAGCAAATATTGCCCGTTCCGCAATTCCCCAACAGCTACATCTAGCGAGTGGTTTGGCACCGGAGCCTTGTTCTTGCCTAGTACGGAAGAAGGCCCCACCAGAGCTACATCTCGATCAACCTTATAGGACTGTTTCGTTAAAGGAATAACTTCTTTTACAATACTTGAGTTTTAAGATGGCGAAAACAGTGGAACTGTCCATCTGTGAAATAATAAATAGCTTTCTCGTGTGACCTATGGTAGGGTCATACCTCCCAAGAAGTGATGAATAAACTCTCCCATTGTTCATAATTATGAAACGGGTTCACTAAATTAAGTTTATAAATTAATTAGTTATTATGTAAGTTATGTAATTAAGTTATTAACTATGCTAAATTAAGTTTATAAATTAATTAGTTATTATGTAAGTTATGTTATTAGGTTATTAATTATGCTAAATTAAGTTTTTCAATGAAGAAATATGCACACTGGTCCAAATTCAGTACATTTTTGAATTGAATTGAATTGAATTGAATTGAATTGAATTGAAACCAGTAATACAGGATCTTGTATCTCGTACTGGCATTCTGGCCCAATCAAAACCTCTTTGTATGGACTAAATTGGTCTCCACACGCAGAAGAGTTCCAATTTCTTTGTCACTATAATGTAACCCAAAACATGCATATTGATCAAGTCTCCCATCTCTTCATACAACCGTCGGTGTCCGAGTGGTCTAAGGCGCTTCGCTGGTGATCGCTAGCCTCACACCACTGAACCGGCCCGGGTTCGAGCCCAGCTGGTGCATGTGTGAGAGTTTGTCAGTTACTTGCCGATGGGCGGTGGTTCTCTCCGGTTACCCCGGCTTCCTCCACCATCCAAACTGACATGATTGAGTGTGACATTAAACCAAATCCCCCCCTCCCTCTTCAGACAACCCTCATTTACAACTGATCCTATCCTCTAGTTACTTCTCCTTGGGGATGTTCCAGAAAAAAGTATGTGGGATCATGGGGGGAAGATTTCTGAAATGAATACGTTTTCAAACATTTCATGGTAAATGAAAATTTAGCATCAATGCATATAAATAGCCAGTCGAAACGGCTATTCTACTTGGGACAGCTGCAGCTATTAATAGGTTGTCAAGGGAGATAACCTACAGCAAACATTCTTGCTCTACCAATACAGTGAAATAGCACAGCTGAGGCAATTGCGTGATCACTAAATAGCTCAACCTTTGGCGAGTGAAAAAATTATCTCCTCGCTAACTTGGCGAATAATTTGTTATGTCTGGTAGCCAAATGGCTAAGGAAAAACAATTCAAATTTCGACCACTGCATCGGTGCTTCAGCACGTCATGAACGCTTTTGAAGAAAAACAAAATTGTGACTTTATAATTTAATGCATGTCTTGATAAAAAGGAGACACGATTGTCAATTTCATAAACTCATCTTGAAATATTTAACATACGACTAATAAAAGTATCGGCGCATCAGCTGTAATTGATGAGAAGGCCACTGCCATTTCACTTTGTTCTCCAATAGGAAGTGGAACTCTCCTGTTTTGGAGTTACTTAAGGGCTGTTCCAGAAAATGGTACATTAGGCGGGGGGAAACTTTTTCAGACACCAACCACCTATATACCATTTATCCTATAAATGTTAAATGACTGTTGAAAACCCATCATACGTATACCATACAACTGGGAAATCCCCCCCCCCCCCCCTGTTTCCTGCCAAAGAGAGGGTGACAGATCTGTGTTCCATCCGCTTTTCTGGGCTTCTCCAAGAAAACTTCTGACACTGTTGTTCTCCTGACTACATGTAAGATTAAAAATGAAATATACATGTGCAAAACTATTTCCAAGGTTGCTTGAATTATTTAACACGTGAGCTCTTGCTTTTTTGGTCTGTCCGATGTTAAAAAATTCATGCCCTGTCATGCCTGTTCTGTAGTTCTAATAAATTTAACCTCCCCTTGAAATTTTGGGTTGGCACTTCTGCCGATTGAACTATCAGTTAAGAGATATTATATTGTATAGGAAATTTCCTTGCAACGTTCATACATATTGTCTTGTATTCTCAGGACAAACTGAAGAAAACAGACTTCACATTCTGGCACTGGTTCCATGCTGTCATGAACTTATTTCGGTATAAGTTGAAAGATGAATGGGTTGACAGGTGAGATAGGCTAAATAAAATAATTTCTAGCTTCACAGGCATCACCGCAGTGTTCACAGGCATCACCGCAGTGTTCACAGGCATCACCGCAGTGTTCACAGGCATCACCGCAGTGTTCACAGGCATCACCGCAGTGTTCACAGGCATCACCGCAGTGTTCACAGGCATCACCGTAGTGTTCACAGGCATCACCGCAGTGTTCACAGGCATCACCGCAGTGTTCATAGGCATCACCGTAGTGTTCACAGGCATAACCACGGTGTTCATAGGCATCACCGTAGTGTTCACAGGCATAACCACGGTGTTCATAGGCATCACCGTAGTGTTCACAGGCATAACCACGGTGTTCATAGGCATCACCGTAGTGTTCACAGGCATAACCACAGTGTTCATAGGCATCACCGTAGTGTTGACAGGCATAACCACGGTGTTCATAGGCATCACCGTAGTGTTCACAGGCATAACCGCAGTGTTCACAGGCATAACCGCAGTGTTCACAGGCATAACCGTAGTGTTCACAGGCATCACCGCAGTGTTCACAGGGATAACCGCAGTGTTCACAGGAATCACCGCAGTGTTCAGTCATCACCGCAGTGTTCACAGGCATCACCGCAGTGTTCACAGGGATAACCGCAGTGTTCACAGGCATAACCGCAGTGTTCACAGGCATAACCGTAGTGTTCAAAGGCATAACCGCAGTGTTCACAGGCATAACAGTAGTGTTCACAGGGCATCACCGCAGTGTTCCACAGGCATTACCGTAGTGTTCTACAGGCATAACCGTAGTGTTCACAGGCATCCACCGCAGTGTTCAGGCATCACCGCAGTGTTCACAGGCATCACCGCAGTGTTCACAGTCATAACCGTAGTGTTCACAGGCATAAGCGTAGTGTTCACAGGCATAACCGCAGTGTTCACAGGCATAACCGTAGTGTTCACAGGCATCACCGCAGTGTTCACAGGCATAACCGTAGTGTACACAGGCATCACCGCAGTGTTCACAGGCATCACCGCAGTGTTCACAGGCTTCACCGCAGCATTACCGCAGTGTTCACAGGCATCACCGCAGTGTTCACAGGCATCACTGCGGTGTTCACAGGCATCACCACAGTGTTCACAGGCATCACCGCAGTGTTCACAGGCATCACCGCAGTGTTCAGTCATCACCACAGGGTTCACAGGCATCGCCGTAGTGTTCACCGGCATAACCGTAGTGTTCACAGGCATCACCGCAGTGTTCACAGGCATCACCGCAGTGTTCACAGGCATCACCACAGTGTTCACAGGCATCACCGCGGTGTTCACAGGCATCGCCGCAGTGTTCACAGGCATCGCCGCAGTGTTCACAGGCATAACCGCAGTGTTTACAGGCATCGCCGCAGTGTTCACAGGCATCGCCGCAGTGTTCACAGGCATAACCGCAGTGTTCACAGGCATCGCCGCAGTGTTCACAGGCATAACCGCGGTGTTCACAGGCATCATCGCAGTTTTCTAGCTTCACAGGCATAACCGCAGTGTTTAAAATATCAGCATATGTCGTCAGTGAGTTTTAATTTTGGAGATAATTTCATAGTCTGAAAATGGAATTTCGATGAAAGTTATGAATTTATAATCTTGCTGAGATCCAACGAAGTTCCTCTATATGAAGAAATGGACAGGTTTCAGTTTGCTTTGACTTCCTTGCCTTGTGCAGAAGAAATGATTTGCATGGTTTTGTCAAAATACAGAAAAAACATCCATTTTCTTAACGTTTTTCTATCATCAACACCCCAGCTAAACACAGTGAAAAATTTGGGATTTGTCATGACTATATTGCTAATACTTTATTTTGTTTTGTGTCTAGGCGTATATATGGTTTTATATCAAGACAAAATGCCGAAAAAGTTCTGCGCAGTTACCCTGTCGGGACATTCTTGTTGAGGGTCAGTGAGTCCAATATCAATGAGAGTGGGCCTCACATCACTGGGTCAGTCGCACCAGTTTTTGTCAACACAAGAAAGAACAGTAAACGTAAGTACAGCTCAGAAAAGACTTGTCTTTAAATGAAACAAAATAAAAACATAAAAGCGAATGTAATTCATAAGCCCGACAGAAATGCATATCAGTCGTGTCAAAACAAAAACAACATCTCGACTGAAAATATTACATATGCATCCGCCAAATCGGCTAACACACCTGGAATTTTTTTGATACAGCTACATGTAACTTAATGCGAAAGCAAGCTGTAACTTGTTAAATTAAGCAAACAGTGAGTGATATTGAGGATGCATGTGTGTGGTCAAAGTTGGAGGATCCTGGGCAAGGAAACATATGGACAGATGTACTAACATGATTGCAATAGCCCACATGTGCCTGGTGTAAGTTCAGACAGACAGATGTATGTACAGTTGACAATACCCAGGGCCAATCTCCCTAGTATAATCCGTGGTGTGTCCTCCTCCTCCTACTACTCCTCCTCCTCCGCTTTACTCACTGCACAGCGGGTCGCATAGGTGTGGCGCGGGATAGGGTGGGGCGAGAGACCTGGGGTTTTCGCTACCTGAGATTCCATGGGCCAGGCTTACACCCACAGTAGAATGGGTCGACTGCACATGCGCGATGAGTAGTGCGCGATGAGTAATATAGAAAGGGCATGCGATCTCCCTATCCCTATAGGTGTGGTGCGGGATAGGGTGGGGCGAGAGACCTTAGGGTTTCGCTACCTGAGATTCCATGGGCCAGACTTGCACCCTACAGTAGAATGGGTCGTTTGCGCGATGAGTAGTGCGCGATGAGTAGTATAGAAAGGGCACGCGATCTCCCTATCCCTATAAACTAACCCATGGGGGTGAATGAACCCATGGGGGTGAATGAACCCATGGGGGTGAATGAGCCATGGGGTGAATGAGCACTCGTTTTAGTAATAGCTAGCCCATGACCAGATGTGTGTGTGTGATAAAAGTTCAGAGAGCCTAGAACTTATCATCCTGGAGATATGGTGGGAACATGCAATTTGTGACAAAATTGACAAAATTTGATCTCTTGACCCAGAAAAATGGGTCAATCACACTGATTTTCAATGGACTTCTGCTCTATCACCATACATGTATGTATTTGTGATGTAATTTTGGCTTTCCCAGACAGTCTATGAGATATAGTGTGAATAAGAAACTGAAGATAAATGAAATGACAGACAGATACATTTATGATGACGACAATACTCCATTGCCAAGTTTGACTGGGTTAAAACCTAAAGTGGAAATTAGATAAAGTGGGGGTTGGGACTTGTCGCACATAGATCAGAAAATAATATTTTCTGAAATTTTCAGAGAAAATTGTGAAATGTATTCACAACATTGAGCCATACACGGTGGAAGATCTGAAGAACTATAAGAGCCTTGGGAATGCCTTAAAGAGCACAACGATGGATGACAAGACTCCAGGGTGCCCTCTAAAGTTCCTCTACATCGACCCTGATGTGGCGCCTATGCCCAGAGAGGAGGCCTTCAAGGACTATAAACCTCCCCAAGGTCAGTAATCGACTCATTCTGCACCCAATTATCATTGGACCCTTTATCACCCACAGCAAACAGGGGTTATTCTAGCCC